>JAPKLW010000481.1:370222-428072 GCA_026898455.1 Plectranthus barbatus
GTATCGTGTGTTTCTTGTGTTTGATTGTTTTTCGTGGAAATTTTACTGAGGAGTGAACTTAGGAAAATTTCTATCTTGTTTAGTATTTTGTTCTTCATTTGTAAAAACCTTGTTTTGAAAAGTGAAAACTATTTGCCGTGTGGCTCTCGAGGGTTTATAATTTATAAACCTTCGAACAATTAATTCCGCTGTGTCAAACTCTTTAAGCTTCCGTGTGTGTTTAAAATACTCTGTTTTGCATGTGTCAAACTTTTCTGTTTTACTATCTTTGACACCATTGTGTTAAACTCGGGCACTAAATTATATCAGCTTTGTAGGTGCTACACATTCCCTCTCGATTTATCGATGACAGAAAAAATAAAATGCCGCAAAAGTTCGTGCGAATTGAAATCGTCTTGAGGATTTTAAATTTTTTTAAGTAATTTCTTTATATTTTACTCACTTATTCATAATTGTTTAAAATAATTTTCTTAGTATTTTATATTATTTCTTCACATGAGTGCATTTTGATAGGCACTTGGTTTATGCTTGGTAGAGAAGCAGCTTTGCAAGTTTTTGTAACATAAATCAAATGAAATAATAGAAGGATTCTGGATTTGATAGCTTTGTGTGGGGGTCGATGTGTCAACCACGACGATCGATGCGAAGAAAGTAACGCGGTGGTCGTTGTAGCAATTCAATACAGTGGTGGATTAAAGCATGAGACGGACGCAACAGTGGATCTGGTTGGAATTTTTCCTTTTGAATCTTGTTCCTTATATATTTTATTGTCATATCGTAGTATTTCATTGCTATTATAAAGAGAGACCCCAATACCATATCATATGTTAGTGTTCGAGTTTTATAAGGCTTTCTAAATAAGAATACTTAATAAAATGCGGAGGAGATAATAAATGAGGTAAATATAGAAACTTGATTGTGAATAGAACACGAATGCTTAATGCTTTTAATGCTGTATTTATTGTTGATTTTTATGTGTCTTTGTACAATAAATGTAACCCTATTTGAAGGGAACGAATACAAAGAAGTGACTTTAGATGAAGAGTCACAATTCTTCAGCCGAACTGGTGCTTCGAACGGTTTTGTCCATTCGGTTGAGCTGGTTCCGTCTTGATACAGTTCGGTTTAATAATCCGGCTTTTCACAACATCTGAGCTGCTTAGTTCGACCGTGAGTAGCTCAGCCAACAAATCGTATTCCCGAGGAGCTTTCCTTAACTAATTATTTAATTATTGGCCTTTCTTCTTAGATGGACTCCAAAATGGGCTTGCTCATTTTTTGGTCATAACAATAGCCCCCGGCTCTCGTCCGAACTACTTGGAGTTTGACGAAGCCGAAGTAGTTGGTCGGTTTAGAGCAATGCATTATCCTGCAAAAATCAAAGAAGAAACAATTTTTCCCTACCCCAAATTACGTTCGGGAATGTTCAGGAGATAAGATTATTCACGTAACGTGAGGTATAGCTCGACGAGATTTAGGAATGTTTTTATTTTATTTTATTTCGGGTGTATATGCAAAGCTAATAGTTTGACTTACGATTATTCCTAAGTCCATGACTAGTTAGGCCCGACCTGTCTACAAATTATATTTTGCAGGATTTTAAATACTGAAATGTAAGTTTTTACAAATTAGGCGGGGAGTGACCCCGAGACCCATGGGCATACTACACCGAAACACCTTGATTGTTTCTTGGGCTATTCGTTTTGGTTTCGTAGTCATCAAGGAACTATGCGAATAGAAGAATCTTCGACTTCGATATCCTAAGTTCCTTGAAAAATGTTGGCTAACCCGGCCATGGGCTTCACTGCCTCTAAAAGCCTTTTGCTTTATGTTCGAACAATCTTCATATTCAAACCAAAATATGATTCGAACAATCTTCGTGCTCGAATCATTATTTTGATAAGATTCAAACAATCTTTGAGTTTGAATAAATATTTTGGCAAGGTTCGAGCAATCTTCGTGCTCGAACCAGAGTATAATTCAAACAATCTATGTGTTCGAATAAGTTCTAGTTCAGACAGTTTTTTCTGATTCGAACTATTTTCAGTTCGAACTCATTTACTGAACTGTGGTACATTCGAAGTCGAGTTGCCGCCCAGAAACGGTTGAACTCCCAAGAGCGGGATTTTTTCAAATTTTGAATTTTGAAAAGTGACATGTGTCCATTTTTGATTCGACGAGCTCAACGGACGTTGCTCAGATCGAGGCATATTTGCCTATAAATACCCGAATTTTCTCATTTTCCATTTTTTATTTTACTCTCTGCTTTGGAGCACTTCTTCGGACAAAGACTTTACCGAGTTACTTCGAACACTTGACTAAGGGTTAGTTTCTTCCTGTTCGTACTTCTTTCCTTGAACATGAGTAGTTCTAGTCGCAATAGCTCGAGCAGTAGGAGTTGTAGTATAAATACTAGTGAGGATACAGAAATGAGCAGTGGAAGGATGAGCCGAGAAGATCCTCAACCTTCGGGCTCTGCCGAGCAACATGACTTCGCAGAACAACGAAATCCTTCAGCACAACCAGACTTCGTGGAAGAGCAGGATTCTGCTGGTCAGGACAATGAGGACGATGCTGCCGAGCAATCTAGCTCGTCCTTCTCTATTGATATGTCTTCGGGATTAGCCTCTGGTATTTTCCCCCTCTTTACGACCAAATCGTTAAGGGTCTTTGAAAGAGATTCCTTCGAATTTTGACGAGATAAAACTCGACGGAGTGTTCAAGAAGTACGGTTTGTCTGTAAGGTTAAACCCTATCGCACCCGAAGAGGATCAACGTGCCCACCATCCTCCGTACAGGTTTATGGCTTTCTCTGCTCGGGTTTTAGCTTCGGAATCCACCTTCCTCTTCACCCATTTTGTGTGAATATCATAGAATAGTATAATATCGCCCCTATCCAGCTTTCCCCAATTTCTTGGTGCCATATGATCGGCACGTATCTGATCTTTCGTGGTGTCGGGCTCGAAGAGCCGACTATTCGAGAATGGAACGCACTATATAACTTAGTGAACAAGAGTGGGCATGATTACTATTATTTTTCCAAACGTTCAAAAAATTCGAAACCTTTCATCCTCGGTACCAAGTCGAACTCAAAGAAATGGATTCAGAAATTCATTTGTATCTCAAGCTAACCGTTTACTTGTGCAGGGCAAAGAAGACCAATCCTTTCCGATCGTAATTGTCTCGCGGTCACCAGTTGTAAGATGGAATTTTGTAATCAATTGACTTAATTATCGCATGTTATCCACATAAATAGGAGTTAAACCCTAACATTTGTACTTTCATTACAGATTATTTACCTTGCTTAGTTGATAATTTATACTATATTGATTGAATTGCTTAAACAGTTAAAAATTTGAAGACTGTGCTTCAGCATATAGAATATTTCGTTATATCAGTCTCAATAGAATCAATAATTTTATCATTAACAATTATATTACTAGTATCACATCATACTAATAATTTAAGGGAAGGTCTTGGGTTAAGCAGGCCTAAACGAATGGGTGAACCCATTTGGGTAGGATAAAACCCGCCTAAACCGTTTAGGCCTGCCTAACGCAAGTTTTTGCCATAATTTAATGATCATATAACAAATGTAATTAATTGATTCCCATCTTGGTATTTCTAGAATGGACCAACCATTGATGACGATAAGCTGAAGAAACATAAAACGTAAAAACAATCAATCGATTCATTAAAAAAAAAGGTCGATCAATCCCCTGAAGAGACTTGTCGATTTGAACTATTTGTGAAGAAAGTGGGCTAGAAAGCCTTATGGTGCAGAGGAAAGAGTGGGCCGAGGCCCATAGCAACTAGGGATGTCAATCGGGCTAACCCGTCGGGTTTCGGGCTAACCCTATCGGGCCGCGGGCTATTCGGTCCGGGTTGAATCGGGCTGAATTTTTATCGAGCTAAAATTTTTTGAACCTAACCCTAACCCACTGGTTTTCGGGCTGACCCGTCGGGTTGGCAATATTTACGAGTTTATTTTTGTAAAGATTTTCTTAAAATATTTTAACAACCCCTAAAACAAAATAAAAAAAGAAAATGATGAACCAACATAAATAAAAGACATCAAATATCAATATCTTTGCAAAAAAATAGTGATAAGTGGATAATCATAGTTTGAAAAGAAAAAAAACATCAATCCTTATATACCAACTAATTTAAGTAATAGAAGTACATTTCTCAACGTATAAAATGATAAAATAATGATTAAAAAATTAAATATAGCTTTCACTTGGGTGAACATAACAACGAGTGGCTAAAGGTTCTTGAAAGGAAGAAATGAGTAGGTACGCTAATTAGGAGAGTGACGAGTGGAAGACAGTAAAAGAGGAAGAAATGAGAGACTTTTCGATTTGAGGGTAAAGGTCTTTATTTGGGAGAGATTGATGAGATTTTGTGTGACGGAAAATTAGGTCTAGGAAATTAGGTATATAATTAATGGGTATAGTAGGATATAAATAATAAATAATAAATTATTAAATAGTATATTATTAAATATTGCCGGACCTACGGGCCGACCCGCAACCCACCGGGCTCAGCCCGTTCGGGCCGACAACCCTTCGGGTTCAACCCGTTCGGTTAAAAATAATTTCGGGTTGAAATTTTTTTACCCTAACCCGCATTTTAGCCCACCGGTTTCGGGCCGACCCATCGGTTTCAGGCTTTATTGACATCCCTAATAGCAACTAACAAAACCAACAGTTTCAATAGTGATAAGTGTAATTCCTCATATAAGTATAACTAAATCAGCATAAGTATAACTCACTTCAAATATTTCCAACTCATAATTAACCATTTGATCAGGGGCGTCAATGCTTTTTCACCCCTTATAAATATCTTAATTGTTACAAAAACTGATAAACTCGTCTACATTTATGCTTAATTAATCATTTCTGTATCCTAAAATAAAAGAGGATCGATTTAATTATGTTTGCCCAACCAGTCAGACCTCATCTTCATAAGGAAACGAAGTTGAATCCAGCCACTCCTGACCCGTGATAAACGACGAAACCGTGAAGCTCGACGCGTCTTCGTACTCCATCACATGGAAACCGGGCCAGGAAACCCGGGAATCCGTGCTGGAGCCCGGCCCGTAGTTCTGATACTCCCCATAATACAACGTGTCGAGCCCTTGATCCCCTTCCCAGTTAGTCCACCCCGAGGGGGATATGAAGTCATCGATATACGACTCCAGAAACACAGCCCTCGAGTAGTTCCTCCACGGCCTGCCCAAGTAGCTCCGAACCACGCTCGAGTTGGAATACAAATCTTCCGTCGCCAGAATCGAGCAATTCTGCATCGAGATCCCGGTGTCCTCGTCCGGGCTCTCCCGGGACTGGGCGGTGATCACCGTGAACTGCCCCGGCATCGGCATTCTCGAAACCACGTTGCAGCCTTGGAAGACGGCTGCGGCGTTTCCGAAAACGAAGTCGATGGTTCCGTAGATGTCGCATTCGCGGTAGAACTGTCTGAATGAGTGGACGTATAGGGTGTCTTGAAAGCCCGTGATTGTGCATCGGTATACGGCCGCTAGGTCGGCGTTGACCCGCAGCGCCGCCGCCTGGTGCTTCTCCGCCCCCGCCGAGTTCTCGAACGTTATGTCTCGCGCTAGGAATCCCTCGCCCGACACCGCTGCATATCGGGTGATATTGTTTATATATATACAATTTGAAAACTATTATTATTATTGCAGATGAAAACTAAATTATTACCAACTGTAGCAGATCTGAAAGTAGTCCATCCATCGGCAACATTTCTGTCGGAGGTGATGGCGGTGACATCGCTCCCATCTCCGAGCAAAACGATGTTGGTTTTCCAGCTTGGAATATCCACATTTTCTTGGTAAACTCCTTCTTTAACGAATATGATTACTCTGTCAATGCTATTGCTTGGTGCGAAATTTATGGCATCACTAACTGTAGTGAAATTCCCACTTCCATCGGCGGCAACCGTCAGCACCTGACTCGGATCATACTCGTCGCCGGAGCTCTGAAGAATCCGCCGTGATTTCCTCGACAGCCACCGCGGGAACCCGAGCAGCCGTCTCCTGTTGCCGCCGCTGCTCCGTTTCGGCAGCATGGACAGGGAGTTGCTCACTTGCATATAAACACCAGCAATGGAGTCGAGCAGCGACGGTTTCATCGGACCGGTGGCGGTTTCCAGGCCTTCCAAGCATGTGATCTTGTTGGTCAGGGCGGCGCTCAGGAATGCTCTTGCGTCGGCCAGTTTTCTTGAGTCGGTGGTGGCGGCTAATCGTGAAATGGATTTCTTCAGCGAAGTTAATGTGATTTGGTGCAGCTCTCTGCAATCCTGAATGGCGCCCCTCTGTTTCTCGACGAGGTTGGCGCCGCCGGCGGTGGAGAAAAGGGACGAAAGCTTTGTACCTTGAGATAAGGCGGAGTTGAGTGATTGCCGTAGGAGAGAGAGAATGTTGGGAGAGATGTTGAGAGAGAGAGAAAGCTTGAGGGAATCGAAACATGCATTTGGGTATGGCATGGATTTGCAGAGTTGGTTGAGTGAAGAGAGGTGGGCTTGTGAAGAAGAGTTTGGATTCAAAGGGGAAACTGTAGAGAGGGAGAGAGAAAGGAGGAGGAGGAGAGAGTTGAGAGCTGTGGACGCCATGAAAGCTAAGGAAACCGAGAAATGGACTGGTTTTAATTGAAGAAGTAGAGTTGAATTTTGGAATTATAAATAACATTTATACATCAGATTCTTGGAAAATAAATGATTCTTTGTCTGAATCACTTTCAGTCTAGATTTAATCAAAAGAAAAATTAATAATAATAATTGCATAATTTTAACTTTTATTTGTTATATAGATTTGCATTTACTATATATTTACTTCAGTTTTACTTGATAATTATAGCATGTGAATGTAGGTTTGTTTTATTAGGTGAATGAATGTTAGAGAATTTTCCTATTAAAGATATTTCTATGCATAAACTGCCAAATTTAATACTCCCTCCGTCCCAAAACATTAGTCCTGTTTTCCTTTTTCGTTTGTCCCAAATATTAGTCTTGCTTTCCTAAAATGGAAAATTAATACACACTCATTAATAAAATACTAATTTCCTCTATCTCACCCGCATTGGTATCTGTGCCGGAATGAAACAAGACTAATGATCCGGGACGGAGGTAGTACTTTATAAATATCAGCACCGCTCCTTTTATTTTATTTTTTTTCTCGTTTTCTGCCTTTTCAGTGCCAGTGTCGGTAATTGTGACATGTTACAGTAAAATAAAAATGTTAATAAAAAGTTATAAATTATATTATAATCAAGTATATGTTTTTTTCAGCAAGAAAGTTTGTTCCATTATAACTCGAAATGTTGCAACTTTCAATATATATATATTAAGTGTTGGGGGCGCGGCCTAACGGACCTGCCCCGACCCGATTCAGATTCCGACTCAATTTGAACGAGCCCGCACCTTGTTCTCAGTCTAGAAGTAAGGTGCGCAGCTTGCAGTTGAAGCTTACGAGGTACGTCCAGTAGATGCTTCAAGGTACGCAGAACACAACTAAAGCCAGTCAGTCATAAAAGAGAGTCACGCACCTCAGAACCTCATCCGGAACGGTACCTCGCACACCTTGCACGAGCAGGTCGCTCAAGTAGGTGCGCGATCGAGACTTTGGAAGGATCAGCTTACGGATAAGTTTTGGCAGCTCCTAAGAAGGCGTGGACAGTTGCATCAACCCCTACTTTCTTGGAAGCAGCTCCAACGGCTCCTAAATCTTAGGAAAACCTAGCGGCTAGGGTTTATGATTTGTACTTGACTCCCCTGTGAACTATAATTAAATAGGGGTGGTCAATTCTATTTCGACTATTCTACATTCACTACTCATAACTCATACATTTAGCTTAGCTATAACGCTTCAACCTTTTTCATGCACCTTGTACCTGCATTTGTCAAAGGGATTACGGTTCTTTACCTTTCTTTAAGTTTTATTTATCTTTCGATTACGTTCTCTGCTGTCCTTTTTTATCTTACCTATATTATTTTCTACTATATTCCTGGTTGGTTTCTGGGGCCCGTATCCGTACGAAATCGAACCTCATCATTAAGCATCAAATTTTCTTAAAAAACTAACATAGTTTAAAAATCGAACCCTTCCCATCCCAATTTTTTTTAATTATCTAAACTTTGTATAAAATATTGTTGTGGATCAAAATAGTTAGACCCAACAATAAAAAAGACTCGGGTTCAATCTATTCATGAAACTTAACAGTTAGCGTTCACGAAAATCACATTTAACCTAAATTTGGACTAGCTAGGAGAAGATTATGGAAAGATGTATAAAACTCTTGGATTGATATTACTTTCTATATTTTAGAGCGAGATATTTTTTAGATTTGATATTTGACTATTTATATATAAATAGACTCCATAAAGTGCAATAATCAATCAATCAATCAATAAAAAGTTATTCATTTGTTCTTTAATTCCTTTAGCTCACGGCTCTTACACAGAAAATCACCTAAAACAAGTGTCACTTTAATTAGAGAGTAGTGGAAGACTTCAAATATGAATCAGCACAAGTGCATACATGCCCACGACTTGAAATAAATAAATATTTTGCTACTTTAATGTATTTTGATTTTCGAAGAAGTTAGTTAGTGTACTAGCTAGTGGTTTCGAGTTTCAAAATCTCATACATTTTGGTGATCCATGAATTCTATATGTGTAATGTGTCACAAGCTAGTCTATCTGTTTAGATATTTAATTTCAAAACTCGATCATGTGTTTTTGAATTATAATTTGTATTCTCTTTCGACTTCGACATTCAACTACAACCTTTGACTGATCTATTGCGTCTCCATCATCTTTATTCGAGTAGAGTCGAGCTTTGTCGTAGTTACTAACTAGTAAAAATAATTAAAATGAGAAAAACAAGAGGTTAGGAATTCATAATACATGCGATATTTTAGCCCAATTGCAGCATTTGATATCTGTCAGAATCTCCTCCTTTGTGTAGATAATATTGCAACTTGCATATACATATTTTGACTTTTTAATTACTCGATGGAGACGGGCTATATATTTTGTGTACTATACTAGTCTATATTTAGTATCAAAATTAGGTTTCCCAATATCTAATTACAACTTCTCCAATGGAATGAGAAACACAAACGCAAACAAAAAATTTGGCAATTTTCCTGCTCCAACCGAACCCTTAAACTGAAATAATTTGTATTTTTGGCTTTTCTTTCTCCAAAAAAAAAAATAATAATAATAATAAATAAATAATTCAAATTTGCGTCTGAATTTGGTGCAAAAGCAAACCACTAGTTAATTTTAAAACTTATTTTTTATATATCGATTTTAAAAAATTGTTGGTGTTAAAATGTTTATGTTATTGTTATTATTATTGTTGCGGGTAATTTTTGTATGTAATCTAGGAGCCCAAGAACAATAGAATTGACAAAATAAACTGATGCGTGTATTGAAATGGCAGGTAGGAATTCCGATTACGGAAGTTTAAACGAATACAAGGAATATAAGAAAAGATGCAGATCTAAATAAGTAGTAAAACTAAAAGATGAAGGTTTATACGGAGCAAATCGTGCTTATATCGAGCTATAACTTTGTTACGTCAATTCTCCCTCTTTTTTTCCCCTCTCGAGATCATGTCTTTCCAGAAATATATACAGCCATTTCAGGAATAACGCTCCTCTTAAATTCCATGATTTCCGCCGAGCTTTATTGCTGATTTATCCATTTCACGATCAAAAGATCCGTTCCTTATTTAAGCATGCTTTTAATATCGAGCCATAATTTTAAATCTTCACAGCTCGAAACAATAATGATCGACCCATATGTTGATCCATGTGTCGCCCTATCATAATGGGCCTCTCCAAAGCCTAAGCCCCAAATGTCGATCAGGCTACTTTTTATGGGCCGCAAAATATCGACCTCAACAATTATTATTATTATTATTATTATTTTCCAAAGTAATGATATTTTATGCCTGAGTTAGTATTAATAGGTATTATGCTTGTGATGATGTGTTTTTGCAGGTTTTAGATGTAAAAAATGACTTAGTATGAAAAGAGATGAAAAGATCACGCATCGGTTAGTGTGGATGTTGCAGTAAAAAAATCGAAAAAAAGCCTTACATGTCGACTAACATGTCATGTGTCGACTAAGAGGATGGCTCAAAGTGGAGCTCAACAGAGGTGTTATGTGTCGATTGATGTGGTCCATGTTAATCAGCGCATGTGCTCATAAGTCGGGATTTGGTTAAACCTTAGTAAAAAAAATTCGGTCATGGGCCCAAATTGCACAAGAAATCTTTTCCATGAAGTCCAAGCCCACAAGATATTCCATCATTAATATATAAGCCATAGTGTAATTAGGTTATTTCATTATTCGGTCTTTTATTCCCAGTTCTTTAGAGTTCAAGAATGTGGATCATCCTTATTTTCTTTTAAATTTTATTACCAATGCAATTTAATATTCCAATTTCTATGTTTCTTTCTACTATAAGTAACTAGAAACTCTAACAGGTTCTAGAGCTTTGTACAACAATCATAGATGCATGTTAAATAATTTAATTTACTCGAATTACTGGCAAGATTTAATATCATGGTTTAATTAATAAAATTAGATTTAATTGATAGAGATGAACTTTGATAAGCTCGTAAATACACTCACTTATCCATGTTTTTCTCATTTATTTTAGTTAATTTATGTTTAGTGATTAGATATTTTCGTGCATGAATGTATATTAGAGGATGTTATGCTTGCCATGGTGAGATTTTGCAGGTTTTTGGGCGAAAAAGTGGCTAAGTGATGAAAAGAGCCAAAATGGAGAAGTTGTTTCGGTTGACATAAGGGATGTCGATCGACATGAAAAACAAGCCGAAAACTCGAGCAAAACCATCCATATCGACCAACATGGTGCCTGTCGATCGACATGAATGATCGATGTCGACCAAGGCAAGGATCGAGATAGAGCTTGACATGAAGGTTCATGTCGATCGACACAACATGTGTCAATCGACACGGATGTTGGCAGCGATCGAAACTTGAGTTTGAAGTGATGGACCAACATAAAGACCATGTTGATCAACACACCATGCGTCAATCGACACGGAAGCCCGAGAATGAAGTTTTTTGCCAATTTGGATAGATTATCTATTCCAAACTCAATACCTGATTGAGACACAAGTTCTCCTCTGTAAATACATCTCATATGCTCGAAAATTAGAATGGTCTTTAAATCTTTAGACTTTAAATATTTCTAAGCATTGGAGTTTTTAAGGACTTCAAGGTTCCTCTTTAACTATTGTAAGTTATTTTATGTTCTTTAATAATACGTTTGCTTTAGTTCTATCAATGATTTGTGGCTAGAAACCCTAGCAGATTCTAGGACTTTAATGATCAACTTGATGCATGTTTAATAAATTCAACTCAATAACATGGTTAAATTTCCTCGTTTAATTTAATCAAATCTAGATTTAGTAAAGGATCGAGAGAGGAAAATGAATCTAGATTTGTAGTTATCAATTAAAGGATTGAAAGGTGGAAATTGGTAATAGGAAGAGGAAATTAAATGTAATTGATTTCTGTCTCAAAAAGGATTCATTGTAGGATTAAATTTGGTAATTATTGAGATTGATTAACGTTGTGTTCTTGAGACGGAGAGAAGATAGTCACACATTAGCAATCTAGGGTTTAATTGCCAAACAAGGAATTGAATCTGATTATCCCCTATTGCTGAGTTGATGAATTATGCATGTTTATAGGTTGATTATCTGCCCTGGAATCTGTATCTTTATTTACTGTTCCAAAACCCTTTAAAAACTTGAATCTAGGTTTATAAATTTATTTGTCACTGTATTTGCAATTAATCTGTAATCAACTTGAATCTAGATTTATAAATATCGATTGAAAGGCCGATATGCGAATATTGGTAATAGGAAGAGTATAATTAAAGTAATTGTAGTCTGTCACAAAAAGAAAAATTAATTGTATGGATAAAATCTGATGTTTTTATGAGATTGGCTTATAGTATGTTCTAGAGACCAAAAAGATATAAACAGTCACATATTAGAAATCTAGGTTTATAGTTACCTAACATAGAAATTATAACAGTTGAATATGATTTCCCACCTATTGCAAGTTATGTATTCATGAGTTAATTGATTTATACATGTATCCTGGTTGGTTGTTTTGCCTTGGAATCTGTGATTTTTAATCTGTTTTCAAAACCCAAGTAATATTTGTTTTAGTTTTTGAATTGAAAAAACCGCATTCAAAGTTTTGATTTGCTCAAAGAAGAATTTGGCAGATTGTAATTAGTACATAGGATAATTTTGTCATTCACTTTCATGTAGGTTCGACATACTAGTTTATAAATTTTATTTGTCACTATTCTACTTTTATCTAGTAAAAATAACAATGATCATATACTATGTTTGGCTAATTTGTATATTGTGTTCATTAATTGTTTAAAATATGTTAGATCTTTTGCTTTATTCTTGATCAAGTTGCAAAACTGCCCTTTAACTGTCAATTCAAAAATTTATTCATGACCGTCCATCAATAAAAATCAAAGATCAAGATTCATTCATATCCAACATCTTATCATTTATTAACATATTTTCATTAAAACTTATCTAACATATTAGATATGTTTTAATGTAATGTTATTATCGAGAAATTTAGTTTGTTTGATAAGTTTAATATAATTTTACTATCAATTTTACTAGTTTTTTATAATTTAAATAATTTTTAATAAATTATACTCCCTCCGTCTTGTCCTATTAGGGACGAAGAAAAATGCACAATAATCAAGTGTTGTTAGTGTAAAAGAATTAATATTTTATTGGTGAGTTGGAAAAAAATTGCCTTTTTAGGAAATAGGATTAATAAATGAGACGGTCCAAAAAAGAATATGAGACTAATATGACGGGACAGAGGGAGTAATTTTTTTATTAAGATAAGTGTTCGATTGATAAAAGCAAAATTAATAATATTTTGTATTTTTGTATAATAGTTGTTTAGTATTAATTTATTTTATTGAAATTAATAAGGGGTTCAAATTATAAATTTGATAAATGTATTGATTATTAGAAAAAGTATAAGAAGTTGTGAGAAAATGAATATACTGGAAGTATTCTTTAAAGTTTGAGGTTAGTATTTTTGATTGGAGATGAATTGTTGTTTGTTATGACACTTATTATAGTTTTTTTTTTTTTTTTTTTTTTTTGAATTTTGTATTTTTGGTTGGAGATGATCTTACACTCTATATTGAACCAACTTTGATCAAATTGATATAAATAATGCTAAGCTACTCATTCAAAGTTCTATTGCTAGCACTGATGTATGTACGACTATATGATCACTATCCATTTCCAACAATGTTGAAGGTAGAACTTGGGGCTCAACTCACTAAAATTAATATTAGATTGATATATCGAAAAGATCGTTTTCTTGGTGGAATCCTTCTAGCTAGCTAACCTTGACACTGATGGTGTTCTTTTTTATCCGTGAGCCCAAGAGTATATAAAAAGTCTTCTTTATGCCCTCTGCTCGGGATATAATAATGAAAATATATATCTTACTTATGACTAAGAGGTCATGAGTTCAAACTTATCTGAAAACATTTAAAAGTTTGGCTTTAAAATAAATGTATTACTATTGGGAAAAAAAAGTCTCCAGTACTGATCTTGCATTTCTTGTAAGTGTAAGTGTAACAGCAATTCACTGCTTGGTGCTTTCCCCGGCTGGCGGTGTAAGTTGATTCTTGATATTCGTTAGTGCTGGCAAAATTTAACATGTTATATTAGTATTTGACGACACAATCTTTTTACAAATAATTTGATTAGGAAGAAATAGTCAAGTGGTGTGTGAATGAGATAAAGGAACATAAAAACATGAAGAACCCTGTTGAACATGCATAGAGCAAGGAAGTATGGGGATCATGTGAAAATGGTTATTCTATTTTATTTTCTTTAATTTTATAAGTATTTCTCTATTAAATCATTATCATGTAAATAATTGAAACATGCATCTCCCAAACCACATGTATGCTATGACTTTGGGTGCAAAATGCTTTTGGATTTTGATTTTTATTATATGATCTTGGATCTTGAGTTTTGGTTTTATTTTGCTATTAGAGAAAATATTATATTATATAACAACTTAATTTTTTTTAAAGTAAGCTATGTTAAGAAGAAATATGGGTAAAATTGGTCATGAAGTTATAATACTATATATCATTAAAATTTAAGGAACTTGGAATAATGTATATAGTGGAAATATATGAAAATAACCATTATGATTATAAAAAATCATAAATGGCTATTATGACACATTCAAATAATCGCCAAAATAATATAAACGGACGAAAATATTCCTATTATTCACCTTATAGGTTTAAGATTTTGAATTTTATAAATCATTATCTTGCTTTACTCAAATTAAATATGAACTACATTTAACTAATTAAATCATTATATTGTGTTGAACTCATTGATGCAAAAATCGGCGCTTAGGACCGCCTAGGCGCTGATTAATCGGTAGTCGGAGGTCCACCGATCCGATATACGTAAAATCGTTGAAAAAATCGATTTTTTTCTAATCAGTGCCTAGGCGGCGATTAATCGGGCTAGGCGGACTAGGTGGATCGGATTAATCGGGCTAGGCGGCGATTAATCGAAAAAAAATCGGTTGGTATAAATTTTAACTACAAATTGAATTTAAAATCTTAATATTAAAAAAATACAAATTAATTTTTTTAAAAAAAAACATAAAATTAAAAGTAAAAGTGTAAAACCTAATTTTAAAATTATTCCCAAAACTCAAATCCAAATAAAAATTCACATTCACAAGTCACGACTCACGACTGCTCACATTCTCCTCCACCCACGACCACCACCGCTTAGGCGTGTCTGTTGCAAGAACATTTAAACTTTAGTTTATGATTTGTTTTTAAATGTGATAATGTTTGTTGGAGGTATATTTAGACTTCGTTCTTTGCTCTTATTTTGAGATTGATTTGAATTGTGAGGATATTTGTTTGTTGCAGGAATATTTAAACTCTTGTTTATAATTTGCTTTTAAATGTGAGAATGCTTGTTGTAGGAATATTACTTGAGATATATATATAAGTGTTGAAATCTTACTTGCATTTTTAAAATATAATTTGTTGGTAAGATTTTTTATATATTACCTGAGATATATAAAAAATAAAAAATAAAAATAGATAAACCGCCTAGAAACCGACTAGTCCCCGCCTAGACCGCTTAGGCGCTAGGCCCCCCTCGGCCGCCCGACTAGCGCCTAGCGATTTTTACAACATCTTGAACTTATATGTATAATAATTCTATAAAAATTGAAAAAAGTATTAATATAATAATAATATAATAATAATTTTTAATTTCAGAATAAAAAATTAGACTAACAGTAAATTCCACTTATAAATAAAAGGGTTAATTGCAAGTTTTAACACAACATTTCATCTTTTTGCAATTATAATACATTTTTCAAATCTTTGCAAGTATAACATAAAACTTTTCAATTTTTGCAATTATAACACAAAATTTAAAATCTTGGGAATTATAACTAATATATATTTTATCCCAAAAATTAACAATTAAAATTTAAGTTTTGTGATTGTTTGGATGTTATTTATTTTAAACTTGAACAATTTTTTAAGTATCAAATTGTTTTACGATTATGTATTTTTATCATTATATTTGGTATTGTTTAATATTTTAAATTTGAAAAATAAATGAACTAAATTATTATAATTATAAATTAGTTAAACTCAATTAATTAATTAAAATAATTATTATGAAAGAAAATCTAAGGCGCCTCTAATGTGCCGTCCATTATTAATTTATTTAATTAATCAAACTCAATTAAAACATTATATATATATATATATAGTTTTTTCATGCATTTTTATATTTTATGTATTGCCTCATGAAATAATCAGATAGAAATTATTCAAATTTCTTAAAAAACATATCAAATATATTACAAAAGTAATGATAAATTTTATTAAATTTTGTAAGTAAACCTATAATTAAATATATTGTAATTATATTTAATAAATTATTTAAACTTAATTAATTTATAATGGCTCATTGTTTATTGTGCTATTTTTCGATTTTTTAAAGATTAAATAATACTACATATAAATGAATAATCACAAAAATTGATATTTAAAAACGATTCAAATTGAATAAATAAAATATAAACAGTGTAAATTTAATTTTTATTTGTTAATTTTTGGGATAAAATATATTTTTGTTATAATTGCAAAAGGTTCAAAAGTTTATGTTCTAATTGCAAAAATTGAAAAATTTTATGTTATATTTGCAAAGATTTGAGAAGTATGTTATAATTGCAAAAATAATGAAAAGTTGTGTTAAAATTTGCAATTAACCCTAAATAAAATATATATTTGCAACTTAAGACCATTTGTGATTAAAAAAATCACAAAAATCAAACAAAATTTAAATATACTCAGTGTGCAACTTGAGTAACAAATCAAACAAAATCAAAAATACAAAATTAAAAAATTGGAAGAGGCATTTACGATCATAAGTTTTTTTTTTAAAATGGAAAGAAATGCCAAAAAAGGAAAAAAAAACAATAACATAAGCTTTCTCACCATTTCATATTATCTAGCATCTACCACCGTTAGGGGTGGAAATAGGTCAGGCCGTCCGACAGGGGCCTTAGGCCTGGCCTGTTTAGAGCCTGGCCTGGCCCGGCCTGTTTAAAAATTATTGCAGGCTTGGGCTTTCTACAAAGCCTATTTATTTAAATAGGCTAGGCTAAGGCTTCACAATAAGCCTTTCAAGCCCAATAGGCTGGCCTGTTTAGTAATTATTAATTTGATTTATAAATATATTTTTTATTTAATATAATATTATATTTATTACCTAAGAATTATGACATAGCATCTAAAATTCCAAAATGGATAGCTCTTTCACTAAACCTAATAAATCTTTTTAACATCCGCCGCCGCTCACCCAAGTTTCCTCTTCATTTCCCTCGACTTTACCTTATCTTGTTTCAACCTGGAACTCGTCTTGCAAATTGAATTACATCATCTCTGCGGTCTCTCTCTCTCTTTCTACAACTACGCACGCTTGTTTCTCAGTCTAGGCTTTATGCCAAGTTGAAGTGCGAATTGATTTTGTGCTCGATTGTTAGGGTTTTAGTTGAGTTGGGGGTTGAGGTAAAGGAGTTTTGTGTTTATATTTTCTGAGATTTCTGTCGCCACTGTGAGTTGTTGGCGGAGTATTCTGGAGGAAATTGCGGATTGCTTGTTTCGATTTAGGTATATTTTCCTTTCGAGGTTGAAGCTCATTTTCCTGTTATGAAATCTTGATTTCGTTCTCTTTTTGCGGGTTTTTTCCATTATGTATGTTGCTGCTCTTAAAAATAATTTATTTAGGTAGTGTTAATTGTCATTTTTCTTAATTTCATTGTTGTTTGCGGGTGTTGTGGATTGGGGCTGACTGTATTGGAAGCTGTTTGTGTGTAGCATAGCAAGTATTTATGTAGATTTCTTGCGATATATTGTTTATTATATAACTTGTTGCTCCTTGGTATCAATACAACTCTTTGTGAATTGCGATTAATGTATCAGATTTTGACAAGAAACCCAGAACAAAAATAGAAACTTATCCAAGCAGATGGACTTACATCAGCATCATGGCTTGCAGCGCTAATTCGATGAAGATGTATTTCTCCTCATTCAAAAAAAGACTTCACACGCACAATCAAGGATATAGCATTTATGTGGTTGTAATAATTTAGGGATAAATGTTTGTAATTTGTTATTTGATTATGATTTGTTATTAGTTAAGATTTAGCAATCTATTGCAATTGTGTTAATTTTGATATTATTTTCACAGTAAATGTATGGTATTTTTATAAATTCATTACTTTAGTTGAAAAATAAAAATCTTGCAACAAATAAGCTCAAATAGGCTTTTACAAGGCCGAAGGCCTGGCCTATTTTACTAATAAGGCCAGGCTTAGGCCTATATAAAAGCCTTTCACAGCTAATAGGCCAGGCTCAGGCCGCTTGAGTTAATTGCAGGCCCAGGCCTCCTAAGCTAAAGCCTGGCCCGGCCTGGCCTACTTCCACCCTTAACCACCGTGGCTAAATGTTAATGCGTCCACGAGCTGATGTACTACTATATAAAAAAACTTGTAGTTTTTGAAATCATTCTAGTACAGATTATATAGCTTTCTTCCCTTTTGAGTTAAAAAACTACAAGGTATTTTATATATATAAAAATCGCATTTTAACATGAATGATTTATGTGAACTACTAATGTTGGTCCCTGCTAAGGCAGCAAAATAACTAGGCCACGACAAAAGACAGATAGGCCGCAAGAGCAAGACGCATCCGAAGCAGGTTGACCAACGAAAAACCACTCTAATCAAGATGCTCCAAAAGGGTCCAAATAAGGACGCGGTCGTTTCAAAAAGTGCGAACGGAATAGGTGTTGCAATAACCCCAAAAAGCTCGACGAACCATCCGCAACCACCGAGCGATGTGCTTCAGAAAAACCCTATAGGCTCTATAAATAGGCCCTAGTATGCTGAAAATTGGAAACTAGCTCTTTCTAATATCTATTTCTCCCGAAAGTCAACCACCACCTTAGCTTTTGAGTCCGTACTGTTCTGCAACTAGCTCGTTGGAGTTCGGTCCGTCCAACTTTGTCATTCTAGTAAGCACTTTGATCTTATTGCTTTCGTGTTTCGTTGTTCTCATTTCGTTTGGTGTTATTATTATCGTGCTTTCATACTGTTTATTACGCACCGACATCGCTCATAACCCTGTTAATTGTCTATTTTGATATTTTATGTCGCTCTTGTTATTTCCTGTAATTCAATTGGTTCCGATCACTAAGTTTTTGTGGCCCCGTGTTTGTATGAATCAAACCTCAACAATTTGGAGCCCATTGTGGGGCCCTGGGAACAAAAAATTATCTCTCTTTGCAAGAAATGGGCAACATAAGCAACAACCCTCCAAATAGGACCATGGAGGATATTGGATAGACAGTACCACCACCATGTACAGGAAGAGCAGCGCTACCACCGAACGCCTGAGGAACTACACCGCCCCTGAATGCCATCAGTTCGTAGGAAAAAATTCTGACTCGCAGAATGGAAATCACTAAGCTGGGTGATAAGCTCGGATTTTGACTCACTTATCCTATTGTTTTCGAGTATTTTATTTAGTTTTATTGATTTTACTTATATATTTTGAGCGTGAGTCAAGTTTATGGGGTAT
Source organism: Plectranthus barbatus (assembly GCA_026898455.1). NCBI lineage: Eukaryota > Viridiplantae > Streptophyta > Magnoliopsida > Lamiales > Lamiaceae > Plectranthus > Plectranthus barbatus. Next base: position 389,505 of record JAPKLW010000481.1, read on the forward strand.
TATTCTTTCCATGGTGTGTTTTTGCAGATTTTAGGCCGAATTCAATGGAAACCCGTACCGAAAACAGCATATGTTCGAATAAATAGTCACGACTTCTTCCACAGATGGAATCTGAGCTAATGGATCATGGAATTCAAAATATCTTTGATTAAGCTTTCCAATGCAACTGGAATCGGGTCAATCGGAGCTCGGGAGTGAAAGTTATGGCCAAAACCGTGAGACTGCGCAGAAGGATCGAAAGAGGGAAAAAGTCTCTGTCTCGATCGATATGAAGGCCACGTCGACCGACGCAAGCTCCATGTCGACCGAGACAGACCCAGAAAAAGGAAAATTGAGATTTTTATGGTTAAATCATATTTTTAGCCCTGGATCCCAATTTATACACCTCTACCTCTATAAATACTTGTTTTGCTCGAGTTTTGAGGGTCCTTCCCCTTAGTTTTCACTTAGCTCTTCTCTTGAATTTTTGAAGTTCTTAGAGTTTTAATTATTTTGGAGAGGATTCAACCTTTATTTTTATTATAAGTTTTTATTATGTAATTTAATAATATGTTTCTTATGTTTCTTTCCATCATGAGTGGCTAGAAACCCTTGAGAGTTTCTTTCCATCATGAGTGGCTAGAAACCCTTAAGTTTTTATTATGTAATTTAATAATATGTTTCTTATGTTTCTTTCCATCATAAGTGGCTAGAAACCCTGGTGTCGGTCGACGCAGAGTAGCTCGATGTGCAACACTTCGACCAGAGATGAGAGTCGACAAGAAGGCTCCACGTCGACCAACGCAGAGCCCGTGTCAGTCGACGCGGAGTCCAGCAGCCAAAATCTCACGTTGCGCGATTTTTTAAGGTTCCGGGATAAAAAGCTGATGTCTGAGATCAATTACCAGGTACCATTCTCTCTCTTGTCTGATTTTCAAACTTTTTTCACTCTTTGAGTTGAAAATAAGTTTGGGGGAGTGTGGACAAGAGTTGGAACGTTCTATCTTTTATTTATTCTGCTTTCTGCATTTAAATTTTGCCTAGATTAAAAAAATTTATGCCATTTTGTGAGGAAATTTTTGAGTTTTGATACAAACCAAATGAGGATGTGTGATAGAATCGATTGATGGTTGAGTTTGGATTGATTTTGATTGTGGTTAATTGCCTATGAAAGTAGAATACCGCATGATAGGATTGATTTGAAACTTGCACTTGCATGATGATTGAGTTGATTTGAAGTTGACTGTGGAGGAAAATTTGAACCCTTGTGTGAGATTTTTTAGCCTTATGTTCGTTTGATGTGAGATTTTCATGTATGTTTTTATTTCTCTAGAACTTGCTTATTTTCTGTTTCGAGACTGCATAGTGTGCACAAGTTTAGGAGATGATATTAGGCCATCTTTGTTAACCCAATATCCTAAACACTGTCCCTTCACAATTAAATTTTCCCTAGTTAGCCACGTTGAGCCTTTACAATTCTTTCCTTGTCTATGAGCTTAAGAATGTGCTGTTTTCGCTCGTGTCTTGAGTTGTGGTTTGATGGGGGTAGATTGATGTGAATTAGAGATAAGAAATGTCAAATTAGTGATTGATGCAAAGTTGGGTGTTAAATAGCTCAAACAAAATTAGAATTCTCATAAGCCCTATAAAAAAAAGAGAAACAAATATGCGTGTAAACCATTGAAGGGTATAAGGGATTCAAAAGAGCTAGGAAGAAAAAAAAAGAAAAAAATTCGATAATATATCTCGATTAAATCATAATGGCGATAAAATTGTGCTGATTACACTGGAATGTGTAAGTTCAGCAAGAGAAGGATGAGAAGATAATGGGACAAAGAGTTATTTCCAATTACAATGGAAAGTCATAACTGACAAAAAGACAGAAAAAGAAAATAGGTTAACAACTAAAATCCTGCAGATCCACATGCCTTCTCTGCTCCTTCTTAGCTCCACTTCCCTTCTCAACATAATTCCTCTGTCATTTTCCTTCAGTACTTCCTCTATTCTTTAACTGGTCCTCCTTTATCTGACCCCATACAATAGATCACGAAAAGTCTGAAGGTTGATCAACGTAAACTTCCTCCTCCAACTCTCTGTTCAAGAAGGCACTCTTCATATCCATCTAAAAGACAATGAAGTTGTTATACACCGCATAAGCTAAGAACAACCTAATTGCCTCCAATCTGGCAATTGGTGTGAAGATTTCATGGAAATCTATTCCTACACATTGTGCGTATCCCTTGGCAACATATCGAGCTTTGTTCCTTATGATGTTGCATGCTTCATCCCGCTTGTTCTTGAAAACCGATCTGGTACCTATTACTAAGTGGTGTGCTGGTCTATCCACTAGGTACCAAACATTGTTGTGGGAGAATTCTCCCAGTTTCTCTCGCATCGAATTGATCCAATCTGGCGACTACAAGGCCTCTCCAATCTTTGTTGATTTTTATTATGAGATAAAGCATGAGAGTAGAGCACTCCAAGCTCTCGTATGGACGAGATTCATAACATCATCCAATATATCTTATTTGGGATGTGTTTCAACCACTTTGGTCGCTGCAACTCCTCGAACTCTATTAGTTGGGTAAAAGGATGTGTGCTCTCCATTCCTGCGACAGGCACATCCTTGAGAAAGAAATCTTCTGGGGCGATTTATTCCCCCGAAAACTGGTTCCATATTGACACTCATTTTTCTACTAGCACAATTGTTGTTGGCTCTACATTTGTTGGTTCCACAGCTATTGAAACTCCTTCTCTTGCTGGCATCTCTCCAGCTGATTCACTAGTTGTTGGTTCCTCACAAGCTCCAAAGCTATCATCTCCAGCATCTGACTCACAAGATCCTAGCTCGCTAGTTAGGTCTTCATTAGCAACCAGCTTCTCTGTCTCCAGAAGAACTTCTCTAACATCTTTGACTTCAAGCTCTATTATTCCAGGTTAGATCCCTAGATTTATGCTCTCATTTAGGGAAATGAAATCCAATGCCTCAGCAAGTTCGTTAGCATCACCGGCCTCTCGATTGTTTGTGGTCCAACCGAGGAGACTGGTTTGCAAGAAGATTCATTCATAGATCTAGTGATACGATCCTCGCCGGAAGGTTTAGATCGCAGCCCAGGAACTCGGACGAACGAACACAGACACGATGCGGAAGCAAACTGAACACTGAAGATGGAAGGATCCAACACCTTTGGATTCGAAAAACCTTCAAGTACCGTAGTCCAGAATAAATTCTCATACGACCCAAGAAGCTAATTGATCCAACAACGAAGGATATATGCAAAGACACCACCAATGGATATGACAGTCCGATTGATTAGTCGAGATTGAAACCCTAATGGAAGATTAGAATTTCGAGTATTGAGCCTTCAGAAACTAAAGGAGAAAACCTCACAATTTTATTAAAATCTGAAAACTGAAAATTGTTCAATAACAAGGCCTATATATAGGCAACTCAAATCCTAAACTAATAAGGCAACTAATTTCGAAAACAAAAGGGAATAAATTCGAAATTTAATTAAACAAGGCCTAAACATGTTGGCCCAAAATAACTAAATAAATTATGTTAGATAATCTCGCATATATCTTCAAATATATGATTAGATATATTTGATTGATAGATATCTTTAGATTTTAGATATATCTAGTTTAGAGATATATTTAGTTTTCCATATATATCTAGTTTTAGATATATCTTGTTTTAGATTTATTAGATAGGATTTAGATAGATTTCCTATTCCTAGTTGATTTAGATTTCTAGTTTATTTTGCCTATATATACCTCTTTTCATTCAGCAATAATAAGTCACAAGTTTTTCCCGTTCATATTTTCTGTCTCCCTACTATCAGCAATTGTATGCTAGTTTGATGCTCTAGCATCACGTCAGCTTGTCTCTCTATTTGTCTTGCGGCTGCCACAACACGTGGCATCAGAGCCTGGTTTGGTGTTCGATCCAAAGCAGTCACGCAGTCATCATCTTTGGTGTTTGATCCAAAGTACAACGCAGCCATCGGTTTTGGTGTTCGATCCAAAATATCGCAGCAATGGCGTTGCCAAGGCAAGAACAAGCAGATCACATTCGACTCGATCGAGAGATGGAGAACGCAGGTAACTTCCCTATTCTCACTCGTTCAAATTATGGGGATTGGGCAATCCTCATGAAGGTGCATCTACAAGCGCAAGGCCTATGGGATGTAATCGTAGAAGGACCAGGAAACCAACGACATGACAGGCGTGCCATGTCAATGATTCTCCGGGCAATGCCGTCGGAGTTGATTCGCGTCATTGGCGTTAAAGAAACGGCCTAAGAGGCATGGGAAACCCTCAAAACGATACGCGTAGGGAGCGATCGTGTACGAGAAGCCAAAGCGCAGACACGAAGAACGGAGTTCGAAAATCTCACCTTTAAAGAAGGTGAAGGAGTCGAGTCTTTTGGAATGAGACTTAGGGCAATCATCAATGATCTCGAATCATTGGGTGATACCGTAACCGAGCACAAGGCGGTGCTCAAATTCCTTCGGTGTGTTCCACGACAATACAAACAGATGGCAGAGGCGATTGAAACTTTAGTGGACCTCTAAACCATGACCATTGAAGAGCTGATTGGTCGACTCTTGGTTGTGGAGGAGTACGAGGAACTCGACAATGCAGCCCATGCTGATCGTTTACTTCTCACAAAAGAAGAGTGGCGTGCCCGACAGCATCAACATGATCGCGGGCAAAACTCAAAGTCTGGAAATTACAGAAACGCAGCCAAAGGAAAAACGCCAAACGGAGATAAATCAAGATGGTCAAATAATGCGCCTGCAAACAACTTTCGCAAGAAAGGAAATTGCAATTATTGTGGAATTGCTGGACATTGGGCAAGGAATGTCGCAAAGCAAGGCGTGATCGTGAACAACGTGAGCAAACAAATTTTATGGAAGCTGAATCATATGTAGATGATGAACCTGCTCTTCTTATGGCAAAAGATTGCTTCATAAACAAGCTTCAACCCCAAGTCGTGCTGAAAGAATGCTACAACACGGAGACTCAACCCCAAGTTGTGCGGGAAGAATGTTGCAGCAATGAGCTTCAGTCCCAAGCTATGCTGAAAGCATGCTGCAGCAACAAGACTGAAACTCAGACCGTGCACCTGGACGAACCTCTGATGTACATATCCAGAGATGTTCAATGTGAAGAAATTCGAACTTGGTGCTGGGAGGATTGCTACAGCAACGAGATAGCAACACCTAAAGTCGGAAAGACTGCTGCATCAACTACGCAAGTTATATTCCCTATGTCTGATCAGGATGAGAAGGATGTTGGAGAAGAAAATCATGCCTTGTGCTGGGAGGAATGCCACAACAATGCTCCAGCATCGCAGAATGTGAAATTCACTGTGTTCGATCAGGATGAGGATGATGTTGGCAACGAAACAACTATGGAAGCAAACAGTACTTGTTTTCTGACAGTTGAAGAACCAGCGAATATTGATGACGCTCTTGAAAATTCATCATGGAAGCAAGCTATGGAAGAAGAAATAAAAGCAATTGTTGACAACAAAACTTGGCAGCTTGCATCGCTTCCAGTCGGTCACAAAGCAATTGGAGTTTAGTGGGTTTTCAAGATAAAGAAGGATCCAGCAGGCAACATTACAAAATACAAGGCGAGACTAGTCGCAAAAGGGTATGCGCAGCGAGAGGGGGTGGATTATGATGAAGTCTTCGCTCCAGTCGCAAGAATTGAAACGGTACATCTTCTACTTGCACTCGCTGCACATTATAGATGGGAGGTTCACCATATGGATGTTAAGTCAGCATTCTTAAATGGAGATCTAGTAGAGGAAGTCTACGTCCATCAACCACCAGGTTTCGTTGATAAAGAGAACAAACACAAGGTTCTCCGACTGCACAAAGCCCTGTACGGTTTAAAACAAGCTCCACGAGCTTGGAACTCCAAATTGGATGCTTCGCTGATTGCTCTGAAATTCATAAGAAGTTCTTATGATCATGCTGTTTATCGAAGAGGAAATAATCAATCGTACTTGATTATTGGCGTATATGTAGATGATTTGATCATCATGGGCACAAGTGTTCAAGAAATAATAGAGTTCAAAGCCGAGATGCAGAAGATCTTTTAAGATGAGTGATCTTGGGCTACTTAGCTATTATTTGGGCATTGAAGTAAGTCAAAAGGAAGGGAAAATCACGTTGTGTCAAGGTGCTTATGCTTCGAAGTTGCTAGAGAAAGCTGGAATGAAAGGGTGCAATTTATGTCACACACCAATGGAGAATCGACTTCGTCTAAGCAAGAAGGACGATAGTCAAGCTGTAGATGAAACACTATATCGCAGCATCATTGGAGGCCTTCGATATTTGTTAAACACACGTCCAGATATTGCACATGCTGTAGGAATTGCAAGTCGGTTCATGGAGGCACCGACGTTGAAACATTGGGCTGCAGTCAAACAAATTTTGAGATATATTCAAGGAACATTAAGATATGGATGCTGTTACAAGTCAAGAGAAGAAAAGTTAAGTTTGATTGGCTACAGCGACAGCGATCTTGCGGGAGATATTGATGATCGAAAGAGTACTACGGGTATAGTTTTCTTTCTTGGTGGAAACATTGTAACTTGGACATCTCAAAAGCAAAAGGTGGTAGCTCTATCTTCTTGTGAAGCGGAGTATGTTGCTGCAGCATGCCAAGGAGTTTGGCTCAGCAATTTTATTGATGAAATGCTTGGTTCGAGATTAAAGTTCAAGCTTTATGTGGATAATAAATCGGCCATCGCATTGAGTAAGAATCCAGTTCATCACGATAGGAGTAAGCATATCGACACCAAGTTTCATTACATTCGAGAATGCATTTAAGCAAAGAAGATGGACGTGGAGCATGTAAGTACGAACGACCAACTGGCGGACATGTTGACAAAGGCGTTGGGTCGAAACAAATTCGTTGAGTTGCGACAAGTCATGGGCATCAAGATTATCGATGCAGAGATACGAGATTAAGGGGGTGATTGTTAGATAATCTCGTATATATCTTCAAATATATGATTAGATATATTTGATTGATAGATATCTTTAGATTTTAGATATATCTAGTTTAGAGATATATTTAGTTTTCATATATATCTAGTTTTAGATTTATTAGATAGGATTTAGATAGATTTCCTATTCCTAGTTGATTTAGATTTCTAGTTTATTTTGCCTATATATACCTCTTTTCATTCAGCAATAACAAGTCACAAGTTTTTCCCATTCATATTTTCTATCTCCCTACTATCAGCAATTGTATGTTAGTTTGATGCTCTAGCATCACGTCAGGTTGTCTCTCTATTTGTCTTGCGGCTGCCACAACAAATTAAACTAAGCCCAATCATTACACATAATTAAATTAATAACTTTTAGGCCTTCGTTTAATTCTTCCAACACCATCGAATCCTTGGAATTATTTGCAGCCCAAATGCCTTTAACCAACAAACTCAATTCAGCCCTCAAAGTCCTTGCTCGAGCTCTAGTCATCGGCCCACTCGGAATGTAGACTGGATCGTCTCTCATAGCTGCTACTTGGGCTCCATCATCTAGTCTGACCAAGTGGTTTGTGATGATGATTATCATTGCCCACTTGTCCATTGACATCACTGATCTCGTGAATTTCTTGCATCAGTTCTTTCATGGTCCTGCGCACTAGAGTAGCCTAAAAAAAAACATAAAATGTTACTTCCACGTGTCTGGTTTTCTTGTTAAATACCCTATAAGCCTGGTGAGAATGGTGTCCATATCCTAGGAATACACTTTCATCAGCCTTCGAAGCCGAAAGCACAAAGATGAGCTAAAGTAGGCATACAATCATAGTAAACCTCGTAGGGAATCTTGTTCGGTCGGGCATTAAGACCACTTGTATTCTAAGTGTACCACGTAGTGATGACTGCTTCACCCCATTATCTCTCATTCAAGTTGGCTTCGGCAAGCATAGTTGATGGTCCCGGTTTTTCAGAGTACAAACGATACGCAACGGAAATATATAAGTTAATTGTTTCTTGCACGCTACTTGCTCTTACTCAGCTGACAACTGACAACTGGTCAGCTGGTGCTGGTTACTAAGTACGCAGCTGACAACTGGTGACTGGTCAGCTGGTGATGCAATACTTAGAATATTTAGCCAAGTTTGCACAATTATATCAGTTTCAGAACATACACCAGCACTTGAGTGCTGGGTTTTAAATCAGAATGTAATGCAGAAAACTGATAAATGACAAAATGATTTATAGTGGTTCGATCAATCGATCTACGTCCACTCTCCAGTCGAAGCACTGGAAATTTCACTATGAGCAATCGGTTACAGGTTGCCTAAGATCTATCTCTAGCTGGTGAATGCCTTGTCCACCAGTTCACTAGATCAACCGCTCCCGGTCCTGGTTTCCTCTTCAGCTCTCTTCTGCTGATGGAGTGCGAGCACGTCACTTCAACCTCCACAGCGATTTGGGTGTTTAGTTCTCCCAAGAACGTAAATCCTTTTGCGGCAAAGTTCGCCCGTAATAACTCAAGTGCTAGAATGCACAGGAGCTGCTGTGAACTTTCTCAAAAGAGAAAGAACACCAAATGAGATCTTTAACTTACAAGCTTGAAGCTTGAAGTCTCGTGTTTGATAAATCAACACACGGAAAGCCTTAAGAAAGGCCTCGAAAGTACTTTATGCGTTCTTGCAATAACTTCAGTTCTTTCGGTGGTTGAGCAGATATATCTGAATATTCAATGTGTCAACCGAGGAAGCGAGAGAGAGAGAGAGCTTTGAATGTTGGTAGTTGCGACGTATTTATAGCCGCAGGAACCGATTCAAACTTTCTAGCCGTTTGGACGCATCCGGAAAGGTGTCAGACCTCGGATGTCCTTCTGACGGCGGCAGGTATGCTTTTTCGGAGAAAGCCCATACCTTAGACCGCTTTATCTGACACAGATCTCTTTGTGTCAGAATGGCTCTCTCTGTCAGTCCGAGGAATAAGACTGGTGTCTTGTGACTGATAGACTTTAAGTTATCCTTCCTTAAAGTCATCCTTTGTCAGTCGATTCCTCAGAGAATCTTCTTCTTGTCTCTACGGCGCTGGGAGAGAGAATCTGGAATTCTGCTGGTAACATCTGACTGGTAGATCATACTGGTGATCTTGTGCTGGCAGTCTCTGCTGGTGACTTGCCCTGGCATCATCAAAGTCTACCAAATTTCTAGATGTTAACACTTCTCGGAAACTCCCATGACTGGTGAAATCACCGCTGGTGAATAGTGTAAGTAGGAACACGTATTCTCCTGGTAAGGTTTGTCAGCCGCCTGCTGATGAAACCCTTCCCAACTGGTGAACAGTAGCCAGTCATAAGCACTTCTCACCGCTGGTGAACAGTGTCAGCGCGAGTCTTTGTCAGCCGCCTGCTGATGAGACTTTTCCCAACTGGTGAACAGTAGCCAGTGGTAAGCGTCACTCATGCTGGTGAACAGTGTCAGCATGAGTCTTGATCAGCTGCGACTTACAACTCAATAGATCTAAACAGGACTTTACATTTAAGACCAGATCTATGTAGAGACAACTGATGCTGGTAGGACTTAGGATTTGATCCACCAAAACTATAATCTAAACAAGTAAGCTACTGGGAAAGGAAACCTTAGACAAATTTCCCAACAATAGTCCTCACTACTTCTTTAAGTGCTCTGTTTCACCATTCTGATGTGGAGTTCATGAAGCTGACTTCTCATAGCAACTCCAATCTCTGCACAGAAGTTCATTAGTGGCCCGTTGCAGAACTCGGCCCTGTTGTTTGACCTAATCCACTTTCACAACTATTGGGTGGACTGTAAATATGAAGACTTTTTGTTATTACATAACTTGGGTTAAATAAATTATATAATACTATATGGCAGAAAGTATATCACACAAGTTTAATTATGTAATTAGCATTATTTTAAGTAAATTATCCATAATTTTTCTACTTAAATATGTGAAAGTGAATATAGCAAAACATGAATAATTCATCTTTAGATTTATATATGGCAGAAAAGTATGTTATTTTATGTGAATGATATTATTCATAATATTACTTTAAACAAGAATATCTTTGTGTTTTTAATGAATAAGATATCTTAAATATAGATAAAAATTTCAAATGAAAATATATTAAAGAATTACATTTGTTTGCACATCGCGTGCTGCCATAAATATAATACTTCCTCCATCCCACTTCAATTGTCCATCTTTCCTTTTTTGTCTGTCTCGTTTAATTGTTCACTTACCTAAAATGGAAAATTAATACACACTCATTAATAGAATATTATTTTCCTCTATCTCTACTCGCATGAGTTATTGTGCCAAAAACAAAGTGGACAATTTATCCGGGACGGAGGAAGTATTATATAAAAAAAACTATGACTATAACTAATATATTTGATAAGATGCTATGGATTCAGTTTTGATATTCAGGTGGATGCTATTGCTGTATAATTTGAATTAAGTTCTTTTTCTTTCTTAAAGAAAAAGATAAACAAGATTGGATTCTTTTCCTGAATTGATTAGAGTTTAAATACACTAGATTTGTACCCATTCAATGCAAATAAATCTGAAAACATATTTTTAATGAAATTGTCTCAAGTTTCTAAAACGCATCTAAATGAAAAACATCTCACAATACTATCAACTAATAAATGGTTAATCATTAAATATGAATGAATCAATATCATTTAATTATTTATACTAGTTTAGGTTGATATTTATTCTATACTAAATAAAATTATACAATATTGGGGAAGCGCATTAAAAGTCTTTTTCCATTATTTTACGATAATGTACTTCTTTTAGAAAGTAGTAATATTGAATTGGCAAAAGTAGTAAATTAGTAATATAGATTCTGTACCCAATGGATATGACCAAATCATTGACTCATTGTTAATAATTATAAATATTTTATGGTTTTAATTTTATGTTCATTTCTCATTACAACAGTTTTAATTTAATTACTTGTTTTGAATTTATTGGATCATATAAATTTTTAAATATCTTATTTACTACTCCCTCCGTCCCATTGAAGTAGTCCCACTTTCCTTTTTTGTTTGTCCCATAGAATAGTCTCATTTTCCTAAAATGGCAATCTTTTTCACACTCACCAATAAAATATTAATTCTACTACACTCACAACCCTTAATTCCCGTGCCGAAAATAAAAGGGACTACTTCACCAGGACGGGGGAGTATTATGTATAAAATTAAATAAAAGCTCATTATGATTCAAGTCTAAATTCAGAATGTATGACTTTCAGAATTACTTTTAGCAAAAATAGTTTATTTGGACAGGTGTCATTCGGAAAATGGTTAAAATTAAATTCTAACAATTATTACTAAAATTGAGGATGTTGTAAATTATATTGATGCACGTGCGTTTATTGATAGATGTAGTAGCTGTCAACACGCCATCACTCTTGTCGCATTCTTCAACCTGAGACTCCGTGGCGCCCCCTTCTGCCATCACATAAATTGGAGAATTTCAGAAGTTTTAGTGCAGTCCAAAATTACAAATGCATGTAGCATCGGGGAACAGTTGATTGTGTTTGATTGTATATTTACAAAGTTGAGATCTTCCAATTCACATCTCCATCTGATTTGGCCTATCCGATTCCATCTACGTCTTGTCTATTTTTGTTAGTTTTTTTTTTTCCCACATTTAATCAATGATTTTTGGTAATCTACCGGACTCTTACGATATGAAACTACCATAAAAGGAGAAGAAAATGAATTTCACGTGTCACTTTAATGCTTGTTGCTCCACCTCATTTTGTGTCTAATTACTTTTAAGAACATTTATACATTTTTGCAGAGGAAATACGTTTCCTTCTGCGATCAGATTCAGGGCTCAAAACTTAAAAGGGCTTTCACTTTTTTCTTGAAAAAAAGCGATATTTACGATTAAGGCAAGTTTCATCTTTTGCCCGTCATCATTTCTTATTTTGCCAAGAATAGAGTGATTCTCTCGTCCGGAATCTTGGTTAGAAACTTAGAGCAGGGTTGTCGTTGTTTGTTGTAATCTACGTATGAATAGCAGGATTTTGTCTGAATCATATGACTTGCATGTTACTGTTGATTTTTGTCCATCTTGATTGTTCTTGTGTTTCTATCTATGGTGTTTCTTGATTTTCCAGATTGTGTGAGACCATACATGCTCAAATTAGTAATGGCATTGTGATTTCGCCACCGTCCGCTGTGGTGCTTCTGTAATCTTCGTTGTTTATGTGTGCCTGCTTGTTCAAGGGTGCTTATGAACCGTCCGTTGTTTTCGTCATTTTAATATATAAAAGTTAAAACGCATATATGTAAAATAAAATCTCTCACTACATGCATTTCAGATTTCAAGTGTGTTATGCATAGAAACTAGGAAGTATGATAAGGATCAGTCGTTCTATTTGGGCCTTTTCTTGTTATTTCAGAAAGAGTAGGATGTTGAAAACTGGAATAACTTGTGTTATATTTGCTCGCAGAGCCGGTAATTATAAGTGGGTGAGCTAGATCAGGAGACACCATGCTTGGCAATGGAGTTGTTGGAATCCTCTCTGAGTCCACAAATAAGTGGGAGAGGCTGCTGAGAGGCAGTGAGAAAACTGGAGTTGCCCGAATAATTGTGCAGCCATCAACAAAGCGTATTCATCATGATTCACAGTATGAGGATGTTGGCTGTGAGATATCAGAGGACTTGTCTGAATGTGGTCTCATTTTGGGCATCAAACAGCCTAAGGTGATTAGAATTGGTGTTTCTTTTGATTTCCTTCGCGTTAGAATCTAGTATAACTATAATCACTGAGTTTTGGTGCAGTTGGAGATGATACTTCCTGATAAGACATATTCATTTTTCTCCCATACTCACAAGGCACAAAAAGAAAATATGCCACTTCTTGATAAGGTCAGTTACCATGCTGTACTAAGGAAAATTTATTCAACAGATACATATTTTCAGCTGGACCTTTCTTTTCTTTAGATTTTGGCTGAAAGGGCGACTTTGTTCGATTATGAGCTTATAACTGGTGACCATGGTAAAAGATTACTGGCATTTGGGAAATTTGCTGGAAGAGCTGGAATGATTGATTTCTTGTGTGGCCTGGGACAGCGTACGGAATATTTATTTTCCTAGTTGGATTAGAAGAGAATTTTCTTTTATTTATTTTTTTTCCTTGTGAAACTCTCCATATTTCAGTCATCATCACAGTTTAAAGTATGAAGAGATTATTTGGGATCATGTGGTGTGATCATATAACATGTTCAAGGGTTTCTTCTATTCAGGGTATCTCAGTCTTGGATATTCAACACCTTTTCTCTCCTTGGGTCAATCGTACATGTACTCTTCATTGGCTGCTGCAAAGGCTGCTGTGATATCGGTCGGGGAAGAGATAGCTACTATGGGACTCCCACCAACAATCTGTCCCCTGGTCTTTGTTTTTACTGGTGCTGGAAATGGTATGGTCAACTACTGGTATGCTATTAGGCAGTTTCATTACAGTCTTAGATAGATTATGTTGCATAACTAGTTTCTTGCTGCCAAATATGTCAAATACTCTTTTCCTTCAGCAGATTTCTTGAGTTATAATCTCTGGGACAAACAATATGCGTTCCTTTCATTGTCAAATCTTCTTCACTCTCTCTTTTCATCAATATTACATGGAAAAATTAGAAAACTTGAATGGCAGGATTTTGAACTTCCATAAACATTTATCCTTTATGCAGTCTCGCAGGGAGCTCGAGAAATATTTAATCTTCTTCCTCACACTTTCGTTCATCCGAGCAGACTTCCTGATCTATTTGATATGGTAAATTCATTTATGTTCATTCGAGACCATGTACTTGGTTGCTCATGTAATGTTAGCTGTTTGTATATAGCTTCCCCAAATGTTATTTTAAGTTACTGACCATAAATAACATGTTTTTTTTGTCCATATGTAGGTAATTCTCTAAAGCAATTTCATTTAATCATTCAATTACTATTGTCCTCAACAGAACACATTTTGATTGCTATCATCTCATCTCATCTTTTACATTGGTAGCTTCCGAGTGTTTTTTTTTTTTTAAATGAGAATGATGTGCTTAACATTGGTTTTAAAACTTGGACTAATATGATGCTACGTCGGGAACTCATTTTCTTTTATCAGTCTGTTACAAGAACTTTAATTGGCTGATGAGCAGAAATATAATTCCTTCACAAAATCCATTCTGTGAAGAAAATGATCTCTAATACTAGTCATTGCACGCTTTACAATTTTTACTTTGTTCTTTTTCTTTTATTTTCCTTATTGACTGGGTTATTCTGCCATAATTATCTCACATGATGTAAGTGTAAATTCATGCTAGGCCAGAGATTCTGATGGAGGGCAAAGCTCAAAGCGAGTATTTCAAGTTTATGGATGTGTTGTAACAAGTCACGATATGGTGGTGCACAATGACCCTTCCAAGACCTTTGAAAAGGTGAGTTTTTAAGATTGGTCTTACATTATTAGATCATTTCCCTGCAAGTAACTTAGATGGAATAATCTGAAGTTTCTTGGTAATATTTCAAGAACATGTGTAATGACCCGGCTGACTGCTTACCCCATAACAACTTCTCAAGAGTTACCCGTTCCACTGTCAACTCAGTCAAACATGCATGACTTCGAAGTTTTCATGGAATAGTGTTTAGAAAAGATGATGCACTATGTGGTATGAGTAGCACTTAGCAAATTCTTAAGCTCTCCTCAACTATACAATCTCATTTCTAAATAGTCACGGGATCCCTCTCATCCATTGTGGATTTAGTTCTTTCATATCCCCCACATGGAAGTTCAATAGAAGCTGCTCTTTGTCCATGTCTAATACACTAGAAATCACTTGGTACCTCAGCCATGCGCGTCGCTCACCCACCAGCTTCTGCTTCGTTGATACCTAAACTACACCAGCAGATGAAGCTAGGAGCCAGCAATCTTACGAGTGTATTTTATCTTCATGCATGCTAAACTCAATGTTCTATTCTTATCAGGTGGACTACTATGCACATCCAGAAAACTACAGACCTGTTTTCCATGAAAAAATAGCTCCATTCACTTCTGTAATAGGTCTGTTTCTTTTACTCTCTGTGCATGAAATATCTGTTATTGCCTGCCTTTTAGTGTCAAAGGTTCTCTTGTATTCACTGAAAAAGTTGTGTATTTTGTGAAAGGAATATGATAATAAATGGGGCTATTTTTTATGACAGTCAATTGTATGTATTGGGAGAAAAGATTTCCTCGGTTATTAACTACCATACAGCTGCAAGGTCTATTCAAGAAAGGATGCCCACTTGTCGGAATCTCAGATATAACTTGTGATATCGGTGGCTCATTAGAATTTGTACAGCAAAGTACATCAATCGACTCACCTTTCTTCAGGTAAACTTATAGCTATGATGTCTGTCATGGATTTCAAGATTAAACATACAGACTATATTGATAAGGGCAAGACAACATCACTCATTCATCTCTTTTTTTTTGACATTTAGATATGATCCTCACGACAACTCGTACCATCATGACATGGAGAGTAGCGGCGTTGTCTGTTCAGCTGTGGACATTCTTCCAACAGAGTTTGCAAAAGAGGTAAAAGTACCATCTTTTGAGCTTTAATTCAGTTCGTTTGCTAAATTTTGTCAAGAAGATGTGCTTATGTGTTCCTCATTCTAACAACATTCTCATTACAAATTAGGCTTCCCAACACTTTGGTGACATACTATCCACGTTCATTGGGAACCTAGCTTCTTCTACATCCCTCGATAGAGTACCATCACACCTGAAGAGAGCTTGCATAGTCCATGCTGGAGCATTGACTCCCTTGTTTGAATATATCCCAAGAATGAGAAATTCTGACATTGAGTAAGTTGTCTGTAAATATATATTCTTCAGTTTGGTCATTTTTGCATGCGCTTCTTTTTTCTTTTCTTTTTTTTCATGCAATTGTAGAGCGCAAAACTCATTCTTTAAAAGCATTGGCTGCAATTTGTATTCAGAAAATGAAAAGTTCTCCTTCTGCTCAGAATGTCACAAGCAAATAATAAAATGATTAGGCTAGCCATATGTAGTTCAAAGTTGGGTGAATGGTGAATTACAGGTAACTTTGTTGTCAATTTGAAAACATTTGTTTTTTATGATTTTATTTTTCCTTGGCAGGCTTTCATCACAGGCTATACAACCCTTGCACCCTGCAAAAAAGAAATACATAAAGATGGTATGTCTTCTCAGTACTAAATGTCTCATTTCTGTGGAGAGGAAGGATCATGGAACATTATAGAGAAAAAGTTGCAACGATGCTTTTCCATCTATTTTTATTTTGTTATGGATGGATCAAAGAGAAGTTGCAGATTTAATTTATTTTGAGTAAACATTGTCTTTGATGCTGATTTGCTGCTGCTGCTAATGTGGTCCTGTAGATTTCTCTGAGCGGTCATTTGTTCGATCAATTCCTGATAAATGAGGCTTTGGATATCATTGAAGCAGCTGGTGGTTCCTTCCATTTGGTGAAATGCAACGTCGGTCAAAGCACGAGCGCAATATCTTACTCGGAACTTGAAGTATGTAAGACTTTTCTGTGCAAATAATGAGAACTATTGAATGAAATCTCAATTGAACAAACACTAATGCAAGGATGCATGTTTCTTCTCATTGCACTGTACTTACAAGTATCACGATTTTCTTTCACAACAGATTGGTGCAGATGATATTGCGGTCCTGGATAAAATTATTGATTCTTTAACTTCACTTGCTACACCACGGGAGGATCCCGTGGACAGTGAACACAATATGATATCTCTTACGGTTGGGAAATTTAATGATAATGGTATTGAGAAGGAGAATGTGATAAGAGGTGAAGCCACCGTCCTTATTTTAGGCGCTGGTCGAGTTTGTCGACCAGCTGCAGAATTTCTGACAGCAGCTGGCCGGGGTTTGTCAAAGAAATGGTTAAACTCATATATCTCAGAGGACATGAAAGAGAAAACTCTTGTTCGTGTTATTGTTGCTTCTCTTTTCCTGAAAGAAGCAGAAGAGGTTAGTCTTATTGTGTTTACATCCCAATTCTCTTTGATGTTGGCCATCTGATCAATGATTATGAAGGAAAGATTAAAGAGGGATATGCATTTTATAATATGGAGCAGATCATTGAAGGACTTCCAAATGCAACGGCAATTCAGCTTGATATTATGAATGAGGAAACACTCCACCACTACATTTCGCAGGTACTTCCTGTGCAGGCAGTCATTTTATGAAGCAATGCTGATCCCGAATTCGAAAAAATGATTGACATCCTTACTGGCATTTTGCAGGTTGATGTTTTAATCAGTTTACTGCCACCAAGCTGCCACAGTATCATAGCAAGTTCTTGTATTCAGGTATTTTATATCATAGATCTAACTAGCACACACATTGTAGTTCTGGTTACGAGATAATTTGCATGTGTAATGATCCCTTGTCTGATGCAGTTTTGTTAAAGCTCATTGTTCCAAGAATATGGATTTAGAAATCTTTTATTCATTGAAAAAATCTTCAGTTTTGAATCATGAAGTGTATTTCTCATAACTAGAAATCATCAGGAATGAGATCTGGTGAGCGATCCCTATTGCAATAACTCCTGGTTGTAGGCCTTGAAGAACCTACAATCAAATTATGAGTGCTCATGATCATATTCTCAATCATTCCATCAATTTGACTATTTTATTGATGTACTCGTTCTTCCCATTCATCTAATCCGAGGATAAACTCTAAATCAGGCTTGAATCTCATTCTGAAGAGTTTTCATTGAAAAATATTTTATGAAGTGTGAGGTTAAAGAAAGAAAGAGAAAGAGCTTAAAAGATTTCATGGATATTCAACATTGATGCACATTATATATATATATATATATATATATATATATATATATATATATATAGGGAGTGACTCACATACTAAAAATTAGTTTGTGCTAAATAGGAATGAATCTACACCATTCATCTAAAAAATTCAATGGTTGAGATTAAAACATTTTCCCAGATTTTATGCTTTTTTGCTTTATAAATCATGCTTAATCGAATTAAGCACGATTTATAAAGTAATTAAGCACGAACGGAAATTATGCTTAATTTTTTAATTTTTATGCTTTAATCTCAATCATTGATGCTATCAATCCAAGGGCTGAGATTCATTCCTATTTAGCACAAATTTTAATTTTAGCACTTGAGTGAATCTCTCTCTCTATATATATATATATATATATATATTGACAGTGGTGGTGTGTCCTCCACTATTAATAAATGAAGTGACATGAGCGTAGCATATTGGAAAGTGGAAAATATGTAAACATATATGAAATGAAAAATACATAGAAATGCATGAAAATGGTGAAATACATAAAAGTGAAAAATACATAGAAAAACTTGAAAACTGAGAAATAGTGGAATGGGGTTTGGGAAAGTGTAGAATACTCCGCATCTTTGGAAATCTTTGCTCATTTGGAGCTTCCACCACTTTCTTGATATTGATTTCCACCGACTTCTTGTGAACATGTAATATATTCATGCCTCCTATTTCAGTTGAGGAAACATCTTGTCACTGCTAGCTATGTGGATGACTCCATGTCCAAGCTTGATGAATTAGCAAAAAGCTCTGATGTTACGATTCTCTGTGAGATGGGCTTGGATCCTGGAATAGGTAACCTTTCACGCTCGACGATATTGATATTAATGGAGCAACTATTGCATACTGTTCAGAACAAGTCAGATTTTGTAACTTTGCAGTATAGTTCTACTTTAAAAGATTTGTTAAAGAACTAGTTATATTAGTATAGAAGTGGACAGGTTAAATTTGCTGTAAACATAAGTCAATAATGGAAATTAAATAATCTTATTCAGACCACATGATGGCAATGAAGATGATCGATGAAGCTCGTGTAAGAGGGGGCAAGATCAAGTCCTTCACTTCCTACTGCGGTGGTCTTCCATCACCAGATGCTGCAAACAACACATTAGCTTACAAATTTAGGTATGCTTTAACATTGAGTCTTCATTTTCTTCTGCAGTTTCTGTATTCCATGCATGAACATATTCCTTTAAGCTGTCCTAGCTATCTCTAAGCATCATTTTATTCACATAAAAGAGAAAATCCATGTGTTGAGTTTCAATTATGTTACTTTTCTTATCCTTCCGGTACTAACTGCAATGCATAATTTTTGTACAACATTTCAGTTGGAGTCCAGTTGGTGCTATACGGGCCGGGCGCAACCCGGCCGTGTACAAATACGATGGTGAAATTGTGCATGTCGACGGTAACTTCACAAGCATCATATGCAACTTATTTACAAGTGCATAGACAGATTTTCTTCTATTACAAAATTCAAATCTGTCAATGTCTTAATGATTCCATTTGCATCTTAAAAAATCTCTAATCACTCAAATCATATCTGATCCGTCCGTGGATGTGTACCTGTCCCTGGTAATTCTGTTGTGATTTCACCATGGCCCTTGTTTGTCCATAAATGCAGGGGATAAGCTATATGATTCCGCGTCGAAGTTCCGGATACCATACTTTCCAGCTTTTGCATTGGAATGTCTTCCAAACAGGAACTCCTTGGTCTATGGAGACCTTTATGGAATAGGAAATGAAGCCTCAACTATCTTTCGAGGAACTCTAAGATATGAAGGCAATAGCCTTCACAAAAAATTATCTAAACTAAATATTAATTGCGATGATGCATCTAAATATTCTAGATTAATGTTGTGGACCTTTTATCTAATTGCAGGTTTTGGAGGGATAATGGGAACTTTAGCAAGACTGGGTTTCTTTAATACTGAAGCAACCCCAATCCTCAAAAATGAGTCAAGGCCAACATATAGAGCCTTTTTGCTCACACTTGTTGATTGCAATGCAGAAAACTCAGAGGGACTAGTCATAGATGAGAAATGGATTGTGGATCAGATAGTTGCCCTTGGTCTTTGTAAAGAGAGAGAACCAGCAATCAAGACTGCAAAAACAATCGTGTGAGTTGAAATAATGAGGGAGCTGCCAAATAGTAAAAATGTTGAGCAAGTTTTGACTCTTTTATTCTAGTTATATATGCCATAGAGTATTTTGATTTGGGACGACATTTACTTATGCCTACTTCTTGTATTCATTCAGATATCTGGGTTTCCAAGAGAAGGCAGAAATTCCAAAATCGTGCCAATGTGCATTTGATGTGACCTGCCTCCGCATGGAAGAAAGGTTGGCATATTCTGGCACAGAGAAGGTAACTTGCATTACATTTGCTTTGCTCAACAAATATTGGTTTACCTGGAGCTAGAGGTTGATCTTCGTCGTCGTTGATTCTTGATCAGGACATGGTCCTTTTGCACCATGAAGTAGAAGTTGAATACCCACAAGGCCAACCAACTGAATATCACAAAGCCACACTACTAGAATTTGGAAGGACTGAAGGAAGGAGATCATACACTGCCATGGCTCTAACCGTGGGGATACCTGCAGCCATTGGAGCTCTGGTATGTCCATTTTGTTTTCTTACATTAAACCAGCAGTTGTATCTCACAATGCTCCATATTCTCAGCTCTTGCTTGGAAAAACTGTTAAAGCAAAAGGTGTAATAAGGCCTATTGATCCCGAGATTTATGAACCAGGTAGATTAGCACTTTCTGTGCAAGAAAGAAATATTTGGTTTCCATTCAGACACTTATTAGTTGTGAATGCGTTTGCAGCTCTGCAAATCCTGGAGGCTTATGGTTTCAAGTTAGTGGAGAAAACTGATTGATTACAATTATCTTTAGAAAGAATTGGACATGGCTTCCGACTTCCAACATAGTTCTGCATAGTGCTTGCTGGATTGGATGATCGATCACATAAATGCAAGTCGGTTCCAAGAGTTTTCAGTCAATATACATATCAAATACTCTCTCCATTTTGTTATTTTTGGTGTTCTAATTATATGATCCAAAACAATTTTCATATTTAGTACTCCCTCCGTCCCGGTGAAGTAGTCCCTTTTCTTTTCGGCACGGGAATTAAGAGTTGTGAGTGTAGTGGAATTAATATTTTATTGGTGAGTGTGAAAAAGGTTGTCATTTTAGTAAAATGGGACTATTCTATGGGACAAACAAAAAAGGAAAGTGGGACTACTTCAATGGGACGGAGGGAGTATTATTTTTTTAAAAATGAAAATATTAAATGTAATATAATGAAAAAAAATGTTAGTTATTGCTTTTAAATAAGTATAATGCATGGCTAAGGCGGAGAGAAAATTTAATGTTGGAAGTTTATTTTAATATATTATTTCCTTAAACATTTTATAAAAATACCATAAAATAAAAATGGAGAGAGTACCAATGGTAGGAGACTGGTATATCAAAAATAATAGCAGAAAATGAGAATATCAAAGTAACCGATGTTATGGTGTTAATACAAAATAATCCAGACATTGCAATTCTTAATGCCATGATAAAATGCAAGAATGAGCTATATATTTCATGCAGTAGAAGCTTCCCTTACAAAAGTTAAGATATAAAAAGTCCTGTACAATGGCATTATAGAAAGACAGACAGCAGCAAAAACCTCTCTCTCTCTCTCTCTCATGCATGCATCGTGAGACGATTCTCTTTCACAATTTTGAAGGAATCGCAAGAAAAATTGACTAGGAAACAACCCAGGTAGCTAATTGTCGCTCCACCTCTTCCCAATTGTGGACCTTGGTTACAAGAGGATGTTGAGGAGCATCCCCTTTGCACCATGGATACGAATTCTCGTAATCGAAAAGAAGAACACTTATCCCGGCTGCTGCGCACTCTGTCGCATATCTAGGATTATCGTCGATCAATACCTTTGCACCAAGGGACCTGCAGATGATTTTGCCTTTCAGTGTTAACCATAAAAACACTTGCTTGCGTTCGTAGGAACAATGAACATGCATACTTGCAAATGTCTGATTTAGGTCTTGACTGGCCATCCAGAGCAAAGTGATTGCCGAAATGAATCTCACGAAAGAGCCCTGAGTAATGTTTTTCGATCCATTCAATCGTTGGCTCCTTGATGGCGTTCTGTCGAGAAAGAGCCCTGAGTAATGTTTTTCGATCCATTCAATCGTTGGCTCCTTGATGGCGTTCTGTCGAGACCTATACGTATATATAAAACATGATACGTATCACAGCTAACAAAGGAACAATCGATGGAAGCCAATCAGAGGGAGCCAGAGTACATACGTGACAATGGACAAGTCATAAATTTCAGATAGTTTTTCAAGCGCCTCTCGAGCACCTGGAATTGGGTTTATCCCTTTCGTGAAATACGGCGTCTTAAAGAACTCATGAACACGATGATCAGCTGCCACAAAGAAAAGAAACAAGGTTCATCCTAAATATATAGATTCTTGGAACACAAACAGAGCATGATGCTATATCAGTCAATGCACACGTATTCATTGAGTAACCACCAAATGAGTTCATCCAAACAAAGATTTGGAAGGAAAAACCGGATATCACAACCAATCCTAAAATGAAAATTATATCTGAGATCTAGCAAAGATACAACTATCATCCCCGTTAGTTCCACTTTGCAAAAGATCAGAGGCATACAGAGTATTCTGAGGAGCATGATACTATCTATGTCTATGCTATTGCCTATGATGATGGTAAAAGTTTTTTTTTTTTTTTTCTCTTTTTGTTTTCAAAGAAACAAAAATAAAATCCTGGATTTATCTGAAAATTCCAGCAAGATGATAAAACAGCACGCCTAACTAGAAGTTCCCAAATATTGAAATTAAAAGCCAAAAAAAGAATAGGAATAGATTTAGTATGGTAATAGGCCAAGTTCAGCATAGTGAATTATACCTTCATCACGAGAACAGTTCCAGATCTGCAAGAAAAGAAGGAGGGATCAGAAAAGTGATCACAGTGCAATCTTGAACTGAATAAAAGCTTTAAGAGATTCAGAATGTTGAATAGATTTATCTAGACAAAATTCACTTTGAAGCAACTACGAAGGAGAATCAAGTTTATCCTGTCCGGGTTAAATATTGCATATGCATGTCCTGTCAAATGCTATTAGGTGGTACCTTGAAGAACTCGTATACGTGGTACTGAGAAACGGAGTGATTCAGGGAATACCGATCCGCTATGAACTGATTAAGAGCTGATACAAAGTTCCCCAGAACTGCCAACAAATTAATAAATAGATTTTAGCATCAAGAAGATAACAAATGCTTCTAAACATTCAATAGTAGTATCAGCAAGTTGAGCCGCATTCACAACAAGCAATTTGATACCAAAGAAAGCATCCAATGTATGAATACATGAAGGATACCAATAAAAGACAACAATTCTAAATTATGCCGATTGAGCAAGGCAAGAATAATTAACTTTTTTAGTAGACTACAGATATTGACCATTTCATAGAACATAAATCCCGTCAACTACACAAGTCAATGATGTGCAAATAAATAGTATTATCTAAGATAATCGACCAACGCAACATAGAGTTCATATAAATAGGTCACAGAAATGAAACTGCAACTGTCCAACACAGAAAACAATACTATAATATAAGCTTAAAATCTCTGCACATAATGAAACATCAAATACCCTCATCAACATCGACCGCGATCATGACTTTCTCCAGCGAGGGCTGGTTCAGAGCTCCGGTGGGATTCCCTCGGTTGACAGAGGCGCCACCATTAACAACCCGACTTTGCCGCTGATCCTCCGACCTAACCGCCTCCTCAGAAACACGCAGCAGCTGCGGGACAGAAGGGCCGTACGCCCTCGCTTTCTGGACCTCCTTACCACCAACGTAATCTTTCTTGAAATTATTATTGCTCCGAAAAACATTGCCGTGACTGTCGGAGGAGCAGCCCTTGAGGCTGAACCCATATGCAAAAATCCTCCCTTTACTAAAATCAAAATATGATAATGTAGCGGAAAGATTGGAAGAAAGCCTTCTAAAACACATATTATAATCCCGTTGCCCCAACATGAAATTTGAGGCCGCCGCCGCCGCCATAAAAGGAACCCTCAAATGGCGGACTCGAGAAAAGCAATTAGTGTTGAACGAAATTGTTAGGCAAGAACGTCTCTTTATCATGCCGACATTTCATATATACACGGGTTTCCGTCCCGAAATTCTCAATTGATTCGTCCAACGGCAGAGTAGAATTTCGGTGTAGAAGAAAAGAAAAACAATGGAGATTTCGGCGCGGGAGAATCTCGCCAACACCGAACACTGGTTGCAATAAATTTAGGACATTACAAAATCTTTGTAAATCGAGAACTATAAATAGAGGAGAAGAACGGGAGATGAATCAATGGACAATGGCCATGGTAGATTAGATCAATTTCCAACCTTTTCTCGATTGTAGTGTGCGTGTGTGGCAACGTATGATACGAAAATTGGGTAAAAAAAAGGGTAATTCATTTGTATATAATTTAGGTGATCACATGATTTGCTAATTTTATTATTAATTATAATTAAGTATAATAAAATTATAATTAGGTACCAAAATGAAAAGCTACAATTGTAGCTGGATGGAGAGTAGTTTAAACTAAGGCTCAATTAAATTTGAAATTTCAAATTTTTACTAAATTCATCTAAAATACCTTGTAAACTTGGCTTAACTAGTAATCACCCAAATTCTGAGTTATTTCTTATTTTGTAGTTTCGCAACATTGAGAAAAATTAAACATGAAATATATTTTTGGATTTTGTTTAAAAACACATTCATTTACTATGAATGTAAGGTTGAAAAACAAAATCTCTATTTTCAAATATTTTTTATCTTCGAATATCTACTTCAATTCTAAATGTCAAATGTAATTAAAAAAATTAAAATAAATATAGCATAATAGCTTTTATTATTGACGTTTTCATTACTACAATGTATTGTTGTCAGATAAAAATACAATAATAATTACTTTTGTCTATGAATTACATCAAATGAGTTAACACTATTAAATATTGATGATTCAATAATTAAATACCATTTGGTATCCCACATAGCAAATCAAAACCCTTTGTTTGATCATGTTAAAAAATACTGAGAACAATTTGATTGGCCATAAAACGACGTCGTTTTTTATTAGCTACATAAGATGTTAAGTGGCGCTTAATGATGAATCATCAACAATTAACGATATTAATTCGTTTTGATATAATTCATAAATAGAAACAAAAATTGAAGTATTTAAACTAACGATAATACATTAAAATATTTTCTTCAAAATGTCAATATATCAAGATATTATCTCTTATTTATTCTAAAACTAATAACAATTACTCCCTCTGTCCCATTTTAATACTCTCAAATGAAAATGACACGATAACCGATGTTTGTGAGTGTACTGGAATTAATAATTTATTAGTGAGTGTGAAAAAAATTATCATTTTAAGAAACAAGACTAATAAATAGAACATACCAAAAAAACAAGCAGGGCTAATAAAATGGTACAGATGGAGTATTTTATATAAAAGTTATTTGCAAAATGCAGCCTAAAATAGTATAGTGGCGCACAAACCGCCACAAATAAAATCATTATTGCCCCAATATTGAAGAGTGGAAATTAAAATATTTAATTTATAGTCAGTTGATTATAAATTTGAGAATATGAAGGGATTATCTAACACGTACACCAATTACCAAATAAAAACATTGTTAAGGTAAAGGAATTTGCAGTGGATATCCATGGGAGAGGCGCCTCATACATAGACAAGGTAATAATGAATTCAATTTTTCTACAGCAAAAAGTATATGCTTGATTTTCTTGAATAATTCTTTTTACTCATCGAGATTCTCCAATTAATTTTTGGATCATGCTGCTAATCACTGTGGACACATGATTTTGTAATTTTCCCTATGATTTTCAAATAATTACGAAGAAGACAAGAGTTGACTTCAAACTCAACCCATTCAAAACCGACAATTTCAGTTTTTATGGATAGAACATTTTAGTATAAATTTGTGTGGGAAAATATATAATTTTATCCAAAAAAAAATTCATTTCTTGTAATTTTATCCAAAATTTAATTTGTTAGAGGATTTTATCATAAAGAATTTTTTGTTTAGAAATTTTATCCAAAGTTCTATCTATTAAGGGATTTTATTCAAAAGTTTAATTTTTTGTTTGAGAATTTTATCCAACTTAATTATTGATAGTTTTTTACAATAAACCACCCATTAGATTCTACATAGTGTCAAACTCATTAATAATCTACGTGGTGTTAATTGGGAGTGATGTGGATGCTATGTAGAATCTAATGGATAATTCATCGTAAAAGAAAAATTACCACCAATTAAATTGGATAAAATTTTCAAATAGAATATTCTTTTGAATAAAATCCCTTAGAGAATAAAATCTTGGATAAAATTTCAAGAAGTGAAAATTTTTGTGATAAAATCTCATGTTTTCCCAAATTTGTATTAATTATATTTACCCATTTAATTATGTTTAAAGGACAAAAGCTATGTATTACACACATTGTTGTAAAATTTCAGTTTAGGCCTAGCTCAATTGCAGACCCTCAAATTTTTATGTTTATGCAGTTTGGCGAGTGTTGAGGGTGTTTTTTGTCAGTCTATAGGCCTCAGGAACTTATATAAAATAAATGAAATAAAAAAAAAATAGCTTGAAGAACAAGTTAATTAAAGATTGATTCAAACCATATTTTGATTCAAGTGTTAAATCGGACGATGATTGTCACGAGATCAATTCGAATAGTCCTATCTTCAAAGAAATTCACAATACGAGGAACTCGGTAAATATGAATTGCTAGTAAATCTATACACGATCTTAGGTGTCGGAAAAAAAGGGGTTTACAAGAGGTATTTATAAGCTTTATTTGAGCTCGAACGTTTCCTATTTTTCCTGGTAGCATTAAATGTGATGCTGGTCTTTTGCGTGCGTTTTTAGCCGTTTTCCTGGAGAGCTCGCGATCGTAACTCCTCGCCGTCAAGTAGCTTTCCCGACCATTATGCAGTTCGCTTAGTTCTTCCGTTACATCCGCTTCGCTCATCGGACCACTCTTTTGCTGAATTGAACTCATTTTGAGCGAGCAGTTTTCCCCTTCGAGCTGTTTTATTTGGTCTCCCTTGATCGATCGATATTCGAACTGTTTTTCTCGGGTTGATCCACTTCCATTTCCTGCAAAATAATATGGGTCGCACTTATGCGTTTTTAATTGAGCCGTTTATCTGGACCGGTAGTTGGGCCGTTAAAATCGACCCCCAACAGCGAGTAGTCGGCGTCTAAGCTGCCTAACCGGGCTTATTAGCAATCTAAGTGGACTAGACGCTGCTCAATTGGTTCAGCGGCCTATTTTATATATTTTTTAAAAAATAATTTAAATTTATATAATCTTAATTTTTGTTATTGAAATATATATTATAAATATTAAATATAAATTAATTTACCGAATAACAATTGTTTAAAAAATTCTTTGGTCCCACTAGAGCTTTCTAGTAGGCACTAAGCCCACTCGAACATATGACTAACGCGCCTAGCAATTTTTACAACAATAATTATATATTTTAATAATTATTATTATGAAAAAAATGATGGATTAAATAATATAATGAGACAAGAAAAATGGTCCTAGTATAGAGAGGCTAATTGAGAGAAGCAGAAAGAAACAGCATCAAGAATGCAAGAGAAGCAGTGGTGTGTGTGGCGGGCGACGTCCTGGGCTTTCTGGCGGGCTCATGTTTGCCGGTGTCGATCATGATCTCATACTTGCACGAACCATCGCGAGCACTGGGATCGATTCTCGTGATCGCCGACAGTTTCCCAAAGCGCTCGCACGCCCCCTTCTGCTGATTCATCGTCTGATAATACATGTTGAATGCATACGACGCGTTGCCCCTCGCGTCCAGACCGTTGCACGACGACCCGAACCCCAGCGCCGTGCAGTCTGCGTATGTGCAGGCGGTGCTCAAACTCTCCGGCAGGCTGGGGTCCGACATGTCGGCGTCGGGAGCCATCACGCACCATTGCCGAGCCATGTACCGGACCCCCTTCGCCGCCGTGAGGTTCCTCCCGCCCCCCAAATCCAGAGGGTATTTAATGGAGCCATCGAAGTAGAACACCCCCCAGTGGCGCTCGAAGTTCCCGGGCTCAATGCTCTTCGTGTCTTCATCCAGCAACGAGAACATGTAGATATCCGGCAACGTCGGCCGCTTCGGCGTGCCTCGGCCTGAATTTATGCGGTCTATGAGACCTTGGTTGAACCGGCGGGCGAGCTGCCTGTTGGCGTTGACGTTGCCGTCTGACGGCCACCCAATCTCGCCGATGATGACCGGCATGGATGGAAACCCGTTTTTCTCCAAGGCGGAGATGAGGGTGTCGTAGTTAGCTTCGAACACGTTGTTGTAAGTAATGGAGCCGTCGACGACGGGGGCAGCGCCCCCGTCGAAGAAGGCGAAATTCACCGGGAAATGAGGGTCGGCGTAGAGGCTGAGGAAAGGATAGATGTTGATGGTTATCGGCGCTCCGTTATCGCGGAGAAACTTGACCATAGACACCATCAAGGCATGGATGTCGGGCCGGAAATTCCCGCCCGACGGCAATCCGGAATCAGACTGGTAGACATCGGCGTTGAGCGGCACCGTCGCCTTCACGTCGCGGCCGAGGCCGGCCTTGATGAGCGCCGCCTGAATATTCTGCAGCGCTGGGAATGTGATCTTTGTGAATCTGTCGTTGTAAGTCTTGAGAAACGGTTCGTTTCCAACTGCAACGTATCTACAAATCAATCAAAACATAATTACTTGAAATTAAATTACCGAATTTCATGACCTCGAAAGTTGAAACTGAGACTTACTTGATGTCGACCCCTCTGTTGGAGATATAACGGGAGACATTGAGCTCCACCCATTTTTCGGCAACAGTGACGCTGCTGGCAATGCCGGCTAACATGTCGTTAGGAATGCCGACCATGACCTGAATGCCGGACTTGGCCAGAGCTTCCATGGCGCCCGGGTCGGCCTCGAACAGCTTCACTTTGGTGAAACCGTTGTCTTTCATGAGCTTGACCACGATGTCGGGCTGGAGAGGGTGCGACGCCTGCAGCCCCCAGTTGCAAGCCAGACCATCAGCAAGTAGATGTTGCATGGAAAACAGTAATAAAATGGAGAATAGGTGGTGGGACTGGAACTGGAAATTCATAATTGCTTCAGACATTGATGGGGATGGTTGGGATTGCATTGATGTGGTGGTGATGCAGTTGTAATATATACAAGAGAGATGAGTTTAGGGGGTGGGGGTAAAAGGAAAGGATTGCAGCAAGGAATGACAAAGAACTGGATTCCATGGTAAAAACCAGACACCAGTAAATTGATGTTTGTGAAGAAAAGAATGAGAGAATAATATGGAGGTGTAGGTTGGCCCAAGTCTTTCCTGTTTGTGTGTACAAGTAAAGCACCTTTTTAGTTTTATTTCTCAAAAAAGGCACCTTTTAGTTTCTTACATTGAACCTTTCTTCCATAAATTATGTGTTTGCATTTCAATAAAAAAAATAAAATAAAAATTAGCATTGATCTACTCGTACTCGATTCTTGATTTAAATGATAAAATTATAATATTCTTGATGTATATGTTTTGACCTTATTCTAAAATTTTATTTCAAATAATATAACAGTCTTATTTCCATATGAAGGTTATATTTTATAGTTTTATTACTTTTATTATAGATTTATTTTTGTTCATATTTTACTTTAGTTCTTCGGAAATTAAGATTTATTTTACCCTATGAGGAAATGTAAAAATATAAATTTTTATTGATTATTGACTAATAAATATTACTCATTCGAATAATAAGTATACATCCTGACTAGTTATAATAAAACATACTCTCTCCGTCCCACCTCAATTGTCCCACTTTCCTTTTTTGTCTGTCCCACCTCAATTGTCCCATTACTTAAAAAGACAATTTTTTCACACTCAACAATAAAATATTAATTCCACTCAACTTATTTTACACTCACACTCATTGGTTATTGTGCCCAAAGTCACCGGGACAATTCAGCCGGGACGGAGGGAGTACTTCATAATTGAATAAATAATATATAAAAATAGTTTCAAAAAAATGATATATAAAAATGCAAAGTGTAATACGGGCATTCAGACCCAAAAAAATCTGATCAAGTAGCGCAAGACCATTAATAAACCATTCCGCATCCCATCTCACAAGCATCAAATTTCGATCCTAATTAAAATAAACAAATTTCACAAATAGAAACAATCCATAATTGAAGTGGGAAAAGAATTGCTTTCATTATATTGGCATTTGGCAACATTACAAATGCATAACTTCCCAAAATTATCCACTCACGGCCATGGGTTAGCAAATGTGCAAACCCAAAACAAACAGTTATATACTGGAGTATTATATACACAAGTTGGGGACAGACATATGCCTAGCCCTAGCCTACCAAATTCTGTTAAAAAAAGAATCCAATATTTAACAACTAGTCTAATTGGAGGGACATTGAAAAAACTGCCTCTCATGATGAATTGAACCAAATCAAGGAAGCAGATCATCTCCAAACAAGTAAAGCATCCGCTCCACCGCCCAGCTCGGCGCCTCCGGTTGCGAGGCAGGCGGCAGAGGCCTCATGTCGATCAAGGAAGCCCGGCAGAGAGGACAAGTGAGGCGGTTATCGTAAGACAACCATCTCTCGAGGCAGTGCTTGTGGAAGACATGGCAGCAGTTGCTCAGCTCCCACACTTGGCTGCTCTTCTTCAGCGTATTCAGGCACACCGCGCAAGACTCGTCGTGTCCCTCCGGCAGCCGCTGCTTCATGTCCCCAAACGTAGTGAGGGAGAGGCTCCCCCTCAGCAGCCGCAAATTGGCAGGTGAAGAAGAAGGCTGATCCGAGAACACACCCATTGAAGTAGTCAGGAGATTGAGTGCCAAGGACAGGAGCCATCTCGTGACTGCAAATATGAGAGCTGCTTTGCACAGCACAAGTTCATCGCTTACAACCATTGAAAACGATTCTTGGAGAGACTAGTAAGTGAAGATTGTGGGAAGAGACTAGAGAGAGAGAGGGGGAGGTTTTCAATAGCCGGGAGAAGTGTATATATAGAGAGAGAGGGAGTGTATGGAGGATGACATGTGAGGGTGGGTGGGTGGGGTGGTAGGTGGGGGGTGACGTTTACTTTTTGCTGGTAATGTGCTTTTGAAGGCCCAGTAAGAATAAAAAGAGAGGCACAGCTGACATGGACATGGGCACATTCTTACAACTAAAGAAGACAACTTTACAACCAAATCTTGTTGATCATGGGAGGTCCGGTAATGACATCCACGATACCCCCCCTAAAGCGTCAAAAAGATGGTATTTTTACACATCAGATATGCCTCACATTCACACCCAAAAGCTTGAATGATGGCAGCAAGTCAGCAAAATAGGGGGAGACACAAATCTTATCCAAAAATAAAAAAGTGGCTTTAGACGCCAGATTCTTATTTAGCTAAAGAGATAACATAAAGAAGAAGATCGAAATATTTTATTAGGAAGAACTTATCAGAATCGATATCCAACTTGGGCATTCAACATCTTTAAATGTTATATTTGAGAGCTTTAGAATGCAATCCTATCACCCAGGATGGAAACTGCATCGGCATAGATAGTCTTGCTTCTTTTCTAGGTTCTAAGCAGTAAGCACTGACCGAATAGAGATGGACCTACTCAGCAAAAGATCAGCAGCCCACATGTAATGTACAGAAACCTTACAGGCTTATTGCAATATCAAGAAGGGTCGACTCTTGTAGAATATGCTCGTTCATCCCAATACCAGATACACGAACAGGTTCGAATAGAGTACAAATTGCTCAAAAAGGAACAACACTTTTTTCAGTTTGATCCAGGAGTGTTGTTCGTGCATCATAGTTGAGGGATCAAATTTACATCCTCCATCTTCTTTTTCATCTTGTACTGCAGTGTAGCAGGAGCACAATCTAGAGGTGTTTCACCTGCAAATATAATAACAAAATGTTTAGGGGATCACCCCTAATCAAGCTCTTTGTCGCTCAGTTAAAATAACAAATTATGTCTGCAAGTCTATCAATTGTTTAAAGAAACTACCCAGTGCAGAATGCACTTTCACCAATGACTAGGACATAATTCTATCACTCCAACACAGAAGAACATTGTTAATCTTAGATATAGTATAGCAAATAGATCAATGGATTTGATTGCAAAACTTACTGAACAACATTCTAGCATTACAGTTGACTATTAAGTAATAACATAGTTTCCGTTTTCTTTTATCTGGAACATTGTATATGTATTCTTTATTCCAAATGCTTGTTCTTTCACCAGACACCATAAGCATCAAATGGGAACTCAAAAATTATTGGAATTACTAACCTTGTGAATTCTTGCAATCCAAACTTGCTCCATGGTCCATGAGTGCAAAAGCTATCTCAGTTTGATTGAAAACTGCTGCCTGCATTATTGTATCATTTAATGATTGGTGATTTTGATGCACATAGCACTCATTTCAAAACACAAAGAATGGAGGTAGAGACTAGAGAGGAACAGGGAGGAACTGAAGTGTACCAAGTGTAACAAAGATGAACCTTGCTTGTCACGATAGTTTGCATCCACTCCCTAAAAATGTGATGATGTATCAGGCTTGTAGAAAGAAAGGGTCAACCTAACATTCAGGTTCAAATGGAATAGAAAACATAGGTACTAGGTACCTGACTCAAAAGCTTCTTAGCTGCAGCCGTGTCACCATTTTTGATTGCTTCTCTTAAGCCCTAAGCATTTTGTAAAAATCAGTTTCAAATGATGTATCTATGAGGAATAAAATGACTTTTCATTTGTTTGCTAGACCAGCATGCCAAGTATTGAATACCTCTCCAGTGATTTCATAGTCAATGGATGATAAATCTACAGAAGAATTAGCAACTTGGCCAGGATTGAAAAGATTACTGCAAGAGGCTCACTGGTTGATGCAAAAATCAAAAGAATACGAACAATATTGGAAAATTACAGAAAACAGTGATCATATAATAAATGCTAGGAAGTTGGTAATATTTGCATACCCTTGTTTGCTGTTTGAAGTTGAACCTCTACTCTTATGAGTTGGTTCCGTCTTCTTCGGTTTTGGAAATGAGTGAACTGGGGGATTTGAGGGTGTGCTAAATGGCTGAGATGAGTTCCAATCTGTAAGCACTGTATGTCACTAAGGACAAATGCACAAAAAAAACTCCATATATACCTTTGAAGGAGCTGGTGCTTCGCAAATGCATAAAGGCATCCCACACTTGCATTCAGAAATGCTTGGCGGAGGAGATATCTCAGAACTCACTGCAGGTTTCGCATCTGAAACGTCACCGATATCTAATCTAGAAATCGAGCCAGTAGAGGCATTAACTTCATTTGTGGTACCAGACACACCATCCTTCTTCAATCTACAGTGAATTTGGGCAAGTTAGATAATTGAGACAGATGAAACTAGGTGTATCATTAAGGATGATAGAAAAACTTTACAGTTGACCAGATTGATGGCATGACACAAAATAGCAGCCAACCAGCAATTTATGAATCAAGTGACAGACCAAGCTCAAACCATTTGGAAATAATCATGAAGGTTAGAACTAACCAAGTTCTAAGCCAAATATGGAGGCATTGAAGACATCATAATTCATGATGATGCCCAGTGGAATTTTACACATAAAGGCCCACATTACTGCTTGTTTGACCACATGCAACGCGGTAACACACACAAACAAACAAAAAAGGACAAAAGTTACAGATTGAAGAAGTTAACCAACATACAATGCAAGCAAACCAAAAATCATAATATGCTATTTTCAAAGTCAAACTACATTGGCTTAAGATCCAAATCCATATACAAATGAAATTACCTAGAGCTGTCATTGAAACATTCAGCACAAACTCGCACATTCGAGTGAATACCAAACTGTGGCAATGTCTGAAAAAGGGGGGAGAATTACAGTTTTTTCATATATTGACACATAATGATGTGAAGTTATGTAGAGAACATACCATTTGATCAGATGAATGTTCAGCGCATAAAGTTCGGCCACAACATCGGCAATGATGCTGCAAATACAGAGCATGGATAAAAAATTACTAATAAGGTTGAATCCAAGCAAAATCGCTAATTCCAAAATAATATGATTTTGGTTACGAAGCTAGCAGGACATTGCGAAATACAATGAGATTTCCTTTAATTTTGAATCTAACAAGCCGGTTGATCTTTCAATTTAAAACAAGAATGATCTTTTTGCCTGGAATCAGAAATAGGGCATCCATCAACAGCCGTATCTATCTGATAGTAAATCATAAACATTCACAATGATTTAACAAAAGAAACAAGATCATTCAACCAAAAAAACCAGATCCAAACAATAATCACGCCATGCAGTCTCCCCTATCTACATCAGAATAACCTACAACAGTTCCACCTTTACATTCCAAGATTCAACAAGATAATCAGAACCAACTCCACACCCAGTCAACAAAAGCGATTATTAAAGGTTTAATATTCAACAAATAGTAACTCCGACCGATTTTTACATCCGAACTGAGAATTACCCGCCGGCGGAAGGTGGAGAAGCTGCATTTGCAAACATCGCAGCGAGAAGACTCCTGGAAAGAAGGCGGCTCCATCGCCATTTTCACCACTGCAACACTCTCTCTTTCCTCACTGGCGACTTCAATTTGTTTGATCGAAGATTAGATTAATTTCACCCAGCTCGTCGTTTCACTGTAATTATTTCAAGAGGCAAAAAATAAAAATCCTGTGAATAATTTGTCCAAATCCCCTGTGCCGTTGATCCTTTCTATTGTATGCAGTCTCAGCCGTCCACGTGGCGATCCCTTCGTCCCCCCCCCCCCCCCCCCCCCTTTTTTTTTCCTTTTCTTGATTCTGTTTATAGATTGGGATGAGCACTTGTTTCCATTTTAAATTTTGAAATAAATCTGAAGATAGTAATAAATTGATGGAATACTTGATAAGAGTAAAAAACCATATATTACATATTACATGTTACATTCATATTAAAGAAAAGGCAAAAACTTGCGTTAGGCAGGCCTAAACGGTTTAGGCGGATTTTATCCTACCCAAATGGGTTGACCCATCTCAAATAGGGTTTATTAATCCCAATTAGGGTATATTATATGAGTTTGGGCTTGAGTTAATGGATAAAACTCACCTAAATCGTTTAAGCCTGCCTAACCCAAGACCTTCCCGAAAGAAAAAGAAAAACTAAATTTGGAGTTACACACAATCAGAACTAGTATAAAAACGAACTAATTATGCCGTTCTCCTCCGCCCCTAAACATTTCTCTTCACTGAATTATTAATCGCCAATGATCGATTTCATTTCAACAAAAATAATGAAAAGCAAACCCATATAATTAATTTAGAAAGAGAAGAAATAAGGCAACTATACTAAATCGTTGCGGCGACAATTAATGATCACGACCAGAAGAAATGATAGCTCAAGAACAGCCGGTAAAGATTTGCTTTTGTTTTGTTTCGCTGTCAGTTTTGAGGAGCGAGGAGATCAGTAATATGGAATGACGGGGGGTGGTGGAGATGCGTAGGAGACTCCTGTTATTGGTGGCAAAGGTATGTGAACTGGCGGAGTAGATGGCGGAGATGAATATTCGTATGGTGGCGGTGGAGATGGTGTCGGAGGTGGTGGTGATGAATACTTGTATGGTGTGGGTGGGGGTGGGGGTGGGGGTGACGTGTACTTGTATGGTGGGGATGAATGTTGGTGAGATGGAGGTGGGGGCGATGAGTATTTGTATGGTGGGGGTGGAGACGGTGGGGGAGTTGGGGGTAATGAACATTCGGGGGTTGGGGGAGGGGGAGGTGATGAGTAGATGTATGGTGGAGGAGGAGGTGAGGAATACACGTATGGTGGTGGAGGTGATGGCAAAGGTGGTGGTGGTGGTGGTGATGAATAGACGTAAGGTGGAGGCGGCGGGGATGGGGATGAGTAAACAAATGGAGGCGGCGGGGGTGGTGGACTCACGTGCTCATAATGAACCGGTGGGGGTGGAGGTGATCTATAGTGCGGTGTGGGCGACGACTTATGATGAGGCGGTGGTGGTGGTGAAGAATAGTGGTGGTGTTCAGTAGGTGGCGGCGGAGGGTGGACGTGAGCCCCTGGAGAGGTTTTGTGAGTAGGCGGCGGCGGGAGATGCGTGGTGGGGGGTCGCGGAGGGGGCGGAGGGCGGGACCTAACATTAGGCGAAGACTTGGAGGTGGGTGGAGGCGGTGAAGAAGGCTTGATAAAGGGCCGTGGAGCTTGAGCTGGCTTAGGCGGAGGAGGAGCGGGTACGGGTACAGGCCTCTTTGCGGGTCTAGGGGGAGACCCTCCGCCTCCACCGCCACCGCCGCCGCCGCATTTGGACTTACTACAGTCGAATGGCTTAGCCGCATCAGATGCACATTCCTTCGCAGACCTCTGCCCACTCTTGTTGGGAACACAGTTCTCTCGCCCATCAAACACGGTGCCGCCGCCGAATCTACTGCACTGCGGCGCCTCCCTGGTGAAGTAATTGAAGGAGTAAGTAAAATTCTGCAACCGCGGCAGCTGGCAGATGGTGGCGGGCACCTCCCCGGTGAGGCGGTTGTGGGCCACATCCAGCTGCTCCAAACTCCTCATGCGGCCGATCCCCGCCGGCAGCGGCCCCTGCAGGTTGTTAAAACTCACATCAAACACCGTCAGCTCCTTGAGCATCCCAATCTGCGGCGGCAAGCACCCCGTCAGATTATCGTTCATCAAAATCAGCTCGTTCAACGTCTTCCCCATCTTCCCTATGCTGCCCGGAATGCAGCCGCCCAGGTTGTTGTTCGCCAGAACCAGCACCGAAACCGGCGAATTTCCCAGATTCTCCGGAATGCCGAACTGGAATCTGTTGTCGTTCAAAAATATCGCGTCCAAATCTTTATCGAACACCTGCGACGGCACACCACCTTCAAACTCGTTGAACCGGAGGTCCAAGAACTTCAACGTCGGCAGCGACAGAACCACCTTCGGAAACCCTCCGACGAATCTGTTGTTGCTCACATCCAGCTCAAAAAGCAGCTTCAATTTCCTGAAGCTGCCGGGGATGACGCCGCAGAATCTATTGGAGTTGATGTGGAAGAGGGCGAGGTCCGTCAGCAACCCCAACTCATCAGGCAAGTACCCGGCAATATCACCATGGTTCAGATCAATGCCCGCCACCACCCTCATGGATGAGTTAGAAAGGGAGGCGGCACAGAAAACGCCGCCGTAGGAACACACATCCGGCCCGGTCCAGTCGGCCGTGAAGTTGTTCGGATCAGAGAAAATGGCTTGTTTCCACGCTTGCAAAGCGTAGTAAGCTCGCCGGAGACGAGGGTTTTCGAATGTCAAGTTTTTAGCGTTGTCGATGATGTCGCCCAAGTCGATGTCTTGCTCCCCGGCAACAGCATTTGGCACCTGGGCGGCTACAACGGCGACAATGAGAGCTATGAGGAGCAAGAACGAGGGGCGGCGCCGCCGTGACGGCGCTGGCGTGTGGGTGGAGTGATTCATGAGAGGAGAGGAGAATGCAGTTAGGGAAGAGAGTGATTATTTGCGCACATTAAAAGGAAACAGAGAGGAGTGGTTTCAGCTGACAAAAATAATAATGTATTGAATGAATATTAGCTACCACCTGCACCCTCAATTTATTCTCTCATTGATTTGATTTTTTTTACCATTATTATAATATTTTTACTGATTTATATTTAAATAATATAATTTTGAGATGGACAGACCTATTGTGACTCAAATGAATGTTTCAAATTTGGTAAGATTAATATTATATTTGATGCATAAATTTTTTTTAACAATTTGCTATTTTTTAAAGGAGGATTTGGTAAGTCAGAATTGTGTAATGGGAGACCATTAAGTTTATTAGTGCCATCAAATATATTTTGATATAACTGGAGACAGATGAATAAGAAAAGTATATTAGTTTTGTGACAGTTGGAATTAGATACAATTTTATAATAAAATTTTGTAGAATCAATTTCTTCAAAATATATTTTTAACTGTAAATATCTCATACATAACTTTGATAATTATTTATGTACAACTGTGATTAAAATGCTAATCAATTAAACCGTGTTAAATTTTTGTATAAATCTTCAATTAATTTTGTAATTATTCAGTTTAGTCGCCCCCATGATGACTTCATTGTTTATTTTGTACTTTGAATAAATATTGGAAGTTAAAAAGCTTAAATAAAAAGAGGAAAAATAAAGAGTGGAATTTATTAATACCCATTCTCACTATATGCATTATGAAAATACCCAAAACATTATATTCATTCACAAAATACCCACTGCACATTCTGACACA
Organism: Plectranthus barbatus; assembly: GCA_026898455.1. Taxonomy (NCBI): domain Eukaryota; kingdom Viridiplantae; phylum Streptophyta; class Magnoliopsida; order Lamiales; family Lamiaceae; genus Plectranthus; species Plectranthus barbatus. The sequence goes on from JAPKLW010000481.1 coordinate 427,844, forward strand.
TTTCAGAATTCTGTTATTAAGGAGAGAGAAGGTCGGTGTCGGATCTGTGTCAGGCCATCGACACCGACCCTGGCACCGACCCACAATTAAAATAAAGAAAAAAAATTCAAATATTGAACTTTGGTCGGTGGCTGCCTGCCGCCACCGACTCGCCACCGACCCTTGCCACCGACCAGAAATTAAAATAAATAAATAAAAAATTGAGAGGAGAAAATAAAATTTTTTAAAA
>JAPKLW010000481.1:428472-442455 GCA_026898455.1 Plectranthus barbatus
AAAGAGGGTCGGTGTCGAAGTCGGTGCCTTTACAATGGCACCGACCTCGGCACCGACCAAAAGTAAATAATTAAAAAAAAATATTTACCGACAGTCGGTGTCGAGTTCGACGCCAAACTCGGCACCGACCTACGTGGCATCGACCATATATATATAATTGATAAATATTGGGTCGGTGTCGAGGTCGTTGTCAAGCACACGACACCGACCTCGCCACCGACTTTAAGAAATATTTGTTTTTAATATCCCGTCTTATTCTTTTAGTCAATACCATATTTTCTAAATTTAATATTAACTTTATCCATTTAAAAAATAGAATAATACACGCCTGATTTGATATTTGCTAATGATTTGATCATCATTAACTAATTATCTTCTCGATTTCATGCAAAAAGGAACTCTGTTTGTGACAGTGGGTATTTCTTGAAGATGTTTAATGTTTTGGGTATATTTGTAATGCATTTAGTGGGAAAGGTTATTTAAAATATTTTCCTCAAAAATAAATAGGGGAGAAGAGAGAATCATGGTGACAGGGCAGCACGTTGCAAATATTGGAGAGAGAGTGAGAGAGGTACAGTGAAAAGAGTAGATTTCAATAAATATTTTGCTGGAATTCTAACTTGGTCATACCTAATTATTGTTACTGTAATTAAAATTTTGTTACTTTTTTGTTTTTTATCTGGTCACAATTTTATCCAACATTTATAGTTAATTTAAAAACTTTTTTTTATATGTTCAGTCCATCCAGAAAATTTAAAGTGGCGAGCTCGTCAAATTTCAATTGGCGTGTCTTTTGTTTGTTTTAATTAGTTTTCATGGTTAACAAATTTTTTAGTACTTGTTTTTGAGTTTATAGCGTGTACAACATTTAAACATATTTAAGGGAGCTAAAATCCCTCTCATCCCTAAAATTTCAAACTCAAACCGCGTTGCGCAGCGTAGCTCTATTTATAAACTCTTTCCACCATTTCCTTTTTTCTTATGATTAGAAGCAGCTTTAAATATTGTGGACTGGATCATACAACTATATAAAGTGGCAGCCAGTTAGCAGAATATACTACCTTAATATGCAAGTAACCCTAAATATTTATAACATCTTGTTTATCCTTAATTATTTTTATGTTTTCTTAAAAAAATTATGTTTCTCTTACGAACGACATTAGGATGGATGGATACACACGTATGTTTAAACTAATTATTGTATTAACCATTTATAATACAATTGCAAGGAGGGGCAGATGTCATTACACTTTGGCGTACAAGTGTACCCCAAAACTATTTGTTTTAATTGAAAATAAATATATATTTTTATTATTTATATATAATTTTACATTATATTTATAGATATATTTTTATTGTATTCAAATATTGTACCCCAATTTTAAATTTTTGGATCCGTTTGTTAAGTAGCGGCAGAAAAAGTTGGAAATTTTGCGGAAGCCTGCACCGGATTTGGAATGCTGGGAGGGTGGGTGACCACCATCAGATCATCACGCTCCCCTATTAATTTCCCCATCTACCGTTCAACACATACATACACAAATTGTATGTAAATGATTCAATACTTTTATCTTTGATTAATTGATTATTAATTTGCATTGTGCTCAAATTTTCAAATAGATCAAACCAAATATCTCAATCTTTTGAGCTCAACTCGTTGAGTACATCAAACAAGTTAACATGATTATGTGTTTGATGAGCTCAAAAACTCAGCTTGGGCTTTTTTGAGCTCCACAAATAGAAATGAAGGCCAATAACTATAGCAATTTGGCGGCACAATGCAAGTAATGAAAGTGGTTTGATAAGATATACTTCCTCCGTCCCACGAAATTAGTCTCATTTGCCATTTTGGTCCGTCCCATCTATTAGTCCAATTTCCTAAAGTGGCAAATTTTTTTACACTCATCAATAAATTATTAATTCCACTACACTCACTAATATTGATTATCGTGCCAAAAACAAATGGGACTAATTACATGGGACGGAGGGAGTACTAGACTTTTTCCTTTATCAAATCATATACACGGTATAAAAAAACTCATATTGTTTATACATCATATTTTCAGAATGACATATATTATTTATTTATATATATTAAAAGAATTTCAGATATTTACCGCTCAAATTCTTGAAAACAGTGACAATGCTTCAAAAAAAGTCATTGTAATTTTTAATTTTTTTGAATGTTTTGCAAATATTAAATTAGACAACTCAAATCTTGAAAGCATATAGACAAAACTTTTGTACCATTACTATTTTTAGATTTTTGGCTCTTGTACAAATATTAATTTTAACTTATTAATATTCAAAGAATTAAATTCATCCACATTCGATTTTCTACAGCAATTATTGAAATTTAAAAATATAATTTGTTTCAATTGGTCTATAAAATTCATTTAATCATTTGTATGTATAAATATTGGGAAGGTCTTGGATTAGGCATGCCTAAACGATTTAGGCAGGTTTTATTCATTAACCCAAGCCCAAACCCATATAATATATCTTAATTGGGATTAATAAACCCTATTTGGGATGGGTCAACTCATTTGGGTAGGATAAAACCCGCCTAAACCGTTTAGGTCTGCCTAACGCAAGTTTTTGCCATAAATATTTGGATTATATCCTCCAACTATAGCAATAATGGGTCTATTCCGTGAAAAACAATTTAGTACTCAATAATATAGTATCAAATTTTAACTGATTCTAATATTCAAAATCGATAAAGTTATTCTTGGGTAATTATAATACTTAGGTTTGCTGTGACGTATTTTAATTTCATAAAAAAAAATATACACTTCAAATATGATTAATATTTTAGATTAAAAAATTAGTTTCCACCACTATAAAAGTTCAAAAATTGATATTTTTAAATATTTAATTAAATTTATAAAAGTGACTAAACAGAAAGAATTACATTGAAGCTAAGGTTGTATGGACATAGTTGTGAAATTTTTTAATAGTCTATAAACATAATATATACATATAATACAATGTATTTAAGCATAATCTACAAAACAATCAAACACAACATCTTAAATTTTTTTAAATTTGAATTAGAGAAATACATAATTTTTTTTTGTATAATTTCAAAGTTATCGCCTCATATATTTAAAAAATAATAAACAGTTTATTTCACAAAGATTTAAGCTTTTTTTTAATGCACAAATATTTAAAGTTACTTATTATACAACACACAAATATAAATTTGGGTGTGCAAAACCCGATCCGACCCGAACCGATGCATTTCGAGTCGGGTCGGATGAGTGATAATCGGATCGGGTGTTGGGTCTGGAAAGTTCACCCGAAATAGTTTCGGGTCGGGTGGCGGGTTTCGTTGATCGAGTTCGGGTGTCACCCGACCCGATCGAACTCTAATACATAAAATAAGTTTTTAATATAATACTATAAAATAAGTTATTTCCTACCCTAAAATCTAAATCCCTAATGAGCAAAAATCTATTATAGCAATTTGGTTAAATATACTTTAGTAAATAACAACCCTTATAAATACTCCAAAAAATAGCAAAAAACACCTTTTCATCAATTTTTCTTCCATAAATACCCTTCAATTATTTCTATTTTATTTATTTCAATTATAATTATTTTTATTTCTAATATTTCCATATCTTTTATTTCTAATACACATTTCTAATTCTAATTTTTAATCTAATTTCTTCTAATTGTTGATGTAATTCTTTAATTTTAGATTCTAATATTTCTTTGTCAGAACTAAGTTGTCTAATTTCCTGTATATTTTCTTTATCAACAAGTGTAAATTTTCTTACTAGACAGCTATAAGCAGTATGAGCTTCAAGATATTCTTTTCGTAATTTTTGTTGCATCAATTCATCAGTATAAGGAAGATATATGCTCCTTTCATCATCTATTTTTATTGATATAAAAGTGGAACTAGGCATAATTTAATAACATTATATTTTATCATTTATTTCTGTAACTACTGTTTTTAATTCTTGTATTTGTTTATTTAGTTGTGTCATTTGAATATCTGAATGTAATGTTTGTCTTTTTAGAGGCTCAGGCCATTTATTCTGGCTTATATTACTTGTACTAGCTCTTGCTTGTTCTATGATACCTTTTGAGATTGGTGTATTATTTTGAATTCTTTGAGATAAACTTCGTTGAATGAATTTTTGTAGGCTATTATCTTTTTTTATTACAGTACTTGTAGTACTTAATAGTTCGTCTGTATATATTCTATCTCTATGTTGAAAAATTATACTTAAATTACTATTAGTTAATGCATAAGATACTTTGTAACTTACAGTAAATGTTATGTCTAAGGATTTCATTAAATCTTTTTTAAGAAAATTACATCGGACTCCAATTGCATCACTAAAGGTTTGTGTTTGGAAAGGAATTCCATATTGTAATGCAACATTGAATTTAATGATGTCAAAACCTAGATTGTCATCTATTTCTCCTATAATTTTATCTTTTTCATTCAAAATTCTATTGTCAACAATTTGTAATTGTACGGGTGTGTCTATTGCTGTGAAATAAGTAGATTTTACTATTATTTGTATTATTCCAATATGTATGTATCCTAATTTCTTCTGATCTCTTTTAGGTATTTTTTCTATTTTTTCTTTTATTTTTTCTTTATTCATTATGTATGCTTGGAATTCATAATTTGCTTGATTCATGTATACTAATGATTCTCCACTCATTAATCCATAGTATACTATATTTTCTCGATTTAATATATTTGATATTCTTTTATTAAATATTGGGATTTCTATACTTTCTTTGGAATTAAGTGTTAATTCTCCTTTTTTCGTACTTTATTTATTATTTTCTTATCGAATATTATATCAGACAAGTATTCTCCAATTGATTCTGTTTTTATTATTTCTTTTATATCTTCTTTATCTTCTTGCTCTTGCCTCGAGTTTTCTCCCTTTCCAAAGATATTCATAGTAATTGTTTAATGTTTTCTTTATATAAATTTATTCGTGGGATTTTAAATTTTTCACCTTGTATTTTTAGTATTAATTCTTTGCTTTTTATTTTATAATTAAAGTTTTCTAGAAAATCTATTCCTAATATTATTTCTTTTTGTTCTTGTTTAGTTCTTCCATCAATTGGTATTTCTATTTTTACTGAGAGTGTCTTACTAAAAATAATATTAACAGATTTATATTTAGTGTTTCGTACTGGAGTTCCTTCGAGAGTAATATATGTTACTTCTGGATATAAATCATAAATTTCTGTTGCTAGATCTTCACTTATAAAACTTGTACAAGATCTTGTGTCTATTAATGCAACAACTAATTTTTTGTTTATACTTGTTAGTATATGATATTGATTATAATTATTATGATCTAATTTAACTTCTATGTTCTTCATATCATTTATTACTCTGTCGGGCCTGCTATATTCTGTCACAGCAATACAGGTTGTGTTGGTCCCGGATATCAGGGTATACTTTGGCAGCGGAAAATACGTAAGTTCGTTTCTTGCACTCTGCTGGTTACACAGCTGACTGGGACCTTGTCAGCTGGTAAGTCAACTGGCACTGAGTACTCAGCTGACTGGCGACTGGCTGGTCAGCTGGTAGCTCAAGACTTAGAATATCTTAGCCTTGTTTGCACAGTTATATCAGTTTTCAGATATACACCAGCACTTGAGTGCTGGGTTTCAAATCAGTATGAAAATGCAGAAAGCTGATAAAGACAAAAGGATTTTTATAGTGGTTCGATCAACTGATCTACGTCCACTCTCCAGTCGTAGCACTGGAAATTCACTAAGAGTAATCAGGAACAAGTGTCCTACGATCTATCTCTAGCTGGTGAATGCCTCGTCCACCAGTTCACTAGATCAACCGCTCCCGGCCTTGATTCCGTCTTCAACTCTCTCAGCTGGTGGAGTGCGAGCACGTCACTTCAACCTCCACAGCTGACTGGGTGTTCAGTTCTCCCAAGAACGTAGAGTAATCGGTCACAGGTGTCCTACGATCTATCTCTAGCTGGTGAATGCCCCGTCCACCAGTTCACTAGATCAACCGCTCCCGGTCCTGTTTCCTCTTCAACTCTTGTCAGATGGTGGAGTGCGAGCACGTCACTTCAACCTCCTCCTCCGCTGGGTGTTTTAGTTCTCCCAAGAACATATCTTCTCAATACGGCAAAAGCCCGTAATAACTCAGGTGCTGACTGGCACAAGAGCTGCTGTGAACTTTCTCGGAAGAGAAAGAGCACCAATGAGATCTGTAACTTACAAGCTGGAAGCTTGAAGTCTCGTGTTTGAATAAATCAACACACGGAAAGCCTTAAGAAAGGCCTCGAAAGATTTGCTTGCGCGTAAGAACTTTCGGTCGGAGAGAATGATCTTGAATGTTTGGAAGCCAGCCAACAATCGTGCAAGCGTCTTAAATGTTGGTAGCTCCGACCTATTTATAGACGCAGGATCCCATTCAAATTTCTAGCCGTTTGGACTCATCCGGAAAAGGTCTCTGTCGTCGCATGTCCTACTGACGGCGGCAGGTAGGAATTTCCGGAAAGCGCCATGCTTTTGTCCACTTTATCTGACACAGATCTCTTTGTGTCAGAACGGCTCTATTTCGTCAGTACGAGGAATCGCAACTGGTGTCTTGAACTGATAGACTTTAAGGTATCCTCCCTTAAAGTCATACTTTGTCAGTTTATTCCTCAGACGAATCTTCTTTTTGTCTCTATGTCTTCGGGAGAGCGAATCTTCAATTCTGATGATAACCTTCGACTGGCAGATCATGCTGGTGATCTTGTGCTGGCAGTCTCTGCTGGTGACTTGCCTTAGCACAATCAAGGTCTACCAATTCGTCTGATGTTATCTCTTGAATTCTCCCGTGTCTGGTGGCTTCACCGCTGGTGAATAGTGTCAACCAGAACACATATTCTGCTGGTAGATCTGTCAGCCTCCTGCTGATGAAATCTTCCCACTGGTGAACAGTAGCCAGTCGATAGCTCAACTCTATGCTGATGAACAGTGTCAGCATGAGTCTTTGTCAGTCGCTTTTGCTGGTGAGACTTCTCTCAACTGGTAAGCACATCTCATGCTGGTGAACAGTAGCCAGCATGAGTCTTGATCAGCTACGACTTACAACTCAAAAGACCTAAACAGGACTTTACATTTGAGACTAGAGCTATTCTAGAGACAAAACTGACGCTGGTAGGACTTAGGTTTTGATCCACCAAAACTATAATCTATACAATTAGCTACTGGGGAAGGGAAACTTAGCCAAATTTCCCAACAGGTTGCCTCTTTGACATTTCATGCTTGATATGTTGAACTTTGTAAAAGAGTTGTGTGATTCCATACCTGAAATGTTTCTTCTTCAAGATCTCAAGATCAATTCGGCAGGATAGCTTCTTCGCTGTAGCCTTCTTCAGATCCGCCAGAGATCATATGTAGAGAAACAAACTTATCATATATGAAAGATATGTTACAATAGGAAGTGTGTCCTCTCCTAATGAGAGAGCCACATTATTTATAGGCGACGAAAGGCCTGCCTTTTACATAATTACCCTTTGAGGGGTACCACTACACATGGAGGGGTACCACTACACACAGTAGAATCTAATAATTTACATAGTAGTTACAAAAGGAAAGAAACAAAAGTACAGAAATAGTGATGTCTTTTCACATCTTTTTCTCTTCTATTGTCTCAAAGTCTGCATCTCCGTCGATGCTTGGTGTACATATGCTACAGGCATGATATCCAGGAAATTCTTCTATCAGTCTGATACAAATTTCTTGCTTTATTTCTGGAGTGGATTCGAAATCAATTCCTTGTAAATCTCATAGGAATTTTTCTATATATTTCTGGCTTTGAATATCTACTTCTTTCTCCCTTGCTTGCATGCTCCATATAATTACTGATTTTGAAATATAATTTGTTCGTGCTCGAATCTTGATTCCTCGTAGTAGTATCAGAACATAATTATTTAAAAATTGTTGTATGATATCTTCATGCTTTGTATCTCCAATAGTTGGGTAGTTTTGATTGCTTACTCCTATCTGGCATAATTGTATGGCTGGTTGTCTAACTTGTCCTGCTTGCTCTCCTTCATTGAAGAATAGTGGATATGTTCCAAATATCTTCAGAAATCCTTCCATTTGCTTTAGTACTCCTGAATGATATTGCTGGATAGCCTTCTTCATATAGTTTGGAAAGTATCGAAATATATCCATGTTTCTGAAGTATATTGTAATTATGAGTCCGCTTTGGAACATCATATATGTCTTAATTAGATCTGCTTCAGGTAAAACAATTGCCTTGGGCCCTTGAAATGTGCCTTCAATAGGGTATATGCTTGAGAGTTTGTCTGCTGTTGTATAGTTAATCAATAAATTATATTCTTGATCAAAAATTGCTTTGGTTAGTTTTGTTAATTCTTCCCGTTCTTGTTCAGTAGCGATAGAATTTATTGTTAGTGGTTTGTTATTAGGGATTCGCCCTAAACTTGCCATTCTTGATTGAAGTGGTTGTCCTGGCATTGCTGCATAAGTACTTCGGTACTCTGTTAGTGCATTTTTTGCTTCCTGTAGGCTAGGGTATTTTTTGTAGATGATGCCGCTTTGGTTGTTGATGAAGATCGCTGCTTTGCTCCAGTCATCATATATTCCTGTGTTTAAGCCATTAAAAATAACATAGTATGCTTTAGCTCTTTCTTCTTCATCAAATTTTTCTTTAGATCGAGATCCACCAGTTGCCTATTCTTCTGTCTTTGATTTATCCTTGATTGTTGCTGCTGGAAAATCTTCGGTTGATTTATCACGGGATGAGTTAAGCATTAATTCTATTGCCTGTGCTTCTTTATCTGCTTGGCTTGCTTCTTTTTGTAATTGTTGTGCTTGCAGACGAAGTTGTTTTGCCTTTTCTAATAATCTTTCTCTTTCTGTTTTCAGGATGGATCGTACTCCTTCCATTCTCTTGTTAATGTATCTGCTAGATTGTTTTCTTTGCCTGAAATGTGTAAAGATAAGAAATCGTATTGTTGAGCTTCAAGGCTCCATCTAAGCAATCGACCTTTATTATACGATTCTTTTATCTTGTATTTTGTAAAGTCTTTTGTATAAGAACTATCCGTTTGATATATAAATTTTTTTGGTTGTAAGTCCAATTTGAATTTTCGTAATGCTTTTATTAATGCAAGTGTTTCTTTTTCATGGACCGTATAATTTTTCTCAGCTGGTTTAAATGTTCCTGATGCCCATTTCGTTAATAATATATTCTGAAATTGTTTTAAAAATGTTTTTACTTCAGATGGTTTATTATTTGTGATAAATATTTTGAAATCATTATAAACACCTGGGATTGCTTGAAGGACTGCTCCCCAAGTATCTTGACTTGCGTCAGTATTTAGAATGAGTAAATCATTTGGTTTTGGTAGATATAATTTTGGAAGATTTTTACATAACTCTTTTAAAGCTTTTACAGCTTGTGTTGCACTAATTGTCCATTTCCATGTAGTCTTTTCTGATATCATTTCTTGTAGTAATGCTCGTTCTTTTGAAAGTTGTTTTATAAAACCCTTTTCACCAATATAGGTTAAACACCCAAGAAATCGTTGTATCTGACTTCTATTTTCTAATTTATCTGGAAATTTATTAATTTTCTCTAATAAATGTTTTTGTGGTTCTATGTATCCCCCTTTTAAAATCTTCATTCCTAGGAATTCTACTTCTTCTAATGCTAGTTTTGCTTTTTCTTTACTTGGAATTACTCCTTTTTCTTTTAGTTGTAATAGAATCTTTGCAACTTGATTTAAATGATGTTTTCTTGTTCCTAAAGTAAAAATTATAATATCGTCTATATATGTCAGACTTATAGATTCAAACCCCTTAAGATTATTATCCATAAATCGTTGATAGATACTAGGTGCTTGTTTTAATCCAAATGGCATAATTGTAAATTGATATTGATTTTGTGGTGGACAACTAAATGCTGTTAAAGGTTTAGTATCCTTATGTAATCGTAACTGCCAATATCCTGATTTTGCATCAAGGGTTGTGAACCATTCTGCCTTGTTAATTTTATTAAAAATATAATCTTGTCTGGGTAATTTGTATGCATCTCCTCTAGTGGCTTTATTCATTTCTTTATAGTTTATAACCATTCTTCTTTTTCCCCGTTTAATTTCATTATGATTTTCAACATAAAATGTTGTGCACTATGTGGACTTATGCTTGGTTCTATAATTCCCTTTTCTAATAATTTTTATGTTTCTTCTTTAAATTCTGCGACATCTCTTTTTGTATATGAAATTCTATTTGGTACATTTACTTCTTTATTGGGATCTATTAATTCTATCCTAACTTCCATTGTATTTTTATTTTTAATAGGGTCTAAAGGATCTTGACTACTTATTTCATCGAGGATTCTCAAGACTTTTATTTCGATTTCTTCGTGAATGTACAGAATTAATTGATTTTTAAGTTCATGGAGAATTTTTCCTTGTAAAAAGGAAAGTGTAGTATATATCTTTGTCGTAACTAAATGTCTACGTTGGTTTTCCATTGCTGGACAACGTAATTTTACTCTATCAATTTCTTGAATAAAAGGGTAATATTTTTTAAGAAAATTGTTTCCTAGTATTAATGGTACTCCTGTATCTTGTTTGTATAAGGTGTCTAGAGGGAATTTTCTTCCTTCAATTAGTATTACAAGATCTTTTGCTCTATCATTTATTTGGATAATTTTATTATTAACAATTCTTACTTGTATTGGTTTTTCTAGTGTTGACCAATATTTTGTTGGTAACATTGTTTCTTGTGCAAGGCATATAGTTGCTCCAGTATCTATATAAGCAAAAGTATATTTATTAAATAGTTTTACTTTTATAAATGTACTATTCTTGTTCATCACTACTTTCTGTATAGTTGGAACTTTCAGATTCAGATTCTATGCTATATGTATCGAAATTTATTTCTTCGCCTTCTTCGTATATGTCTTCTATAGGTTCGAGCCCTAAAGAGTATATAAGTTTTATTTTATTTTCTTTATACAAGTTTTTCTTTGGACATTCATTAGCATAATGGTCAAATTCTTGACATTTCCAGCATCTACATGTCTTCTTTTCTTTCGAGTTTTTCTTATTTCTTGTGTTTTTATCATCATATTTTTTGTACCTCCTCTGATATTTTTGTTTCCATGGTTTTTTAAATGTTCTATAGTTTTTATATCGAGGGTAATATTATTTTTTATATCTTTTCTTTCTTTCTTTCTGGTTGTTTCAAGTTGTTTACAACATCGTATATTTATTTTTTCTAAATATTTTTCTTCGATTTTTCTCATACATAATTCATCTCTATATTCTAATGCATATTTTTCTATTAATCCTAATGTTTCTTTTGTTTTAGTTTTTGTTGGGTTTGTTAATTGTATATTTATATATATTAACATTGTTGGTGGTAGTTTACTTTTTACTATATCTAGTAGACCAGTTCTATCTGATGTTTTATAATAATTTTCTTTTATTTGGCAAAATAAATTTTCTATAAGACATGGGTCATAAAGAGCCATATTACTTAGTATTTTTATAATATGTGATTTTTCAAATTCTCGTGCTGTTTCTGTTTCATCTCCAAAAAATTCTGCATATATTTCTTTGGTTAATTATTTTAGAAGGTCAAATTTAGCTTCTTTTGATGTATCTTGTTTAGCATAGTTACTATAATTACATGGCGTTGTATGTAACCAGTCTGATAATTGTCATGTAGCTTTATACATTATATATGTTAAAAAATCTTCTAGTGGTAATTTGCTAATTGTATCATCATCAGTTTGGACTATCATTTGGAATTGATTTATCCATAACATAATTAAGCTTGATGCATTTGATGCACAATCTATGTTTAATACTCCACTACTTATACTTCTTTCTTTCTGAATGTATGACGGTGGAATATTCTTTTTGTATTTTCCTGTTGTATATGTATAATCATTTTTATACATATAATCAACAAAGCTTTTTTCGTATTTATTTGGTCGTGTTTCATTGCTTGTAGAAGCATTTTCTTGTCGCTTATTATAATCTTCTTTTTTACGTTTTTCTTCTTCTTCTTCTTCCATATTTAATGTTGGATTTTCATCATCACTATCTATTACATAGATGATACATTGAGCATCTTCTTCATCAATTCTTGCAACCTTTAAATCATGTATTTGTAATTTGTCTATTAATTTTGATAATTTTTCTATTTCGTTTATCTTCGAATTGGTGGTATCCATTTATGTGTTAAATTTATAGGTTCATTTTTTACTAATTTTCTAGTTGTCTCTTTTGTTACTAATTCTTGTATTAATTCTAATGCCTCTTTACATTAAAGACATTTTTCTTTTCCTGTTAATATTTCTTCATTATCTAATTCTCCTTGTTCTTTTAGGAAATTTATTAAATCTTGGTATTTATATTTTCGTATTTTTATTTTCTTTATTCGATTTATTGAATCTAATAATTCTTTTTGATTTTCTTTAATTATTTCTATTAATGTTAATATTAAATTATATACTTTTGAATTCCCTTCTGTCATGCGGTTATTAGAATTATTAATTGTTGTTCTAAGATCTTCTAATAAAGCTTCTAATCGAAACATTTCATATATTTCATTTTCTACTCTATGAAATTCTATTAATTGTTTTGTAAGCTTTATAGTTTCTTGAATTCTTAAAATTTCTTTTCTTAGTGCTATTATCTCAAGATTGCTTATTGTGACAAAGTAGTTTGTCGTAATTGTAATATTTATGATTTTTTCTTTCAAGCTCTGATACCAAAATTGTTTATCAGGATTTTTGGGAATTTTGATTAATCGTGTAGACGGAATTTCATTTTATGTAAATGTAATTAAATTAAGATAAATATAAAAGAAATACATAGGAGGGTATAATTGGAATTTCAACTCCATTCAAACCTTGGTCAAAACACTTTTGCTATATTCTGAATGTTTTTATAAGAGTTGCTATAGGTTGAACTATACTTAAAAATTTTGCTAGTTAAAATTATTAAGTGATCCCTAATTTTGTTAGACCTCCCCCAGCAATGACATTTGGGGGAGTGTCATAAATTTAAAATTATTAAACTGAATAAATAAAAATGATAAATGCAAGATAAATTGGGGAGTGTCATGACACCAATCTTGTCGGCCGATCTATGAGGGCTTCCAAAGTCATCCAATCACATGCTGCCACTTGGCAGCATGTGATTGGATACTCGTATTTTTTGGATAAATACATAAAATAATTATTAAAAAAAAAATTATACCAAAATTCATAATTTTTTTTTCTCTATAAAATGAACCCAATATTGATACATTTTCATTCACAACCAAAACTTCTATTTTCTTTAGTATTTCTTCATTTTGATATCTTGTTATGGAATAAATATGTAATTCGTTTGTAATTTCACTTTCATGTTTGCTTTTGTATTTGTAATTCATGTATTCGTATTTAATTTCAATTTCAACTTCTGTAGTTTATATTTTATTCAAATATTAAAATTTTAAGTGTATGTAATAAAAATATTATAATTATATAGTAATATATAAATATATAATTAAAAAATTAATAAAAAAATATTATAAATAATATATATTGAAGTATAAATATGAAAATAAAATAAATTTTAGGTTGTGTGGATGTTATTGCTGTGAGTGAAATTGAGTTGGGTTGTGGGTTGTGTAGGTGGATGAGATATAAATTATTATTTTATTGTTAGGTTGGGTTGTGGAGTGTCATTGGTAGGAGTAGTCTTACACTTAATTTTACACATCGTTCCCCAGCCCCTGTCTTTGCGCCTAGTGATGGCCATATTGAACCGGAACCGGCTGAACCGGCCCGCCGGTTCCACGGTTCGGAACCGGAACCGTGCAACCGGTTCCGAACCGGAACCGTAACCGGTTGTAGCCGGGCCGGTTCAGGTTCCATGTTTTAACCGGAACCTGAACCGGCGGTTCCGAACCGTGGAACCGGGCAGAAAAAAAAAAAAA
>JAPKLW010000481.1:442555-461931 GCA_026898455.1 Plectranthus barbatus
CCGGTTCGGAACCGGCCGCCGGTTTTTTTTTTTTAAAAAAACTAGCCATTGGACCCCGGTTCCGAACCGGAGGTTCCAACGGCTATTTTTTCGAAACAAGCCAATGGGAAGCTGACACGTGTCCTCGAACCGCCGGTTCGGCGGTTCCGAACCGGAACCGGCGGTTCCAACGATTTTTTTTTTTTTCAAATTTTTACCTATAAATACCCCCCTTTCCCTCAACATTTTCACACTTCAATCTCAATTCTCTCAATTCTCTCAATTTCTCTCAACTCTCTCAATTACTCTCAATTATTCTCAATTACTTTCAATTACTTTCTTTTTAGTTCTTTCAATTCCTCTTTCAAATTTCCATCCCAAATTCATTCTCTCAAATTCCAATTATGTCTTCAAGCCGTGGTGGTGCCGACAATAGGAGCAAGGGCAAGACCACGTCTAGAGATGATACTACTAGAGGTCCACCTCGTCAACGTCGTCGTGGTGCTCATATTGAAAGCTCTTCTCAATCTCAATACGATGATAACATCAATTTGTCATCGAGTGATGAAGATCTTCGTGAAACTCAAATACAAGCCGATGAGGAGTATGCCCGACAATTGCAACATCATGAAATGCGTTTTCGTGAGGCTTTGGAAGGCAACGAAGATGTTCCACCCCCCGAGGCCGAGGTAAATGAAGAAGATGATGATTTCGAATCAAACAAGAGTCCAAAAGCTTTAAAATCCGATCTTTTCACAAAGCACTTCCGAAAAATTCGTGCAAAGGAGCAAAAGAAAGGTACGTGGTGTTTTAAATTCTTATACTCATTTTAAATTTTATTTCAAATTCTTATACTTATTTTAAATTTTAAATATGATATCTAACTAGAAAAATATAAAATTATAGGTGCTCCCGAACAATTTGATCTACTTTGCAATTATTGCCCTAAGAAATACAAATTCACCGCCGGTGGTGGATATGGAACATATCAACGCCACCTAAAGGTGAAGCATCCCATGGAGTTTGGCTTGGCTAAGGGTCAAACTCAATTAAACCAAGGTGCATTTGGTACTTCCCAAGGTACGTCTTCCTCTTCCACTCTTCATAAATATGATCCGATAGAATCTAGGGATTCATTATCGTCATGGATTTGTGTAAAGAGTTTAGCTTTTGGATTATTAGATGATAACCAATTTGAAAAATATATAAATCCGGTCCAACCTCTTCAAAAAAGAATTCCTCGCACAACTATGGTGCGTTCAATAAGAAATAGAGTTAGACAATATAGATTGACTTTACGCGATCAATTTAAAAAATTAGATCATAGGGTTTCTATTTGCTCCGATATTTGAGATGATTGTAGATCCGAACATCATTATTTAGGTGTAACCGTTCATTGGATAGATTCGTCTTGGTCTCTAAATAAAAGAATAATTGCATACCGACAATTTGATGAACCTCATACGGCAATCAATATAGCACGTAAATTAATAAAAATAACTCACCAATTTAAAATAAACAACAAAATATTTTCTATTGGTTTTGATAATGCAAGCAACAACACCGCATCGGTAAGGGATCTTATTTTGGAGTGCAATCCGGTCCTCGGAGGTAAGTTTTTCCATTGTCGTTGTATTACTCATATTCTTAATTTAGCCGTTCAAGATGGTATGAAACATTATACTCATTCTATCCAACCTATTAGGGAAGCAATTTTAGTCATACATAAGCATAAAAAAATTGCAAAAAAATGGGCTTCTTTTTGTACTTCTCATGGAGTCCGAGCTAAACGTTTTCCAACCGATATTACTCATAGGTGGAATGCCACCTATGAAATGCTTAATGCAACTTTTAAATATAAAGAATTATTAGTACAATTTTTTAGAAGTGATGAGTATGGTGTTAGTTTGCATTTATCTCATTGGGATGCATGAACATCTTTGCATGAATTGTTAAAATCTTTTTCTAACGCAACTAAAGTTTTATCCGGTGTCTATTATCCGACTAGTTCTAAAGTTTTATATCATTGTTGTTATATTGCTTGTCAATTTAATCAATGTAGTTTTATTCCCGAATTAAGGCATATAATATTTGATATGGTTATGAAATGGTTAAAATATTTTAGGGAGATTCCCTCCGTTTTTTTAATTGCTAAAGTATTTGATCCTAGTATTAAATTAGATGGTGTTTATTCTTTTCTTGATACATATTATACCGCTCTAACAACCTTAGCATTTATAGGAGATGACGGAATTATTCCTTTAGAACATTTGAACCTCCCCTCCGTCGATGTAGTTAAAGCCCAACTTAGTGCCACATTACGTGAAGCTTTCGATTCATTTTGTATTACTTATAGCCACTTAGTTCAAATTAGATCTACCTCTAGGACAACTACTTCCGGCCAAACTAGTGCTAACCCCTTGTTAGCTAGAATTCATAATATTATGTCTCAAAACCGCCCGTCTAGTTCGCAACAAAGCGAACTAGATGTTTATTTGGCGGAAATGTATGTTGGTGGTGATTGTTTGCAGCCTCAAGACGAAGAAGATGAGAACGCTCCACAAGAGGTTGATATTCTACTATGGTGGTCAAGGCGACAACAACAATACCCAATCCTAAGTACGATGGTGAAGGAGTTCTTAGCCGTCCCCGCATCAACGGTTGCCGTGGAACAAGCATTTAGCTCGGGTGGCTATATGTTGGATGAAAGAAGGTCCAACTTGACACCGGCCAATTTGGAAGCACAAGTTATGCTTAAAGATTGGAAAGATGCCGAAGATCCACAACAACAACCGGATTGGAGGCACGTCTTCGACGACGAGGATGCTTACAACTCCGAAGCAAGCGCGGCAAGTACTAATGCTTCCGATGGCCTAGGTGATGCGGATTTCGACTCCGATTAAAGGTAAGTAAGGTAAGAGAACTACGTGGGCTTTGATTCCCTTAATGAAAATTAAGGGATACGTAGGCAACTTAATTTTAAGGTAAGAAATTAAGTGCAAGCTCTTTTCACTAACCCCTCCCCTCCCCCCTTAATTTTTTTTTTATTATTTAGAATTTAGTGCTTAATAGTTTTCATTTTCAAGCATTGTAATAATATTAATTCTTCAATTTTGTAATTTGTATAACTTGTGTAGTTAAAAATATAACTTGTGTAATAATATTAATTATTCAATTTTGTAATTTGTATAACTTGTGTAATAATATTAATTCTTCAATTTTGTAATTTGTATAATTTGTATAACTTGTCATTTGTAATTTTGTAATTGTATAATTTGAGTAGTTTCAAAAAAATTGTAACTTGTAAGTTTAAATTTGCAATCTTAATTTATAATATTCCTCAAAGACTTTGTGTTTATTTAATTTGTACAAAGTAAAAATAATATACAATATTTGTGTACAATCCAAATATTACTCTAATGAAATAAATACTTATAATTACAATTTTGGGAACAAAATAAATAGTATAATTGAAAAAAAAAAAACAAAAAAACGGATGAACCGGCGGTTCGGAACCGGAACCGGCTGAACCGGCCCGGAACCGGAACCGCCAGTTACGGTTCAAAACCGGAACCGCCTTCCCTTCTAGCCGGGCCGGTTCCGGTTCCAAATATCCCGGAACCGGAACCGGCCCGGGGCCGTCACTATTTGCGCCTCTCGCCGTCAATCATCGCGCCCCAGGCTCCCGATCCGCTGCCACCCAGAGACCACCGCAGTGACGTCCCCCTCTCCCCTGCGCCAGCCACTGCTGCGCATATAGCCCTCGTCCCTCTGCTGCTGCGCATCTCACCACCAAGCCACCCGCATCTCACTCCTGCACTCCTCTGCGTGTTGCACCAGTCGCCTGCATCTCGCTCATGAAGTCTTAAACCCCTCTTTCATTTTGCACTCCGTTGTGTGCTATTTTTTGGTTTTTTTTTTCCAGTTTTTATTTGCTGGATTATGGATTACACCCCTAGCCTTAACCTATTTAATAAAGAAAAACTAGGCTTGAGCTTATTTAAAAACTTATATAATTAAATATGCTCGGGCTCAGGTTTTAAATTAAGCAGACCGACTTACTTAAGTAATATATTATATAATTATTATATATATTTATTATTTAATATTAAATAATAAATTTAAATTTTAATATTTGTACCAATTATTGATATTCAATGCAAAAAAATATTATTTAATCACTAAAATTTAGTATATTTTTTATTTATTTCTTCAAATAATATTTTATAATTCGAATAAAAATACTCTTTTGATAGATGTTCATATCATTTTTATATGTTGTCATATACAAACTTGTTATTTTGGTTATTACGACGAAATTATTTTTAATTCAAAAAAATATTGAGTAGATAATATTTATATAAATTAAATGAAAATAAAAAAATCAAGAATTTCAATTCATAAAATTAAATAAGGATATTTATAATTTAAAAGTAAAATATATTTTAAATTACTAAATAGACTTAAATAGGCCTTCAATAGACTAAAAGCCAGTGTTGTAAAATAAGCGTATAGGCGGCGCCTAGCGCCTAGGCGGCTGCCGGACGTCCCGAATACCACCTGTTCGGCCATGCTATACGGTTTAAGAATTATTACGGCGCCTGGACGGGCGTTTGGACGGCGAGGCGGCCACGGCGGTCGTAATTATACGGATTATGCGGATGTTCTGTACGGGTGTGCGTTTCTCATCGGTTGTTATATACTAAAATCTATAATCTGTATTCTCAATAGCAAAATTAGATAGGGTTTTTCAAATTCCCTCATTTTGTCTCATTTCTGTCGTTGCGCTGGCGTCGTTACTTTCCTACTGCGCGTCGCCGTCGCTGGCTTGGGCCATGGTCGCTGTTGTCCGCCACTGCATCTTCTCTATCTTCCCCTGACGTCTGTCTTCTCCCTTCAACTCAGCGCCAGTCTTGTCTGCGGATTCTAAATCCTTGCACCAGCGAAAGAGCGAGGGCAGCTGATCCCACGAAAAGCTCGACGTCACAGGTAGTTCCTCAAACTTTCTTGTATTTTGTATTTTTATTTTTACTTAAAGACTTGATTATCCTGATTACATAAATTTCGAATGTGGTTTGTATTTTTGTTTTATGAATTGATTCTAAAATATGGGTTCCTGATTCTAATTAATTGTGTTGAACTTGAAAAACATGCTGATTCTAATTATTCTTGCTCAATTTGGAAGTGTCTGCTACTTCCTTCCTTCTTGCTCAGTAATGGAGATGTATGATTATTGATTATAATCTTATACTCTTTATTGTGATATTTTTATATCAAATATATATATAAAAAAATAGGTTCACCGTATAGACACCGCCTAAGCCCCGCGTAGACCGCTTAGGCGCTAGGCCCTACCCGGGCGCCTAGCGTATTCTACAACCTTATTAAAAGCCCAGTCTGTATGACTAAAAAGGTCGGGCCTATAAAAGCCTTAGATAATTAATAGGTCAGACTCAGACTTATTGAATTTTTCGCAGATCCAGGTCTACCACAACAAAATGTAGCCTGACTCGGCCTATTTCCATCCTAATGAAAAGTTAATTTATATCAATAATAATCTAACATTACTTTGCAATAAGTAGAGAAGATACTTATTTTAATTAATTTATATAAAATAAAAATAAGAGCAAATAATATTATATTTTTTGTACAATATTATAATAATCATACCATTATTATACCTAAAACTTTCAGAACAGAATAATATCTCACAAAAAATTATGATATAATGAAAATTCATTAATTTTGGTAATTTCTCGGTACATATATAGTATGGTTCGGTATTTTTCCATACCCCTAACAAGTAATAAAAACTCCAAACTCCACAGTCTAATGTAATGGATGCTACAATTACATTTTAAAACATAAATAAATGGTGATACTCATACAATACAAGCCAGCCTACCTAGATTTGAGTTCCTCCTCGAACTGAAGCAAATTCTTGCGAAGTGGCTGCAAGAATAACTTCAGATCTTGTATAATCTGCTGCTTCTCTTGTGCTGAAACATCTTTGTCTTCACTCAGCTTCACTTGAATCTGCAAAACAACCAAAAAAAAAAAAACACAAAATTGTGATTCAACGTCATACTGAACTGGTGGTTCAGAAGAATGACAGAATAACATACCTCCAAGTCATCCAGTTCGCCGAACGCAAACTCCGCCACATCTATATGGCCTTTAATCTTCTTTTGCACCCCTCCTATTTCCCATTCTCCTGATTTTCATTTTCAAGATAAATTAGGAGGGCAAGGAAAAATGATTTTATCGGCAAAGAACAAGGCAGTGAGTACCTTTTACTTTTAGTGATAACTCGTAGTTATAGCCAACCCGCTTCTTGTTCCTAACAGTAACCAAGAATGCCTACAAGAAAAGGTACAAACCCTACTGTTGAGCTCTTGGATCTATAAGGAACTCTCAGAAATGGTAAAGCTTGAACTCTGAGGTGTAAAAACACACACACAAAAAAAAAAAAAAAAAAAAAAAGAGTTGCTAACTCAACAGCTATTCTTTCATGTTTTCACGTCTTCACGACTAGCAGAAACTGCACTATCATTTTTGCAGTTAATTATTTGTTAGAAAGTAGAGATCAAGATCATCACACAACAAACATATCATCGTCAACAACTAATATGTAGTACTCACATCTCCAGAGCATCTTGTCACCTCTGTTATTTCTGCCTTGCCCCCAGAGAACTCCAGTGATCCCATAGAGAGAAGCAACTCCTGCAATGGAAAAATAGAAAGTTTGGGATGCTAAGGCTCTAGTGCATGGGACAACCAGTTGGCCTATGTATACAAACAAGTCAGACAAGTGAATGATTGGAGCTTACAGGACTATACATGATTCTTTCACAATTTGTCATTGGAGGAACATTTTCTTTTCTTTTTCTTATGGAGAAACTTAGGCCCTGTTTGTTTTCATTTCTAAACCCTTATTTTCAGTTAGCTACAATCTAAACATTGAAAACACATTTGTTTAACACATTTTCAATTTCTACTCACTTTTCAAGTCCTATATCATTTATTCAATCGTATATACATATTTACAGAGAGACCCACTACTTGTACATTCATATGTTCATTTTAAAAAATATTCATCTTTTCATGCTAACCAAAAACCTGAAACGTGGAAACATAATCAATCTGCATATTTTCATTTCCAACCTATAACTCTAAACATCATACCAAAATCATTACATTTTTACGAAAATCAACACACAACATACACTATGTTCAAAATTCTGGAACATGGAAACTGAAGCTGGAATGAAACTAAACAACGCCTTAGGTTTCAACTTGGCCATGTGTAGGTATATGAAGAAAAATTTCAACATATTTCATATTTTCATAGATTGAGATGCTCAGAAATCCAACGCTATCGTATTTCATAATTTCATTGATGATGAGATCCTTTCTCACAGGTTTGTGTCAATGCTGATCTTGTTTTACTTATCCCTACCACTCATTCAATACCCAAAAAACAACTTCACACGTAGGGGGATTGGTAAGAAATGAGGCTTCTTGCAACACATCAATCAGCAGAGAAAATGGAAGTATTTACAGGGTCAACCCTCAAAGTTCAGAAATCTAAATGTGACAATATCATCTGGTCAGACAATGACTTAACATTACATTAGTATCGCTAATTTGGGGCAAAAGGTGTATCTTTCTATGCATCCAAGGGAAAATCATATCTAATATCACTAGTTGAAAAATCATTGTGTAATCATATGGCATGAGGTTCACAATCAACGGGCAAAAGGTGTATCTTTAGTTGCATTCAGAGGTAAAAATCACATCCGATGTCATTGGTTGAAAACTAATAGACTGTCCCCATGGAATGAGATTGATAATTGAATTGCATTCCTCCCCTTAGGTCCATTCTACTGATTATCTTATCTATGAAATCCCTAACCAGGCATGACATGTCTGCAACGCAGGTCTTCAAATGTGACTCAGCTATTGTACCAATAACCAATATTTGAGATGTTTGAAGCATTAAAATGTCCAAACCTTAATTCTCTCACTTGCCCATTTATTTAAGTTCTTTTCCTCCCACGTCCCAGCCTGAAAAGAGTAAAATTAAAGTTAAGAAGACTGTAAAAACAAATACACCGAGAGCAACAAACTAAAACTCAAGGGGAAAAAAATGCAAAAAGAGAAAATGCCAATCAGCAAGAACGAAACAATGCACTCAAGATAATCATAAAACTAGTGAGGAAGACACCCCAAGGAAAAGAAAAAAAAAAAAAGAGCTTTCTTTTTATCCTATAATAGATACCCTATTCCAGGCCGAGCCTAGATGAGATTGAGTAGGCTGGTTGCAGAGATCCGCTGGGTCAATCTTCTTCGGCACGGGCAGTGGCGCAGCGTCGCGGCCCGCTTCTCGGACCCAGTAAGTGTACGAAGCTGAATCCGACGACTTCTCCGCCGATACCGCTGCGCCTCCCTCCATAGTTCGCAATAAGATCACGGATAAGAAACCTGATCGGATAAATCGGCGACAGCAGAAGCAAATTCTAGGGCCACAATTGATATGCAAAATCTATAAAATTCTTGAGATTTGGAAGTCAGAGGAAGAGATGAACTCGTTATTGGTCCGACAGGAGAACGTTCCTGGAGGGTGGCTGCTTCCGAGAATCAGTGGTTCAATCTTGACTGGCTGCAAATCAATGAGACCAATTAATAATTATACATCTATTTGATTAACTTATTGCCATTGCCAATCATGTTTTTTTTTTTTTTTTTTCAAATAAAAAATGTTGGAGGGTTTTCTGGAATTCTCTATAAGTGTCTGGTTTTGAAAGCAGATGACTGGGCTTTCGGGCAATTACGAGTTATTGGGCTTAAAAACTTGGAATTAAATCGCAACAAAAAAACAATGTTCATGTTTGTAGTTTTGTAATGAAGAGGGAAATCGGAGGGAACAAAGCATATGAAAATGGCAGACTAACGGTGAAGAAATGCAGCATCGTGTAATAAAAGGTTTCATCTCAGGCGCCCCAACGCAGTTCCATGCCAAAATTAAGCATCTCGTCTCACAACAGTTATACGATCAAGCTCTTCTATTCTACGCGCAACATCTCCACCCTTTCCAGCTAAACATAGACACATCTTTCATCATTCCATCAATCACAAAAGCATGCGCTCATTCGCAATCCTTCCGATTTCTTGGCCCGCAGATTCATTGCAACGTGATAAAAAATGGCTTCGATTCAGAATTCACAGTATCGAATTCGCTGCTATCCATGTACGCTAAGTTTTTCGATATAGAGGGTGCGGAGAAGGTGTTCGACGAAATGCCGACACGGGACACCATTTCTTGGAACTCCATGGTTAATTGTTATGCGCAAAATGGGCTCCTTTTTGAAGCAGTTTCCATGCTGAAGGAGATGTACGGGCTTGGTTTCATGCCGAAGCCTGAGTTGGTTGCGTGTTGTATTTCAACTTGCGTTAGGAGTGAGAATTGGAGGTTGGGGAGAGCCATACACGCTCTTTTCTTCCTCGACGAGAGGATGGAGTATTCGACGTTCGTGGCAACAGCACTAGTTGATTTCTACTGGAGGTCTGGTGATCCGAATTCGGCCTTTCGTGTTTTCCATGGCATTGGGGAGAAGAACGAAGTGTCGTGGACTGCAATGATCACTGGATGCATTGAGTTTCAAGATTATGTCAGGGCGTTTGATTGCACACGAGCAATGCAGTTTGATGGTGTGAAACCTAACAGGGTGACATTGGTTAGTGTCTTACCAGCTTGTTGCGAGCTACGCTCGATTCTGCATGGCAAGGAAATCCATGGTTACGCCGTCCGGCATGGTTATGATTCCGACTCCCGGTTGTCATCGGCGCTTGTGCATATGTACTGTGAGTTTCGGGGAGGGGTGAAGATTGCCAGGCGCATATTCGAGAGGTCTGTGAATAAGGAGGTTGTGATGTGGAGTTCCATGGTTGCAGGCTATTCTCAAAGTAAAGATAGTGCCAGAGAAGCAATCTGGCTATTCAACCAAATGCAGATGGAAGGGATTCAACCAAACAATGCTACCATCTTGGCGTTGATTTCAGCATGTGTTAGCTTGTTATCTCCGAGTGATGGTGGTTGTGTGCATGGCTACACGTTGAAATCTGGTTTGGGAGACGATCTGTTCATTCAAAATGCCCTCATCAATATGTATTCCAAGTGTGGTAGTCTTCAAGATTCGGTGCAAGTGTTCAATGAGATGAAGACTAGAGATTGCATTTCATGGAGTTCTCTCATTAGTGCCTATGGCCTCAATGGGTATGCAGGGGAAGCTTTGCAGCTGTTCCATGACATGCAAAGGGATGGGATAAAGGCAGATGGACTAACGTATCTTGCAGTCTTAACCTCCTGCAACCATGCTGGCCTTGTTCATGAGGGAGGAGTGTTTTTCAACCGAGCATCAAACGACGCAGATGTATCGATGACCCTGGAACACTATGGTTGCTACATTGACCTTCTTGGAAGGGCAGGGGAGATCGAAAGTGCTTACGATGTTGTGTGTGGAATGCCGATGAAGCCAAGCCCCAGAATCTTGACTTGTTTAGTTTCTGCGAGTAGGCTTCATGGACGACTGGATATAGCAGAATCAGTAGCTAAGATTCTTGTGAGCATTGAACCTGAGAATGCTGCCAATCATACTCTGTTAAGTTTGGTATATGCAGAATCGGATAAATGGTCTGGGGTGGAGGAAGTTAGGAGATACATGAAGGGAACACAGTTGAGGAAAACCCCTAGTTTCAGCAGCTTGTAACAATCCCAAACCACAAGATAAGAGCCACTATACACAAAGCAAAATGCTTCTCACAAATAGTGATGCAATGATACTACTTCAACTTCCAACTACAGAAATGTATTCAACTACAAAACGCTCTCCACTAAACAAATCCAAACAAGTTATTTGTAAAAGTTTTTATAGTTAGATGTTTTTTATTCAAGAATGGCTGCAGCATATTTCCATGAGATACCATAAGCCTTGCATATAAACATGGTTAGAGAAACTGTTAGGTTCTATTTAAATTCCTTGTACAAAGAAGCCAGCATGCATTAGAAACGCATGGATGGAAGGACAAGGAAAGTTCATACTAGTAGCAGAAAATGAGAGAAACTTAAAGAACAGAAGCAACCCACATAGCATACAGTCACTCAAACTTACCAAAGACATTGAATAACTGGGAGGGAAGGGGAGGGACATAAAACCACTGAAATAGTAAAGACAACATAGATGTGTCATGAACCCTAATGTATTATGACCAATCCGAATGAGCTTTCCACATTTTCTTCTAGTGTCACTTCGCTTAAGGAACTGAAGAAAAAATGTATGATACTAGCAAAAACCATCTAAAATCACAATGTGCAGGGTTCTCTATTTGAAGTTTCTTCCCATGCTATTGGCCTCCAGAGCTATGTTCCAATGTAGAAAACCTGCAACTACAAAATGTGGCCTTATACCATAAAGAACACATCAAAACAATAAGTTCTACTCATGCAACTCCACAACCAAATATCCAACCAATGAACGGAGGCAGACCATGAAAGCCTTGTACGAAAAGTTTGATGCAATGAAGTGCGCAGGGTAGACGAACCTACAACTGCAGACCTTGTGGGAATTATTCAATTCTTTGGGTTACAAAAAGATAGAATTATCACAACGTGCATGCCAAAATGCAAATACATGGTAATATGATTCCATTTCTTGAAACCAAATATAGGCCTTCTCCTATGTAAAGGAAGAGCAAGAGGTTTCGCATTCAATCCCCACTGCTCCTCTATCCACCAGTAAAAAGAGTATAATAAGTTTGATACATCAACATTTTTCGACCAAAAAAAAAAAAAAAAGAGTAAAATTTCATGAATTGCCCAACACAAAACCTCAACTTATCAAGTTGTCTAACCCGCCAGATGCATTCTATAATAGTTTGCAGATATGCTAAACGCACACAAAGAGTAAGATACGAGGCATTCATAATCACACCACAAGTGGTCTTGCTGCTTGAAACATTTGGAGTAGAAACGTCCTTGTTGACAGTCGGAGCCGCGTAAATCCTCGCTTTTTTAATAATTTCGGCCACAGTCCAATGCTTCCGCTTGCTGAGCGGTCTCGAAGGATCCAACCTTACCTGCATTTATCCACCAAACGTAAAGTCACTATCTCTCTTCAATTACTTACGTGTATATGCGTGTGATTAGGAGTACCGACGCGATCGCCGATGTTGCAGTGATCGTGCTCGTCGTGTGCCATGAATTTGGAGGTGCGCTTGACGTAGCGGTTGTAGAGCTTGTGGTGGAAGAGTCGGTCCACCGCCACCACCACCGACTTCTGCATCTTGTTGGACACCACCGTCCCCACCACTGGTTTCATCTCTGTTTGATTGATTGATCTCCGACCGCGATTCTTCCCTTCCAAAGCAGAAAGCTTTCAAATTCAATACTAGCCCCAGACAGGCAGGCAGGCGGTAGCGAAGGTAACCTCCCTTCCGCGCCCAACGACGTCGTTTGGTTCTTGATGGCCTTTTGGGCTTTCAGTTGCGGTTCAGCCCAAAACCAAACAAATATTAATGAGTATTTAACTATTTATAAGATCATCTCACACTCTCACAGTGACTGAGCTAGTTAATGAAGGAAATAAAGTTGAATAGTTTATCTCTTTTGTATGTGGCGTGTCAAATGAAAAGAAAATACTTTAATTGTTTTTGGGAAATTACTATAAGATAGCAATAAAGCATATGGATGTCTGAAAATCATATATGTGGAAGTATCTTCCTATATAGCTTGCGGGCGCCTTATCCTGTTTTCAAAAGGAAATCAGCTGCTCAAGAAAAAGGCTCCAATTCCAGTTTTGAACCCAAGAATTTGCCATAGATCACAACAATTATAAACTAGAAGCCTGTTGACCGTGTCGAGTGTCAAACCAAAACCGTTATCCTCTCGCTCTTGGTTCTTTTCCCATAGATAAACCCACAATATATATATTTTCTTGTTTTATTTCAATTTTCTAGTACTGCGCGATCTTCTGCAGTGTCATCAGGTTTCTACTTCTTTCTCTTTCGTGGAACAATTTTCCGGTGATCTTCAGTAGCTTTTTGTCTTCAATTTTGTGTTGGGATGTGGTTACGTTTGTGGTTTGCATTGATTGATTGATTCAATGGCTAGTTATGCGTGTTTGATGAGTTTGTTCGAGCAAGATTGCGTCTTTACGGCTCCATGATGCTGAAGATGTGGAAGTGTTTTCATTATATTCATGAGCTCTTCAATATTATGTCAGAATTTAGTATTGTCTAAGAATATTTGTGTCGTCAAAAATTCGTTTCCCTTGGGCAATGGTTTGCTTTCTGGGTCTCAAGTAAGTTTTTGGAGGAGGAAATCTAGTGGGGTGGTTCCCAATGCCAAGAAAAGGCATGAAAAGAAGAGGAAATGGTGGCAGAAGTTTTTCTTCGATGAAGATGGGAATTGGCTTGGTTTGAAGGATGAGGATGCATTCGAAGTGCTGGAGCCGGAGGAGGAGTCAAGTGATGATGAGTTATCCCCAAATGAGAAGTTTGAGGAGTGGAAGAGGCGGGCGGAGGCAATTGTTGAGCTGAGGGAGGCACAAGAAGATGTGAAGAATGAGGAGAATAGGAGATGGGAGGACTGGCTTGTTGATGGAACCAGTGATGATGTTGGTAATGATGCCTCATGGATTGGAAACTCAAATGGTACAGTTGGGAAACCTGGAGACTATTTAGGGGAACAAATTAGTGAAGTGTTTTCTAGTAGAGGATTGGTTAAGTCTGTGAGGGATTTGATTCTAGGCAGGGAAGATGATGATATTCTGTATGAAGATCGGGTTATCCGCTATGCAACATTCAATTCGGTGAGTGAGTTTAATTTATTGTAATGAAGATAAATTCACTTGATCCATAAGAACTATATAATTGTTTTAATATGCTGTAAGATTGTGGTTACGATATTTAATTTCTACTATTCGTGTATAAGTTTCCTGAGGTAATTGTTTTTACTACATATTTTGTTAGTGAGAATTATGTTTCAAATTCATTTCATCTTCTTATTTCAGGCTAAATTTTTGGCAGTCCTGGTCATTGTTCCATGGGCTCTGGATTTTTTGGTTCATGACTATATTCTTTTGCCTTTTTTGGACAGGTACATTTTAGCGTACGATGTTTTTTCTCATGTTTGGGTTTATCCGTCTTTGTGTCAACTCATTTTAGGATGAAAACAAAGATGATATTGTAAAGAATAATCCACTAATAGTTTATCATCATTCATTCATAACAACTGGATGAGTATATTAATACTTCTTTGATAAAAAGATAGAGTTTATTATCATAGCTTTCTACATTGAGATAATTTTAGCATGAAAGAAATGCGTAGCTTTGATCATAGTATGATCAATGAGTTTTAACTGAAGTTTTGTATTTGCAACCTGATAGTATTACTGCATGCCGCACAAGTCAGTCAATGTTAGCATGTTGTTGATGTTGCTCTTGCTCGTGTGATTTTGAAATCCAATCCTCAGGAGATTTCTAAACTGATAAGAATTTTGCATGTACATTACCCCCAGTAGCAACTACAATCAACCTTCATTCCGACTGGAGTTTACTCCCATTACTTGTTCTCACCTTTCAGAAATATGGAACTAGTGTTATGGAATAGGGTTATGATTCATGAGTGCAGCAACAGATTTGCCTCGCCATTCACCTAAGCTCAAAATGTGGCATGAAGCAAACAATTTGAGATATTAGATAATTCATTGATAGATCTCTTTAAATTTTGAAAAAAAATATCAACTTCCATGAATATAGCTTATCTGAGTATTCCTTCTGTCTTTACAAGTGGCAGTTCTAGTAAGATAATATCTAACTGGAAGTGGCTGCAGCTGGTGACATCGCATTATTGCAAATGTTTTTTGATTGGACAATGAGTACTATGATTACCTATGCAGATATGTCAAAACAGTACCACTTGCAGCACAAATGCTTGATGTTAGGAGGAATCAAAAGCTTGAAATGGTGAAGACTTTGAAACTTGAGAAAGCACGATATCGGCTTGAAGTGGAGATTGGGAAATCTCCACCTCTGTCTGATGAGGAGCTTTACTTGGAGTTGCGGCATAAAGCGTGAGTGTTTTAGTGCTGATAATATTTTTTGTTGGCATATCTTAGTGAATGGATACGCTTGTGAACACTAGGGTAATTATTTCCACCTTTTCTCTTAGCTTGCATGTTATGTAGTATCAAAAGAAAAGAATAATTGGTATACTTCTTATGTAAATTATGGCTTTAGAAAGAGTAGGATCAATGCTGCTTTCATTTAATCTAGAAAAAGAAGGTTTAATATGTACCTCAGGTTACAGCCATTCAGTTCAATTTTCAGAAACCCTGGAGCCTTTTCCGTATTCCATATATACCTCTATTATGGATTTTCTTTTATAATATTCTTTACCCTTGGAAAAAGCCATGCTGGTGCTTTATCTTGCAACTTAATATGACTATCTCTATCTTCTTTATACTTGACAGTTTAGATCTGCGAGATCAATGGAGACTGGAGAACCGGAAAGCATTTGCTAACATCTGGTCAGATATGGTGTTTGGGGTCTCAATATTCCTTCTTCTCTACTTTAATCCAAATCAAGTGAGATATTATTTTTCACTTCTATCATAAGCTTTCTTTTTTGTTCTTTGGAAATGCATGAAGAAATACTTGAGGGTGAACTTATCGTTCTCAATTTTACAAATTGCAAAACTTTTACCTGCCATCAAGTAAATATGATCAACTAAATGGCACAAATAGTAATGTCCAATATATTGATTCAAAAGACTTCGACTTATTACTCTTAAGTATCGAAGCTTTTGTCACTAAATAACATAGATATGTAGGGGGAAAGACTAACTTCCGAAGGTCAAAAGTGTACATGAAAATTAATTTTCCTTCGAGAAGCTAGAGTGCAATTTTAGAAAATTTTGTAGTGAGATAAATTAGAGTGTTTGCAAACTAATCTCTTTGGCATTTTCAATCCATCTTCCTGATCATTTAAGAGTGAGAAATCACATTGTTGCTTGATGTCGCCTATCACTATTCGTAAGATGACATCACATTCTAAAGAATTACCAAATGAAGTAATGTGGGACCTGCATGATTGGACAATTACTACACTTTTAAACAATATTAACCTTTTATATTTCATTCTCAAAACACAGTTATATTTCGTTGTTGGTGCTACATCTTCAGTGATGTTCATTTGTTTTTTCTGATGACGTCTATGTTTCTCCGACTTGTACTCCTGCAGGTATCCTTGCTGAGATTTACTGGTTATAAATTACTGAATAATATCACAGACACTGGAAAGGCATTTCTTATTATACTCATCACTGATATTTTTTTAGGGTAATTTCTCTTCTCCATTCCAGCATCCTACTTAATATCCTTATAGCTGAATGAAAATCATCTCATATGTGAACTTTGTGTCACATTTCATGGTGTGTTCAAATTATTAACTCACTTAAAAGAAAGTGAACCTTAGCCTACTTCTGTGATGCTCTAAACATTTTTAGTCTGTAATTATAGTGATTGTACTTGTTCTCCAAGATGATCAAAGATTTTAGACAATTAACTGCCTTCACTAGTTGTTGCCTTTAGTTTTCATCTTGAAACCATACAAATTTTCTCTCTGATACATAGCTTTGATATTTTTTTTTCCTTTCTACTATAATTTCATGTATTTTCAACTACAACTTGCAGATATCATTCTGAATCAGGTTGGCAGACATTGTTAGAGGTCATGGTTGAGCATTATGGGCTTGAGGTCGACCAGGCTGCCATAACAATTTTTATATGCCTAATTCCAGTTGTCATTGATGCTTGTGTGAAGCTGTGGGTATGTTTTCGTTTTATCATATCATGATTTATGCCTTTTAGTTTTCTTTTGGGAGACATGCTACTTTTTCCCTTAATCTTGAGTTCCTGTAGTCCGTACAAGAAATTCTGATTGCAAGCCATGCTTAGAGTGCCACATTCACATTATTTGATTTGCCAAAACTTTACATGATATATATATGACGTGGCGAAGTGTAGGCCCTGCAAATTTGTGCTTACATTATGTAACGTTTGTACCTTTTTCAGCACAGTCCCAAACAAAAAAACCAGTTTCTTCCATGGCATTTACTCTCCTTCTTTACAATTTGAAGATAGCGGGGCCTGCGTGATCGACAAAGTTTTCTAGATTCCATTCATGCACATGTTAACTGCTGCTTCTGTGTCTTTTCAATTCATCACTACTTAAAGCCAGTACCAATCTGCCACATTTTTTAGGTGGCTTTGAATGAGGGTCGACTTCTAATTATTTCGGTGCTTTGAATACTGCATTATTTGTGATCATATTGTTTCTTAAGCATGCTTAATTTGTCAGCTGATTTTAATGCTAATAATGAACTCCCCTTTTCTCATAGAAAAGGGAAAAGAAATGAAAATTAGTGTAGAGAATGAGTTGAGTATGAATTGAATGGAAGAAGGTTCCCAACAAGTCTTATTTTGTCACATGAAATTAACTATACAAGCCAAACTGATCCATAAATAAACTTCTAACTCATAGTTTTTCTCCTTTTCATTTCAGCTGTTTAAATTTCTACCAAGATTATCTCCCAAGGTGGCCAATATTTTCCAGGAAATGAAGAGACATTAGAATGATTTCGTTCCACGCTTGGGTTCTCTCTTCGGTTGGGGACCTCGTATTCTTTTCATATAAGAACAATTTTTTACTTCTCTTTCTCTTTTTGCTCATAGAGAGTTTGCCTCCACAATATTTTGTGCCTAAATGTTACAAATAATGCTGAACCTTGTTAAAGCATGTCTGCTTCCTTAGTTGCCGTATGCAGAGTTGAATAAAGTCTTGGTTACTTACACTCACCTCATGCCTCTTCTTCTTTAATGCCATGATTTGCATCCAACTCTTCTGCTATGCCAGCACCATGGAACTGCTAGCTGTAGCAAGTGCTGGAGTCTCGACGATTTTTCAAATACGCGTTTGCTGGTTTGCCATTTTGTTCTGTTTTTCTTCTCAGGCATGGTATAGATCACTTGAGATTATGGATATTATGGTTTATGGTGTATTACCCTCTTCTTTACTGGCAGAAGGAAGGGTTGTAGGACCTTGTAGCAATAAAGGTGGTGATGCAGTGCAGACACATGCTCTGTTGGTTTGCACATTTATTATCTTCTGTTGTGTTTCATCATGAACAGATGAAGTTTTTGTGCTCCACTCTCTCCTGCATCCCTTGCTTCTGCAGGAGCCCCCACCCCAGTCCTTCGAGGTAGTCCATAAAAAAAATACAGTTTGTGCCTTTTTTGGGCATGCTGTGCACATGGCTTGAAATCAAACAACCGAGTTTCATATGTGGATATAGGGATGTCCATTGCATTTGCATCGATCGACCAGATTGTAGGTTATTCGATTCGATTTTGTTCAATCCGAGTTTTTTTTTTTTAATTGAGGATTTTTAACCTTAAGTTTGTTTGATCATTCGTTTTTTACCCTATCTATTATTATAATTTTATTTCTAAGTTTCATGTCATCTACCTAAAATATCTTTACGAAAAATCTAGGAGGTGTTCCTAAACCCCGGACTTTGGAGGGAGGTCTGTCCGGATTAAGATTCTTTGTTGTGCTAAAAATACTATAGGTGTTGTCTCTCATAATAATTAAAATATAGTTTTAAAACAAGAAAAAACATGTGATTGAAACTTTTACAACACCTCTATTGTATTTTTAGCATTGCATTCTTTGATTTGCTAAAACTTCAATAGGGCGTTGTCTCTCATAAGAATTAAAGTATAATTTAAAAACAAGGAAAAAAAAAACATGTGATTGAAACTTTCACAACACTCTTGTGTTTTTAGCATTGCATAGGATCTCAATAATTGTAAAAATCAATTTTTATATTATTGTTTAATAGATAATTATAATCTATATAATTTTATTTTTTTTAATATTTATATATTTAAAATTCCAAATATAAATACATTGATTAATTACCATCAAGAAACTTGTTGGGACCGTCGACTCCGACATTAGTATGATATTGTCCGCTTTGGGCATCACAAGCCCTCACGGTTTTATTTTTGGGTATCACCCCAAAAGGCCTCATACTAATGGGAGTTCTGTGGACTCTTATATACAAAGAACTCTTTCCTTGTTTCTCCAATGTGGGACATATGGATTTGATATACCCAACAATCCTCCCCTCAAACCAAATGGACCACATTCTCGTGGCTTCTCGTCGAAGGACCATATACCCATGGCCTCCCATCAATCGATCTTATCGCATCGATATCTAACCCGTGTGTTATACCACAGCCCACTACGATCTATGTATCAAGGCTCAAGGCCG
>JAPKLW010000481.1:461941-494680 GCA_026898455.1 Plectranthus barbatus
AATATTCTTTCAGTACTCTTTGAATTTCATAATTCTTGAACTCAACACCGTGCTACGCATCGGTATTCACAAAGAGGGGCTTCCCACCACAACCACACCCGAGTCCTCCAAGCTCGGTTACTTGAGTCCACCACAAACTTGGTCCCCCAACTCTGCCCGAACCTGGGCATTCGTGGATTCCTCATTCCCACAGACGGCGCCATTTGTTGGGACCGTGAACTCCGACATTAGTATGATATTGTCCGCTTTGGGCATCACAAGCCCTCACGGTTTTGTTTTTGGGTATCACCCCAAAAGGCCTCACACTAATGAAAGTTATGTGGACTCTTATATACAAGGAACTCTTTCCTTGTTTCTCCAATGTGGGACTTTGGGTTTGACATACCCAACAAAACTGTCTAAGCATAATTATTTGGCAACCTATGCATAAAATTCTGACAAAGTCACCGTAGATGTAGCCCCCTTTTTTCAAGTTTCATGAGGTATGGTGAATATTAATTAAATTCTTGACCGATTGATGGTGTAAATATAGGAATTGTGATTGTCACTCAAAAATATCCTAACTAATTAGGCATACGGTCGAGACTATTAGTATATTTACTGTTGATATTTGGTGGTGATTTTAGTTAAAACTATTATAGCACTCACGTAACGTGTAAAAATTATACTATATCTTCAACTTTATTTGTTGGCGTTCAATTGGCCGCCAATACATTGTAATTATCTAGGAACTATTAATTAGTAATAGGATGAATGTTGAAACTTGAAATTGTGAAATTATTGTTTTTTTTTTTAATGTAGATTTATATTTATATATACTAATGTCGAGGGGTAATTATGTCCATGGGTTTAGGAAGCTACTGGAAAAGTATATAAATTATTGGTCATAATTAGCTAATAATGTAGATTGTTGGTATGATGGGATCATAACATAACTAACGTCTGATTTCTTGCGCCACCTAGTTAATTTTTTGGGGCTATTTCACTAACTTTTTCGAGGACTTATACTAATTAAAAAAACTAAATATTTATATCAAAGAAAATATTTTTAATAACAATTTGGTTATAAGATTATAATGACAAAAACTTGTGTAAGAAGGTAAAATATAATGCATTCCAATCAAAATATCAAATTTTGATCGAAATATAGAATTCTGGTTGAAAAGCATGCATATTTGATATTTCCGTTCGGAATTACTTTTTTTCCGATCAGAATTTTTTGCCATTAGGATTAGAATGCTCTTATTTCCAATGATAATGCTCTCATTTGATCGAAATGAGAGAATTTCGAACAAAATTGTTTATAAAATATATTTTGAACAAAATTCGTTGAATGTCTCACAAACTTTTCATAAAAATACTGTTTCACATGAGACTTGCTGCAATGAGATTATAATGACAAAAATTTGTGCTAGACAATAAAACATAGTTCATTCCAATGGAAACATAAAATTCCTATCAAAATGCAAAATTTCGATAAGAATTGTTTTTACTCCAATTAAAATGGTTTTATTTTGACCGGAATGAGAAAATTCCGATCGAAATTTTGAATTTCGAACAAAATACATTTTTATAAAATATATTATGACAATATCTCACAAAAATATTGTTTTACAAGTGATCCAGTCGATAATAATATACTTAGTCATCTTTTAATATTGACAATATCTCGTAGCAAAAAAAATGTTAGGCCCTTAGAGGCCTGTGCAGTAGTAATACACCTCGAACACCCTCGTAGTCGGCCATGATTAATTGCCAAGACATTGTGATTAAATCATCTACCAACCATACCCATTAATATTTGCCAAAATAGAAATATGTTATGCATAGATATTAACATTACATTTACATCGTCACCCAACGTGAATTGATAAGAGACAAAATCTTACAAGGCCCGACAAATGTATTGGCCAATTATTTCAAAAAAAAAAAAAAATGAAGCCACTTCAAGAATAATCTGTGTCGTGTAGAATCCAAGAAGAAAAGAATGTGTTAGTGAAGATGTAATAATGTAAGAAGAGGTTTGCTTGTAGTGATGGTGATCATTTAAATTAGACTCATCAAAACAGAGCAAGCTGTTGAGAGGAAAAAGATGAGTGAGTGGAGTGCATATAAATGCGGCTTCAACAACCCTTTGATTTATTGCTATGTGAAAAAAATGAAGAAACTTTAAGGGTTCCAAATGGAGAGGGATAGGGATGAGGTAGAGCATGTGATGGGTGAGGGGGTTGCCCAAATTTGAAGGGATATAAACATAAATGTGAATGGGGTATCTCTCTCCTAGCTTGTTTTCCTAGAGGGAACACTTCACCACTCTGCCACCTACAATATATGCAGCTGCTGCTCCTCCTCCTCCATTACATTACATGTCATGGAGGGGGATTCTCTCACTTCCACCGGTTTGGAGTGGGAGAATCTGGCTCTCTATCCGCCCTTCTCCATGCCAACTTGCCATTGCTCATCTCCTCACTTGATCTGCACCTGCTCTTCTTCCAAGTTCACCTACGAGGATCTCATCAACGTTGCCTGCTCGCCTGAGCCCATGATCGGCCTCAGGCTGGGCCAGCACAAGGAGTATGGACATGGCTCCACTACAACTTTCCTGTCATCATCATCATCCGTGCCCACGAAAAGATCTAGGGCGTCGTATCACAATATGCAGAACCCGTGCTGCCAAGTGGAGGGGTGCAACCTCGATCTGAAGCTGGCTAAGGACTATCACCGGCGGCATAGAATCTGTGATACTCATTCCAAAAGCCCCAAGGTGATTGTCGCCGGTATGGAGCGCAGGTTTTGCCAACAATGCAGCAGGTAGGTACCCTTACATTTCTTTGCTATGTACTCCAGTTTGTTTATCTTTTCTAACACGGGGTTGGTTTGGAAGGTTCCATGACTTGTCGGAGTTTGATGACAAGAAGAGAAGCTGCAGGCGGCGACTCTCCGATCACAATGCCAGACGGCGTAGGGTGCAGCCGGAGTCCGTCCACCTCAGCTCAGCAGGGCTCTCCCCTTCTTTATATGGTGCCACACAATCATCCTATATAATCAATCCACTATCTCTCTCCATTCTCCATTCTCCATTCTCACTCTAGTTAAAGTTAATCGTCAATATTTTATTGATAAACAAAAACAGATCAGAGACAGCAGAATGTTATGTTGAATGGGGTTCCAAATTCAAGAGACGCCCTCTTGGGGCCTTCAAAGCATACCCTCAACTTCTCCGGCGACGTCGACCTTCACAGCCTGCAAATGGATCTATCCTCCATCCACCGCTCCAACCCTCGGATTCTGGACCAATGTAAGCAAGCAGTATTCTATTCCTGAGTTGATCAGAATAAGTCCATGCCATGGCTGATTAAGTTTTCCTTTTCCTTCACAGATGCAGCTACAGCTACCACCAACTCCTCCATGGCTCCGGATCTGCTCAGTGTCCACTCTCTTCTGTCATCCAACGCCTGGAGCATGAACGAAGCTGGAGCCGGAGCCGGGGCGATGGAAGGGATTGTTTACCGGCAATCAGAATCACAGCATTTGAGTCTGTTCCATAGCAATGGCATTGGAGTGGATGAAGCGCGTGTACAATCCCATCACCAAGAATTTCAGCTATTTAATGATTCTGCCACCTTTTATTCCACCCAAACAAGTTTGTGATTGGATGGATGGCTTTCCTTTCCATCCAACGCTACTTTTCATCTTCATCAAGGTGATTACTATTTTTTTGTACACTATTTTGCTCTGTCAATAATTCTGTCGCCGTCTTACCAAATTATACACTTATTTCTTGCCATCAACAGAGAGCGAAACAGACGATAAACGGACAAATCCTTCCATCAAAACGCCTTTTGATTGCAACCTTTTGTGTCACTCGGTTGGACAAATATTTCAACAACAATAGTTTCTTTTTTTTTTTACATTATCTCATAATTAATATAATATCCTTGTTTTTTAACAAAATATAATAAATGACACAACATAAAGTAAATAAATGAGTAAATGTTGGTTGCCCCGTTTTGAGACAAATACAAGTTACAACTATGGTGTAGTAACGAAAACACCTTACTCATTCTTGAGATATATATTAGATTTACTTGTATCTTGTATATCAAGTTAGTTTAGATTATATATATATATCTTGTAATATTAGGTTAGATAGATATGTTTTTCGCCTATATATACTGTTTGTAAATCATTATTATTCAAGTGAAATAAAGGGAATTATTTCTCTACACTCATGACTAAAAAGTTTATGAATTTGAATTTTTTCCAAGATATTTGACTGTACAAGTTTACTTTATTATAATTATTATTAAAAATAAATAAAAATACAACACATCTTTATTAAATTACCTTTTAAATTGAGTTCAAACGTCTATAATTAAATAATCCCACTTGATCCACCCTTCATAATATACTTAATGTTTCAATTCGATATTTAGAAAAAATAGCTGAAATGTCAAAGTTTTTAGTGTATTTTAAAATGTATTATGTTTCTTTTACAAAAATGGTAAGGTTTGCTAGATAAAATGATATTAATAAAATTCTATTTATGAAGGATGTATTTATGTAAATATGGCTCTCTAAAACCTCTTCGTGTCTGTTTGTTTTCAAACCCTCCCGCGAAGCAAATTTTTTTTTTATTTTTGCTTTTTCTTGATGCCCTCGTGAAATTGGGAGCCAATTCTAATTGCTTGCGGAAAGGGAGGGCTTTTTTTTTCTTTTTTTTTTTTTGCGTACAGATTGATATACTCGATACTAGTAATTTGATTGGATCAGTCGGATCTTCGATTGGGTAATTCAGCTCCAGTAGATCTGAATTTTTAGTGGCTGTTTTTTTTGTTTGATTGGTTGTAAGTACATTTGATTGAGTTCTATGGAAGACGCCGGTAATCAACAGAGCCTCGATCATTTCGCCCCCATCCAGTCTTCTGGTTCGTTCTAAGCTGTGAATTGACTGTGCTAATTTATTTGAGTTTACTTGCTTGTGATTGCGAATTTTCGTGTATTTGTTACGTGCTTCGCTTGAATTATGCTGTGCAATGACAAGCATTTAGTCTGTCCGTCGAGAAGGGGTTGGCAGAAAGTTTAAATTTTTTAATTCCTTCTGAGTTTCAATTTCAGATTCAGTTCGTAGGGTTGATCTGGGAATCAGGATATTAGGGCCATTTTTTGTATCATCTTGTATTAAATGTATTTTTTTAGAATGGTTCAGGAGGAAGTCTGATTTGAGCTGTAGGAATGTTCTCTATTTTCTAGTAGGAAAGAAAACAACTGCGGCTGCCTGAACTCGCCTTGTTTCTGTGTTGGTGAATGATATCCTTTAAATTTAAAACATGTAGGAACGAGTTTTGTGGCAGATGAAAGTAAATGGTTGTAGGCTCATTTTTCCCTTGTCAGTGCTTGATACACTAATTTGGTTATTACATAGTATTTTGCATTATGTTCTGGGCTTTAGCTGGCTTAGTCACACATTTGAAGGAAAACCATGACATGCTTTTTCAGCAGAACTTTTAACTTCCTGAAATGGAATCTTGATCCCGTCCAAACCACTTAATGCTTTATGTACTAGACAAAGTTATATTGGTTTGAGAAACCCTTACCTTTTTGTTTCAATTCCTTTCATGTTCCCCCCCACTCGCCACTTTCAGGGATTATGATTTGTGATTGGCCATGAGAACCCGTATGTTACTGTTTTCTGTTCTCTGTGCTTTGTTTAACCTCAGTATTCGTATTGTGGATATTAATGACAAGTTTCTGTTTTCTATGACAATTGTTATTGGAACCAGGTGACGGAGTTGTTGAGATACATAAGTTGCCTGAACAGGTCTCTTTCAGTAATCTGATTCTTAACTAGGTTTTGTTCCTGTAAATCCATATAGGTTTATTAACATAACTGATTTGCTCCTACTCCTCTTCCAACCTGTACCAGCATCCCTCACCAAAAGGTGAAAGTATCGTTTCTACGAATCCTTCTTCAGATACTGTCATTTCAGGGGTTTCAAGGAGCACAAAAGATCAGCCTGCAACTTCAGAAACAAGTGGAACTCTCACTGCAGTGCATCCATTCAATGCATATGCCCCTCAAGATCAGGGTTACTATATTGGAGGTAGTTATTTTGACAAACAATTGGTAAATTTTTTCTTTAGTTCAGTATCTAGATAACTAGGTGTTTCCATGGTTAATCAAGTCCTTCTTTGAAGATGATGTTGCAATATCTGGTCTTACATTCATTGATTTTCATGGCTAGAAAGTCATATCCTGATGCAGAGGCTTCATCTTTCTTTTGAATCCTAGGTTACTGATTGATTTTATGACTATATCAGGATAATAATATGAATGATCTGCTACGAATAATGGTGATCCTATTTGCAGTTTCCTCATCCATTGTGCATTTAAATGTTCAATGTAAACTTCTAGGTTGGCAATTATAGTTTAAGTGTAGCCTGTCCATTTGTGTTTACGTTACAGCTTCCTCAATGTGATTTTCCTTGGACCTTGTTTTCGTATAGGTTACGAAAATGGCAGTGGTAACTGGGATGAACATTCCAACTATGTTAATGCCAACTTGCATATCATACCTCCAGTAAGTATTGATACTTTTGTCTTTCATATATTTTCTTATGGAGCGAAGCGTATCAACACTAATTTATTTTTAATGTTGTTGAAGGGAATGTACAATGATAGTTCTTCACTCTTCTTTCCTCCAAGCTATGGGTTTGACTCTCAGATGGCATATGGGCAGTTCTCCCCGCTTGCTAGCCCTATGTCTCCAATTATGATTGATGGTCAGCTGTTCTCTCCACATCAAATGCCAGTGACTTCCCCTTACTACCAGCCAGCAGTTTCACCTGGCCCTCCCCATGTTACTTCAGCACTTCCTGCTTCACAGACTGAATCAATGTCATCAGGAGGTGGCAGCCAAGAAAATCTTATTGACAATGCATTTTTTGGGCCAGGATCAGGTTACTATCTACCATTTGGATCTTTTGGTGGTGGAGATATTTCTGGGAATAGTGGCCATGGTCTTTACAATTTTTCTGTCGAGTATGGATCCAATGACCCATTGCCAAGCCGCTCAAGTTCCTTAGATACTAGCAGGTTCATGTCTCCATTAACTTCTGGAAATGTGTACCCTCAACCTATTGGCATTCTTGGATCGTATGAGCAAAATGTTGCGCAGGTTTGTTGAACGTTTTTGACAAAAACACACACGATATGAAGAAAAACTTAATGTTATTGCACAGCCACCCACATACACTCCGGAGAACATAGAAAACTGGTCGACCTTTATTTCTCATTGTGTTCCATTATGTTCGAGCAATGAAAGATAATTACTTCCTAGAAAGTTCTACATATTTGGTAGGTTTGTAATTAAGATGGATGATATGTCACTTTGAGGGAGAAAAGCAGAGTCTTGAACTCACTGCTAAGTGCATGCAGTGCATGTTAAATATTTCATCATTTTCCTTCCATATCATGTTTGGCATGGTGATAGCAAAGCAGGCGATGGTAGGCTCTCTGTTTATATTGTTTTTGTCCCTATGCTTCCAGTTTCCAGTTCATCTGTTGCCAGCCAATTGTCACACCTGCATTCCATTTTACACTTCTAAAACATTTATTTCCTATCTTGCTGACTTACTCCCTGCTGTTGAATTCCGTCGGTGATACTCTTTTGTCATGATTTTGCCTCTTATATCTGCTATTATCACTTGTGGAAAATTAGACATTATAGTGATTGTTGATTTGCCTTTTAAACAGTTAAAACACCCAGTATATATAATTCCTCACCCTTTTCTGTATCTGTGATTGTAATGGCAGGCTCCATATCAGGGTTTTGGTTTGACAGTGAACTCGTCAGCTAGACACTTTCCTCACAATGGCACTTACCAGAGCACTCTTGGGTCTAATTCCAACCGGACTCGATTTGCTGGTGACAAAGGTGGAAGACGTGAAAGGGATAGGGACATAGTTAATATTTCTACAGATACACTTGGTACCTCTGGTGATCGGAACCGAGGACCAAGGGCTTTGAAGCCCACAAGCAAGAATTCCCCCGAAGATGGATCATCTGCTAGTATTAAAGATGTTGAATCTACTTCTAGGTTTCATGTCCAACATTTCAACTCCCCAGATTTCACAACCGATTATAAACAAGCAAAATTCTTTGTTATCAAGTCCTTTAGTGAGGACAACATCCATAAAAGTATAAAGTACAATGTTTGGGCCAGCACACCACTTGGAAACCGAAAATTGGATGCTGCGTTTCATGAAGCAAAGGAAATGGAGGGCATCTGTCCAGTCTTCCTCTTTTTCTCTGTAAGACTTGTGTGTTTACTCTCATTTTGCCCATTAAGGAAGCTGATCTGCTTATTTCTCCTCGAAGAGAAACTCTCCTATTCAATATAATTGGAAGCCACATATTTTGCTAAATAATTCTATGATGTTGAATAAATTTAGTGGTAGTATCGTGATCCCAAACTTCTTGATGATCGGGACATATTTTGCTAATAACATTTATATCTATTTTTGTGTAGTAGCTCTTGTAACTGGTGTGATGACCTGCAGGTCAATGCTAGTGGGCAGTTTTGTGGGGTAGCTGAGATGGTTGGACCTGTCGACTTTGACAATGATGCGGATTACTGGCAACAGGATAGGTGGAGTGGTCAGTTTCCTGTCAAATGGCATTTTATCAAAGACGTACCCAACAGTCGCTTCCGTCACATACTTCTCGAAAATAATGAAAACAAGCCTGTTACTCACAGTCGAGATTCACAAGAGGTTTTGCTATCCTCTGAAATTTTTTGTTCAATTTTGAAGTGTTATAGTTTTAAAGCTTTAGGTTTCTGCACCAAATCAATATTCGCTGCACAATGTTTGAATCAGATTTTGCATAAGTTAGTATGTTTAGACCTTATAAAGCTCCCTTAACTTGCTGACTTGACAAGAAAAACGAAATTAGTATGCTGTCTATATTCTACTTCAAGTGAAGGAAACTCACCCAGTAGCTTTATATTAACTTGTGAAATAAGGGATATGCGCATTACATTTGGCATATAGGAGCAGTTGTTAAATGGATTCTTAGCTTGGGATTCCAACTAATTTGGATTTTAGTTCTGTCCATGATAAGTTTTGATAATCCCATCTGTTTGCGACTCATTGTTTTAAGTTTTACCTATGATTTGATTCATTTTGAATGTTGTGCATTGATGCACCAACTTGATGGCAATTCTCTGTTTTAGGTGAAACTGGAGCAGGGAATTGAAATGTTGAAGATCTTCAAGAATCAAGATACTGATACCTCCCTTCTTGATGATTTCAACTTTTATGATGAGCGAGAGAAAGCCTTGCTGGATAGGAAGGCAAAACAGCGAGCCAGTTCAATTGGAAATACACCAGCTACTGTTTCTCCAGAATCAATAAATCAATTGGCAGACAGCTTGGCTGAGGCTGTACATTTAGATGGTGTTAAAAGCCTCTCGAAGAAAGATATGGAATAAGACCTAATGTTGAAGTGATAGCAGACTGTAACTGCTTGTATCAGTTGGGAGTTGGCATACTGGGATCGTTGAGGTGAAATCCAATTCATCCCATGCTTGCCATCATTGCTCGCGCCGCATCTCTGCCCCTAGATATTATCCCATTTTCTGTGTGTGAGTACTGGGTTGCTGCTATCTGTAACTCTTAGGATAGCCGTTCTGTTTCTCGTTCTTCTCTCCCCCTAGAGTCGGTTGTTTCTTGTTAAGATTTTAGTTTTTGGCATAGGAGGAGGATTAGAGGCCTCGCAAATCTGGTATTTACTGTTTCTTTTTCTCTTTTCTTTTACTTTTCTTGGTTCAGTTGCAGCAGGGCTGCTAGGCAGTTGGTAGCCATTTGTATAAGCCTTGAGTAGGAGGCAGTTTATCTTGTTTTAATTAAATGAATAGTTGCCCTTGTTTAAATAACCAAGATCTTTTCAATTTCATGCTTTGATCAGAAGAAAGTAGTGCATGTGTGATTGAAGAAGAGAGAAACAAACAATAGGAGGTTATTTTATTATACTCAAGTTCCAGTATTTGTTGTATTGTATATAAGTGGAAAACAAAGCTAAGATGCATTGTAAACTATAGAAAGGGGCATTTCCATTTGTCAATGATCTCTATCTAACTCTGACACTGCTGTAGACATCAATATACTTCCCAGCTGTATTGTTCCAGCTATTGTCCATCCGCAGCACCTTCTTCACTATACCCCTCCATTCATCAGCTTCTGCACCAATACCAATACCAACCACAATCATTGCTATTACTATTACTATTACTATTACTATTAGCCCCATATACTCTTGGATGTTTCAAGAAAAATAAACAAACAAAAGGGAAACATATTGCCTGAAAGGGCTACCTACTTACTTTCTCGGTAGTAAGAAAATGCACGGTCTAGAGCCCAGTTGAATGATTCTTCATCAATTCCTTCAAAAACAAAGCTGCAGAGAGAGAGAGCCCAGAAGATTAATAATAAGATAAAGATATAATTTCTGCTATGTTAATTATGCTACCCAATTACCAATCATGTAAACTAGTTTGTTTGACAAGATTACTGAGATATAAACAATACTCCCATTTTCGATAAATAAGATCAACTTATGACACAACTTTTTTCTAGACAAAAATATACCATGAAACTAATCCTTACCCATTCGCCATCTCAGGATTCGACGGATCATCCATGTCAAAAACTGTATCAGCAAGACCACCTGTCTTTCTGACCACAGGAACCTGATATTAACGAAACAATAGTATAAAGATTATGCAGCCATTTTCATGCATGTCAAGCTTATGTAAAAAGACAATCATCTGAATAGTTTGCAAATTGTGACAGCTGTGTGTGTTAGCAGATGAACATACAGCTCCGTAGCGCA
The DNA here is from genome assembly GCA_026898455.1 of Plectranthus barbatus. Taxonomy (NCBI): domain Eukaryota; kingdom Viridiplantae; phylum Streptophyta; class Magnoliopsida; order Lamiales; family Lamiaceae; genus Plectranthus; species Plectranthus barbatus. The sequence continues at coordinate 472,837 of JAPKLW010000481.1, forward strand.
TCCCAATCATTTGAGAAAGTCCGCATGGCTCATATATAGAAGGAACCAACACAATGTCAGCAGCTGCATAAAGAATGTGGGATAACTCCTCACTGCATCCACACCATAACAGTGGAATAGCTCAAGCTGGTTATTTTATCCATTAAGATGCCGAAAAGGTGCACGTATAAGTATATTTACCTATACATCATAAGAATCCGGATGCAAGAACCTCGGTTATGCTACAAGAAGAAAACCAAGTTAGCCTGGCACACTAAATGTAAGAGATTGAAGACTACAATGAATGACACACCATGCTCATAATCGCGGAGAGCAGCAGTAAATGGATAGATACTATTTGTTACAAATGAGGATAGAATAACAGAAACAACCAACAGTAGGTCTATGTAAATTATGCTAACACATTTTTAGCACAACCGGACATGAATTATTTCGTTCGATTCATTGTGCTCAGATAATTCTAGTCGGCACGTGTTGGAGATATTCGATAAATCTACAAAGTGACAAACTTGGCTGGAAAATATTTTATAGCATGAAGAGGGAATGGAGGTGAACTCGATTTGAAAATATGTAAATCAAGGGGAAAGGTAGACGGTGTTCTGCATTTTCACAAGAGAAGGATACTTGAATAGAAAATGGAATTTGAATTACCAGCTGAGCAAGACCTTCGAATTCACTTCTAACCCGAGCATCTGGAGCAGTCCCCAAGATAACCATTTGTCCACCCTAAAACAAACCTCAATCAACACGTCTTCAAATGATGTCGAATCTCATTTACAACACGAGAGAACACAATGTTAATATTGAATGAAGTTGCATCAAGTTTTTTTTTTTTTAACTTGCATGTCATAAGCCTTTGTGAAAGATAGATAGACAGATACAGAGCTATACCAGGGCTTCTACTTGTCTGATTGCATTAGTAATCAAATGAAGACCTTTCTGTGCAACTAATCTGGTGATGCAAACCACCAGGGGCACCTTCGCAGAGTCTTGTGCTTCCGAAGCCAAACCGAGCCCTCTTTGCACAAAGCGTTTGCAGATCGTTTTCCCCTCAATCTTGCTGGCTGCCAAATAACAGGATGCAACAACATAACCACAAAAAATGGCGATCGATATTTACTTTCTAAATTATAACTTATGGCTATAAATGCACCATAAAATTAATTTTGTGAAGGCAATATGTACTATATGCTGGATTGACAAGGTTTTACATTTGATGCAACAAAATGATGGAAATATCTTTGTTATTTGGCATTTGAATATTGCACAAGAGACATGCACGTGGTTATGAGAAGCAAAACCTACTGATAACTTATCATAAAAATTATCGAACAATTGTAAAAAGAGCAGACTGGGAAACTAGAGTGAAAACTCCCAAATGCAGTTTCATGAATTCCCCACTGAAACCAGCTATAGATAATGTAGTATGATGGTATAAAGATAGATACATGATGGTACATTATGGAAGGTCAAGAATCTTATTTGGAAACGATAGTTACCATCAAACTTAGCAGGCAAGAATGCATCCGTTGCAGGGTTCCAAATTGCAGTATCGATTCCATTCAAAATACCGAAGTACCTAACAAGATGTTGACATGGTATCTGATTAATGGAAAGGAGAATAAGATTTATCATGCAAGCTAAAAAGGAAAAGATAAGAGTTGTTTAGACAGAGTCCAATGTGGACTACCCATTGCTCTCCAATATAGATATTGCATGGTAATCTAGAATCCTTCAACAACAAAAACTAGAGGTTGCAATTCTTTCCAAAGGCCAGTTCTTTTAGTTCACCATTTCAATTATTGAGAAAAGTTTTTTAACAAAATTCTGAGTGAGTTGTGTTTAAGCATTTTAGTTGTTTTAAATCTTAAAATGATGAACTCTAGAAAATGAAACCAATTCATTAGAATGTTAAAAGAAAATATGCAACATAAAATGGTGAACATACTATAAATACGAAGGAAGCAATTAAACAGCATTTTGAAAAATCAAATTAATTTATAGGATAGATAAACAGAATATTTAAGCAAATAGTGTTTTCAGGTGTAACCAAAAAAAAAAGAAAAACCATGAGATGGATAACACATCTTTCACAAGGAAATGTAAGAAAAATAGTTATATCCCTGATGAACTAGCACAAAACGTGTCATCCAACATAATAATAATAATTCCAAGATTGAGACTGTCTCAGAAGTTTACATTCTAGAACTCTGGGAACTATCCGGCTAGATATTTTGTGGGTCAGTAATTTTCCAGGCTTAAACCAGTCACACAGTAAAAAAAAAAAAAAAAAACAACAAATAGCAGAAACGCAAAACTTGAAGAGTCGAGATAAATCAAATGCACATGCAGAACTTCGAGATTATCATCCAGAGTGAAAAGCAACTGATAGGTGTAACTAGATGTGCTCACTTGTTACGGTGTCTTATCAGAGTTGGAGCAAGCCATCCGGAGCAAAGTGTTTCCTTGAGATATGTCGGAGAAACTGTACTGGAGATTACAAGAACACTTAGATGCTGTGTAAACTAATACCAACAGTGGATTCTGCATCAGTCAGGATCCCCAAAAAAGACTGACAAGTTTTCAGGACTAAATTTGCCTCATGAACCTAGAGTTTCTTGAATATGAGTCAGGAATATGTAGTTTATATCTAATCCTTGGCATTCAATACCTGACCCTTCTTCTAATTAAATAAATATTCTTAACATTACAGGAATATACATATATTGAAAAAAGTAAAGGAATGTAATAACTTACACCACAGCATTGCTGTAGACAATGCCTCCTTTTAGCAAACTTAATCTCTCAGGGTTATGCCCAATAGTTCTATCATCCACAGCCTGCCAATTTGAAATTAAACAGTCAATTTTCATAGTGAGATCCTATATAATAATGGTACTTAGTTGCTGTTCATCATGTCTACTATGCAGCCCAAAGGAAAAAAGAGCTCCTTGCCTTTCAAATGAAAATCACAGCATAGCCAGCAAAGATCATCCTTAAGAGTGTTATTGCCTATAAATTATTTTGACTGCATGCTTCTACTAGTAAGGAGTAGGAGGCTTGAACGCTAATAAGTTTTCACACATCAATAACAAGCATGAAATATTGAAGACTAACCTTCTCTTCAGTCGCGTATAAAGATCCATCAAGACCGCACTTGCTAAATTGCTCTTGCCTTCAAAAGAACCACACCGAGCAAGTCAATGTAGAAGAGAAGGTTTGTTATGTAATCAACAGAAACTAGCTCCATATCAACTTAGATAGTGTAGCTAGCCATACACTTAGTAGAAGTGCAAAGGAATATAGATACTTTCTTCCTTTTTTTTTTTTTTTGCATCATTCTACTTTTTTTTTTCCTTGCAAACAACATACTTTTTTCCCCATGAAATAAAACTTTTATAGGTAAAGCAGAATTACAATTTACATCAAGTGGACCAGATTTCATCCAGTTTTAAGATCAGACAGAGCCTTTTCGACAAGCCTTGTGCATCTCTATCGATGTCAATTGTGCAAGATTCTGTAAGTTCTTCTGCCTTTAGCATTCAGGATGCAACTTTCAGAATAACCCAAAAAATGCTTAATTTGCAGGTAGCATTCCTTTGCTCATGACTGACTGATGTACAGTGTGCCCAATTAACTAATAGATGGAATCATGCCACCAGTTTTAACAAGGATCTGACCATCTCAGTTATGAATAATCGGCAAAATGATGAAGCAAGTGCACCAATGATCATCAGCAAGTGTTGACTTGAACGAAAATAATTAAGGCACATATGAGGGGATAGCGAAAGCCAAATTTTCAGTAAATATACATTTCAAATAAACTGGAATAACAATAATTTGGCAGCATACCTGCATTCTCCATAGTGCTCCATATTATGAATCGTCAACACAATTCGTGGTTTCTACAAGGGATAAGATGAGACAATCATAATCAGCAAGGTGAGCTCACCTAATAAATGATTTTTGTCAAGTACGGCCTACAGAAACAATTCATTATGAGTGTTGTCTTCCACCTTGAGCGAAAGATATTGATACATATCCCAGTAGAGCAATGGCAAACCAGCAGTCTGCCATTCATGGACATGAATAATGTCAGGCTGAGTTGCAGAGACCTACAAGAAGGTTCAACTTCAACTTGGTCAAGAATATCCAGAATCTGATTTCATAATGAAAACTGATTTGGTTTCACCTCCACAGGAGAAAGGAATAAGAAAAGTTGTAATATATCAGGCTCCTTAGCAGATTAATATTAAAGATACAGGGTCAAATACCTGCAGCCATTCAAGACAGGCACGCGTAAAGAATAAATAGGCCTCTAGTTCATTGTATGAACCTCCGTATACACTCTGTCCCTTGAAGAAGTCGTTGGATGGTTCAATAAATACCACAGGAATACCCATTACTACTCCACGATAGACATTAGTAGGAATCCAGCCCCCATCATAATATGATTCATATTTTCTGGTCAATGTCAGTTCTTTGATATGCTGTTTGTTGATACATTCATAGAAAGGTAGAAAGACATCCACTGTATGACCACGCATTAAACATGCACGGGCTAGGCCAGTCACAACATCACCAAGACCTCCGACCTTAGCTATGGGAGCCATTTCAGCTGTGACATGAACAATATGCATAGGATCAGAATCCTTCTGAATGTCAACAGGGTCACTAGTGCTGATGTCCCAAGAAGGAAACTCTCTCTTCCAGAATGGAATCTCATCACTAGGAGAAGGCCATATGAGATCATCATACGGTGATTTTGTTCTTGAACCTTCTGCTATTGCACTGTCCAACTGCAGAACTTGATATGAGGACAGACAATGAGATAAAAACCAATATGGACACCACAATATGGAATCATTTATATGTTGAGTTCATTATTTCTAGTAGATGCAACTATGACGTATTCTGAACATACAATATGAAGCTAAGAGAAGAATTAGAATGTCACTTCCAGATTCAAAGAACACAAAAGTGGAAACTTAAATCTGAAAGCAGTCAAGCAAATGATTAGTTTTCATGTAAAGCCAAGGATTTTTTTTTCTCCATAGAACATAAGTAGTTCATTATCTCCCAAAAATATTATTTTCCCTGAAACCTATGCATTCATCAAATCAGAATCTCATATTTTCTTCGCCTCTATGTTTCTTCACACCAAAACGTTCATCCTAGTGAGTAGTGATGCGAATGTTCTCTTCTCATCTTTAGATTTCGGCATAACTTCCCCATTCTCAGGAAACACTTCTCATTTTGAAACAATCAGATTGTTGCATTTCATTTTCTAATTCCAACTAAATCTCGGGGGAAAAAACACACACACAATATTTACAAGGTCACTCTTTGAGTGTTCAGTCCAGAGTGGTAAAAACCAACTATTGTCATCGGTGTCAAAAATTTTCAATTGACAGAGAGAGGCCAATATCAAGATTTTCAAGAATCCAAATGCCTGAAATAATTGTAAAATGGGTCTGAAAATCTTGAAACTTTTTACCTGATTGGCTCCAGTTTCAAGCGCCTGAATCCTGAGATGCCTTGACGATGACTTCAAACGAGACTTTCCATCCAATTCATGCTTCCATGGGGTAACCCTTTTCTTGAAATTAGATACATTAAGACTTGGCAACAAAAACAAGTTGGAAAAGCAGTTTCTTGGAGCAGAAGTGGACTTAGATGGACAACCTTGAATCATCATCGTACTAGTGTAACTGTTTGAGGAGACAAGTGTCCAGAGAAATGTAAGGTAAAATTTATGTGTTCATCTTTTTGAGTGAGTGTATGCGGCAACACAAGAAGACAAAATGTCAATATCTTTCTTCTCAATGATAATAAATTTGTGGAACAACATTCACTGTACATGGTATAATCCATTTTTGATCTCCATAATATTCTATTCCAAGATGAACTACTACTTTTACATCTCACATATTAATTGATATCTTTTCTTTTTCCTTATAATATAAAAATATATGGAGTAATAAATAAAGTATTCTCGATCTCATTTTTTATAGCGTCTATAACGAAGCTATACGGATATCAGTATCACCACATATTTTATCGGGTGTTGCAAATGATTTTTTAATTACCCAAAATTTCAAGGCAAAAAATATGTGTGGCAGTTTTACTATTCTATGATGTTATTCTTTTTTAATAAATCTTAAGCTCACGCACATACTCATACACTCAGGTATCAGGTATTTATGACCTCTCAATCATAGATAATGTGTTTTAATCACTACACTCCGAACGACATTATTCATTCATGTTATTATGGCTGATGGAGTGAGTAATTGATGTTGCAAAAGAAAATAGCAAGTGGGGCCGGGTCATGGTCAGGTTTGTGGAAGAATATGGGCCATAGCCCATCACAACAATCTACAAGATTGTTACATAGCCCACCCAATATACACAAGATAAATTTAACGGAGAAATGATAGAATGAAGGGTGAAAATAATAAAGTAAGAAATTGGAGTACAATCTTTTTAATCTTTTATATATATATATGGAGCCCATTTTAGTACTTCACTAAATAGAAATGAATCTACATTACTCATCTCAAAAAAATTAATGATTGAGATTAAAACATTTTTTCAGATTTTATGTTTTTTTTTATATAAATCATCCTTAATCGAATTAAGCATTATTTATAAATCAATTAAGCAAGAACAAAAATTATGCTTAATTTTTAATATTTAATGCTTTAATCTCAACCATTGATGTTATCAATCCAATAGTTGAAATTCATTCCTATTTAACACAAACTTTAATTTTAGCACTTGATATATATATAGAGGTGTAATCATATCACAAGTGACTATTAGATGGGAGAAGAGAATAAATCTTGTCCTTTAATTTGATGAAATAAGTGGTCCAGATTGATTCTTAAAATTTGAAATTTAAATTTTATTTTTAGTTTAAATTATAATTAAGGACATTTAGGTAAGTTAAACATGAGGAACCACAAAAAATTTCATAATCTCTTTCCTATCAAACACCCGTGTTTTGCTTCTACTACATATTCTCTCTCATCTAATATCTTCATAAAACTTTAAATAATCATATCTCATTCAATTTAAATTATTTTCCACGTACAATATATCAAATTAAAGATAATTTAATTATCTTTCAAACGAAATCACTATTGCATATGTTTCAAATAAGATAATCATAGCAAAAATAAGGTATTGCAACTATACAGATGTATATAATGCATATTTACAAGCTTATATAATGCAACTTACATCTGAAAAAAATCTATATTCTGCAGAAATTTGATAGCCCCATCATACATAATGCAACTAAACTGACCTATATAATGCAAATATACAGGCTTATAAAATGCAACTTAAAGGTGGTCTGATGAATTTAAATTATTGACAAACGAAATAGTAATAAACGAAACAGAGCATGAAATCCAAATATTTCATACAACCACCTACCAACCACCAAACACCCAATTGTTTTACAACTTCTCTTTCCTCTGCTAGCTCGTACTCGTCATCTCTTTGAGGAAATCGAAGAAGTTGCTACCTAAATAAGAAGAAGATGATGGATTCAAAACTCAAATTCATCATACCACATTTAAGTTGCATTATATAATCTGCAAAAATGCGTTATTTAGGCCTATAAATTTGTATGACTATTTATGAGGTAATTGATATTTTGACAAAAAAAAATTATTTTCTGATTTAAGTTACATTATATAAGCATGTATATTTGCATTATATAGACCGGTTCAGTTGGATTATATTTGATAGGGCTATCAGATTTTTGCAAACATATGCAATATGGATTTTGTTTGAAAGATAATAAAATGATCTTTAATTTAATATATGACACGCAAAAAAATAATTTAAATTAAGTGAGCTATGATTATTTAAAGTTTTATAACAATGTTGGAGGTGAGAGAATAAAGTTAATAACAAATAAACTGTCTTAATAGTGAGAAAATAAATTATGATTTTTTTTTGTAAGATAAGATGTGATCCCTTAAAATCAAGGGATTTGAATTTAATTCATGGTAGTTGTGAGTGCATTATGTCATTAATGCCCTTACTATGCAACTAAATTTAGGTCGCTGATTCAACTTTGTAATTTTAGGCTAAAATTAAATCTCAACCGTCCGTAGGCCTCATTAGATAGACTGGATTCATTCTCTTATCCAGTGAAAAAAGCGATTTAGATAAGAAAAAATTTGCCGTAAAAAATGAGAAAGGTATTTAATTATTTTTATCATATTGATTAATTATGTTTATTCCATTGTTTAAATACATATAAAACTTGGTAAACATAATCAAATTTTTCTCATTTTTTCACTGGAGAATTTTTTCTCGTATGATAATCAATTTTTTTTTTTTTGGGTAGTAATAAATGATCGAATTAATCATCTATAACTTTGAACAATATTTTTGTACAAAAATGAGCCTGATTGTAGATGGGGTAGCATGCAATGATATTTCAATTTTATTATTATTATTATTATTATTATTATTATTATTATTATTATTATTATTATTATTATTATTAATTTAGTGTTTATGCATCCACATAAATCTTTTAAAAAAATCATTGTTTCTTTCTTGTCACATATTTTGTTAGGATAATAGGATTCCTTTTGCAACCAATGAAATTAAATTCCAATAAAACACCGACGCACGTTTACCATACGGATTATAATCCAGTTCTAATTAATACTCCCTCCGTCCCGGTCAAATTGTCCACATTTGACCGGGCACGATAACCAATGCATGTGAGTGGTAGTGGGAGTTAGTGGGGTGAATATTTTATTGATGAGTGTAGAAAATTTACTATTTTAGGAAAGTGGACTAATATTGTGGGACAGACGAAAAAGGAAATATAGACAATTTACTTGGGACGGAGGGAGTATTCCATTTATCCTATAAAAGTAGTCTCATTTCCCGTTTTTGTTTGTCCCGTAAAATTTTCCTATTTCCTAAAATGAATTTTTTTTTTCCACACCACCAATAAAATATTAATTCCACTATACTCACAAAGCTCAAATTTTAGAATTATTAAATAATTTTAATAAAATATTTTTATTAGTTTTTTAAGGGATATAAGTATCAGATCTGAGTTCGATACAATTTCAACACAAAATTTTAATGTACTTGGCATGTCAATCCAATAAGAATCTGAATTTGATAAACTTTAATCAAAATACATTATTTTCATGTGATTTCATATTAAATTATCATATTGTACCAAAAATTGACACCACCAATTATAATTATAAATAGCGGTTGATATACTTACAATTTTTTAAATTACTAGTTACAACTTACATATTGAGCATTTTGAGTGATTGGGTGGTTAAGTTGGTTGCTATCAACATAGTCTTACTAAAATATGCTAGCACAGTTCACCACACTGAGCTTCGTTCTGTATGATGGGACTAGTGATTCGGAGAATCATGTGGTGGTGTACAAGCAAAAGATGTTATCCCTGGCAATTTCAAGCGCCCAACAAGAGGCATGTATGTGCAAAAGCTTTGGTTCTAGCCTCACTGGCCCTGCGCTCCAGTGGTTCATTAACCTGCCCAGAAACTCTATCTCAACATTCGCCAAACTACACCAGCTGTTCTTGCGACAGTACTCAAGTAGTCGGAGGCTCGACAAGTACCCTGACGACCTGTACGGCAGTGATCCAAAGGCCGGGCAAACCCCTGAGGTTGTATTTATCCATATTCAACAATGTGCTAGTAGCCGTGCCAAATTGCCTTAATAGCACTGCGGTGCAAGCATTTACTAAAGGACTGGATGTGGACTCGGATCTCTACCGCTAACTCTCCATCTACCCATGCCAAACCATGGACGATGCACTCAACAGGGTTTGGGCACTCATCAAATGGGAGGAAGATGAACCCTAAGAAAGGCGCGTCGAAGCAGTGGAAGACCCGCAACCCAAGAGGAACACCGGCGCGAACCATGCGACAGGCCACCTCCAAGATCTCACCCATACAACAAGCCACCTCTGATTAACAATTTGGGACCGTACGTGTCCGACTATACTCTGTCAATCGAACCAATGGAGTTGGTCCAGAACGTACTCTGTCGGATGCCCGAGGAGGTAAAATGGCCGCAAAAGATGAAGACTGATCCCTTAATGTGCGATGTCAAAAAAATATACAAATTCCACAACGACCATGGACACACCACGGCGGACTGCAGAGCGCTACGATTGGAAGTGATTGAACTACTTAAGAAGTGACTACTTTCCGAGTACCTCTCCGACAGAGGAAAGCGAACATGGAATCGCGAGAAGCGGCCCTAAGAGCAAAGAAAAGGCTTGAAAGCTGCCCCAAAATTATCAGTACATGTTCGTACTATCAATTGCATCACTGGAGGGTCAGAAATCAGCGGCATCACCCGCTCGACCGCAAAGAAAGCTCGGCGGCTTACCTGCAAAGAGGTCGTGTCACCAAGGAAAAATCCAAAGCACACCCCGATCGAATTTATAGACAACGAGGTGCCAGTTCTCGACCACCCTCACAAAGATGCGTTGGTGATCTCACTGCTAATTTTGAATTGCCTCATGAAGAGAATACTGGTCGATAATGAGAGTTTGACGAACATCCTCTTCCTATATGCTCTGAAGGAGATGAAGCTCCCCAAAGAAAAAATTGTGAGAAGCCAGACGCCTTTGATTGGCTTGAACGGAGGGTTTCAAATGATGAAGGGATTCGTGAACTGAATTACGAAGTCCGTTTGCCAAGGATCGTTAATTGGAATATCAAAAATAAATTACTATGCCTATGAACAATCCTAGCATGCTCCTATATTATTATGCATAAGAAGGTTTATGCGAAATACCTTGATTGATGAACTCTGAAGAACGCGTGCGCGGAGATGCCCTTTGATCTTTCCCACGCACAAAGATTTAATTTCCTAATAGATTGAGGAAATAAATCTATGAAAATAATAATAATATTTTCGAAGACAAAGGAGAGAGAGAAGAAGAAAAATCCTCCTGATTTGATCTTCTGATCTGTATCCCGACTCGATCTGAAAATCTGGTGAAGATTCTCTATCAGATCCCTTGCCCGGTTGAGAAGCAGAATTTCCTCCTCGTTCTCAGATTTTAGTCGATCACCACAGCTCCCAAAACTGGTTTGCTGTGTGCAATTTATGATCTTGTGGTGTGTTAAAATCTGAGGAACTGAGGCCTATTTATAGGAAAATACTGGACTCCTATTGGGCTTGAGTTTCATGGGCCAGACCAGGGACCAAAATGCAAATAGCAAATAAGGCCTATCAATTAATTAATTCTCATATTCAACCCATAATATAATTAATTAATTAATATTGATTCATTCTACCAGAGAATCAATATTGTCCTACCTATTTGCTACCACGTTTTGAGGTACGGGTTGCATGGGCTCGGTATATCCCCACATTTAAGGTTACAGACATTCGTTAATTAATTTAAGCTCTGACAAGCTATTTAATTAATTAACATCTTATATTCCTGAATCAATCCACTCAAACCTTTTCACATATGCTTGAACTTAATCAGCCTGCAGGACTTAGCATAACGAACCTTTTGAGCTGTTCAGGGAATGTCACCATCCTATACTGGATGTGGTTACCTAGTTCCAGTACCAGACAGTCATACACAAACTGCTATTACCCAAGATACAAATATACAAGCTCAACTAGAGCCTTTCACTGCAACTCAAAGTAATACACAATCTGCATATACTTTTGTACCTTCATTTAGGCTTAGGATCTCGTCAAGCCATAGAGATCTAGATTCTTTTAATGTCAGATAAAAGAATCGATCTCGACTTAGGTCCTTATCAATGTGTGCCCCACACCAGCATACCAAGCCATCCAAGATAAGATGCTTATTACTGCGTATGCTGCAGCCTACACCGACAGTTTATCCTGGAACTGTCTCAGCTGTGATAACTATTTATATCTCGCTAGGTCAAACGATCCATACGATCTTTCGTGATCTTCTACACACCGTATGATCTCCCTATCGACGAGATAAGAGGATAATTGCATTTGCGACACATGTTTGTTAATTCAGACAGGAGATGAACATACAACATTTATGATTCCCAGTATATTAACCAATCGACCTTGTACATAATATACCAATCATAATGCTTTCAGTATATAAATCCATCAGCTTAGGACATTGGTCTTGCCCACCTACTGTGGGAGGAACCAATCACGACGTATTGTTTATGGTGATAAGCGCACCAAGCGCATACAACGCGCTACTGGAAAGACCTTGGCTCCACCAGTTTAAGGTTGTGTCGTCCACCTACTAGTATACCACTAGGTAGTCAAGTTTCCCACACCCAATAAGGAGATATTATATTTGGAATGTAATGCCTATGGGGTTAGCTAATGCACCCCAGATCTTCCAAAGAAAGATGAATAATATTTTCAAAGATTATTTCTCGTTTATGTTTGTCTATATTGATGATATTCTTGATTGCATCAAAAAATATAAATGAACATGTTAAACATCTTGAGATTTTTGCAGATGTTTGTCACAAAGAAGGATTGATACTGTCAGAAAAAAAGACAGTAATAGCCACTCTGAAAATGTAGTTTTTATGTATCGAGATAGACGAATCAGGAATTATTCTGCAAAACCACATCGTAGAAAAGATGCAGAAATTTTCTGAAGAACTCAAGGTGAAGAAACATCTCCAAAGCTTTCTTGGAGTAGTGAATTTTACAGAAAATTTTGTTAAGAATCTTGCAAAGTATAGAAAGGTTTTTAGTAACCTCCTAAAGAAATATGCTCCATTCATATGGACGGATAAGCATTGACAGGCGTTAAGGCAATTGAAAAAGATTTGGTAAAATCTCCCAAAGTTGGTTGTACCACAGGATGAGGATGATCTTATTTTGTATACTAATGCTAGTGACCATTGGTGGGCAACAGTACTCACGAAGATCACACCACAAGGAGAAAACCGTGTAGATATTGTAGCAATTTATTCACGAAAAGCGAAGCCATACGATTGCATATTAACGAGAAGGAATTATTTGTTGTTCGAAAGGCCTTCAAGAAATGGTCTCTACTTTTGTTAGCAAAGAAATTTACTTTGAAAGTTGATAACACGCAGGTTAAAGCTTCTTAAAAAACAAGATTGAATCTATGCCCGAAAAGGCTAGATTAATCTGATGGCAAGCTGAATGTCAATACTATGTATTTGATATTGTTGTGATAAAATCTCATGAAAATATTCTTGCAGATTTTCTAACAAGAAATGGAAGGGACCGAGGCCGATTCCATCATCACTGCTTAGAGGCATTTCACTGAAAATATGGAGTTGCTTCAAAGAGAGTGGAACGAGCTATGTCTTCATTCTGATCAAGTAGGATGACTGCAGCAAGTCGACCGTAAAAATACGCAAATACAAGTATGCGTGCGAGCTAAAATACAACTTTGATCGGCAATCCAAGAGCCACTCCTCCGAGCTATCAACTCACCGTTGGTAAAAGGAGAGTTAGCAGTACCGACCTGTAAAATAGAAGCAGGGGAATCAAATACCCCTAGCACAAGCTCTAAGCCGGTGGATTCTTCAGAAATACGGGCCGAAGAGAAAATTAAGGATCAGGGGTCCAACCCTGTATCATCAAGCCAACCTAACACCTCTGGGGTTAAAGATGGAGAGATTAATTTTAGGCATTTGGCAGGAAATTCTAAGATTAATATTAACAAAATTGAAGTTTTTTCATGGCAGGTTTATCAGTCTAATTGGGATAAATTACACCAGACATGGACTTAACCCATCAAAATGCAGGGTTGATGTTTCTGGAAAATATCCAAGGGTGTGGATGCTGCCAGGATCCAGTCCACACGATGTCAAGCAATGGTACGATTTTGGGGCATTAACCTCAGTTCAGACCAAGTCACCAGTCTTCGCAGAACTAAAGTATCTGCCCAAGTGTATATAGGAGGCGGTTCATGAAACCTGGGCTAATAACGATCAGCTTAGCCGAGGCGATGTTATGGAGTTATACTTCATTAGTGCAGCACCAGAACCAGCAGAAAATGGGAATCATGAGGCCTTCCATTATATTAGGCTTCGAAGACCAATATCCAGGGAGTTGGAGAACATCAAAACTCCAACTTAAGATACCCCCATTGATTGCCACGGTCACTGAAGATCAAATCAAGTTTCCGTTCAAATTTTACCAAAATTCGGCGATCGGATCTTTCCTGTTAAATACCATGACATGAAGAACTACCAGATTTGCAGAAGACTTATTCGAAAATAAGAGGTCTTTGTCTGGGAGAACAAGATTGTGGTGAGCAAAGAAACTCATCGTAAACACTGCAACATGAGCCACTTTGGCCATTGGGCAAACCGAATTTGTTTTGATTGCCCAAATCAGAAGGAGCCAGAGTTCGGAAAGGGGTTCCGCCCAAAAGAAGAGCGGACAAAACATGGGGAATCCAAGGTACCATGGGGAAAAATGCCAAGGAAGCCAAAAGAATAGTAGAACCATGTGAATCTACAAGTTCTCCGATCTACAAGAAAACAAAAGTGGACCACACAAGCTGAAGGAGCCAAATAAAAATAATGGCTTCAATAATGGTTGCCGACGCAAAACAACAAAATAAAGGGCCAGCTATGTTTTGCCGACAACAAATGCAGGGGCAGCTGGTGCAACAGTGCTAGCACTCATAGGGAATTCGAGGCCAAAAGCAATGGCGTAGGGTTAAAGCACGACTGATAGAAGAAAATGGGCACATGTGTCCATCTGATTTTCAGTGGCATTATTGAGGAACGGTGCCGAGTCAATTATGAAGATAATATTTGGATAGTCCAACCTCTATATAAAGAGGCAGAAGCAAAGAGGAAAGGACATCGAACAACTTAGATTTTCTTTCTCTCATTCTGAAAACAAACTTTCCTCTCTGCTCTTGTAATAGTTAGTTCTTCTCTCTCTTTACGAGAGCAAGTTCTTTAGCTACCATTTGTAGCTAAACACGTTAGTCTCCTCCCAAAAGGAGATTACTTATTTAATAAATATTTATATTTCTTACAATAAACGATCCCTAGAGCTTTTGTTCATCTCTTCTTGTATTCGTATTTTCTTTACAAACCAAAGGATTGCCATACACCCGGTGTAGGAAACGAACCAAGGTTCTGCTGAGTGCCGTTGAAGGAGTCTTCGTGCAGAAAACCATAGATTGTGATCGGTGGTTGGGAGGTGCCCGTAAAATTTGTCGAGGAAATACCCGACAGTATTCTTGTAAAAATGGTATGAATTTGGTGCGTATTTGAATTTTACATTATATGGAATCATGATGAGCCTGATATGGTCGTGATGAACTATTCCCATTTAAAGGTAAAATGGATATAATTGAAATAAATAGAAGAAAAATGATTGAAGGGTATTTGTGGAAGAAAAATTGATGAAAAAGTACTTTTACTATTTTGTGAAATTTTTCATAAAGATTGCTATTTATTAAACTATATTTGGGCTCTTTAAATTATATCTTATATTTTAATTCTATTTAATAGAGTAAAGTAATCCAATGAGTTTGGGCTAAATTGACATGGGCAATAAGCGTAAACATTACATAACAATGTTTTGGCTTCTAGACGATGTACTTTACGCTACATGAGTTGTATTTTCTCCAATATGGGCAGTCAAAATGACCCGTCCCAGTGGGTCCCACACGCTGAGTAGACTGTTGACCGGCGCGTGTCGGATAACTGCGACGCAGTTATGCTGATGTGGGTCCCAATCACCACGATTACCTTTTTTGTTTTATGATCGAACGGCTATTTAGTGATCTGATGCCACGTGCGGCCCAGAGAACAGACCCAGTGAGCGAAAACCCCGTGCGATCGGGAGCACCAGATTCCTCCTAGGTTAGTTTAGTGAAGGTTGCAAAATCAGTAGGAAAAAAAAAAAAAGAAGAAAAAACTGAAAAGAAAAATTTAAGAGAGAGAAAAGGAGACCAAGACTACGAGCCCCCTCTGCTCTTATTTCCATTCATTTTCGTCTCCTTTCCCCTCTCTCTCTCTCTTAGTTCTACCGTGCTGCTACTTTCTCTCTCTACAACTGTTCCTTTCGGGCGTCGTCATTTTCGCGCCGTGCCGTCGCGTGTTTCTTGTGTACAGGTGATAGGCCTTGTGACGAGCGGGCGGAGGACGGGCAGTGTTGTAAATTCACTGAGTTATATTTGAGTGTTGTTATCGGGATTATATAGTCTTCGAGATAAGTAAAGACTCTCGCCGCTCGATCGAGGTGTGTGCTTCTCTTCAGTTCTCAATTTTGCACTCGGATCACTTAATGTTTTTGATAATATTAGGGTTTATGAAGCTTTCCCTATCTGCAATAATTTAGGCTGCTGTTCTTATTGGGGATTTTGTTGTTCTGTTCAAAGGTTTGAGTGTTTCTGGTGTCCTAGCTGAAATTTGGATGCATATTGCCTTGATTTATGGGAATGAAACTTGATGGTAGAATGACATCCGTCGGCTGTAAATATAGTCAACACAATAGGGCGGAAATGAAATGAGATATTGATGGAGGAACTAGGGCTTGATTATTCGAATTTGCTTAGAATACCTTTTGTTTTATCAAGCGCGATGAGTATGAAAGAATTCTCTCGCAAGTGCTGGTGGATACCGTGGGCTAAATTTTCATCTACTTTTATTTTATTCAGAAGTTTCATTTAAATTTTAGAGGTCTTAATTTGAGATTTTCTTCAGCTATTTATATGGAAGATTGTGGTTTTATCTTTATGTTGTGGTGGGTTTTGATTTGGATACTTCAATGATTGCCTGTGGAAGGTTTTTGATACTGATGTTCAACGAAACTTGTTAAATTGATATTTTGTTTGTTTGTGCATTTTTGTTGTGAAGTTTTGGTTGTGTGCCGTTGAGCTGGGACATACTAATGCATAAGGTATAAGAAGGTTTTGAAGATTTCGTGCTACTATACAAACATCGAAATATGTTGGAGGGTCCGAAGTTTACTGGGATTGACCTTAACATCAACCACGACAATTATGATTTTTCTCATTTCTACCGCAAGCTCAATGAGGGATCAAATATGTCCACTGAAAGTTATGGGAGCATGCAGATGAGCAATGGTGGAGGCTCTGTTGCCATGTCAATGGACAACAGCAGTGTTGGATCGAATGATTCCCACACTCGTATCTTGGGTCACAATGGCCTCAGGCATGTCAAAGACTATTCTGTTGCTGCTAGTGTCAACCACGGGAGAGTTTCTCAGGGTCTGAGTGACGATGCCCTAGCTCAAGCTTTGATGGATCCTAGATATCCTATTGAGGGACTTAGTAATTATGATGATTGGACAATTGACTTGAGAAAGCTCAACATGGGATCTGCTTTTGCTCAGGGTGCATTTGGGAAGCTCTACAGGGGCACTTATAATGGTGAAGACGTTGCTATTAAGCTTCTGGAGAAGCCAGAGAATGACATAGAGAGGGCACACTTGATGGAACAGCAATTTCAACAAGAAGTAATGATGTTGGCGACACTGAAACACCCCAATATTGTTCGCTTTATTGGTGCATGCAGGAAACCCATGGTCTGGTGTATCGTGACAGAATATGCGAAGGGAGGGTCGGTGCGCCAGTTCTTGACAAAACGTCAGAATCGTTCAGTGCCTCTGAAATTGGCTGTGAAGCAGGCATTAGATGTAGCAAGAGGGATGGCGTATGTCCATGGATTAAATTTGATTCACCGGGACTTGAAATCTGACAATCTTCTTATTGCCGCTGACAAGTCAATTAAGATTGCTGATTTTGGTGTGGCTCGTATTGAAGTGCAGACCGAAGGTATGACACCAGAAACAGGCACATACCGATGGATGGCTCCGTAAGTATATTCTTCTTTTCGTCTTGCCTTCGCTTTCAAACTGGATGACTATAAGCTTGTGCTTGGAAATTGTGTAACTTTTATCCTGATGAACTTTTAACTTCTTGTGTTGTGACTCACCCTTCTTTCCTTGAAAATCATCAATTAATTTTCTCAGCTTGATATTTTAATTGCTCTTATTGAACTTTTCATCCTTGTTGAAAGCTGTGGAACTGACTTTATATAGCTATTTGAGTACAGAATAAATATGAACTTAAATGAGACTGAAGAATAAGGCCTACTAATGTCCTTCAGAGTTTAGACCATGCTCTGAATCTTATAGGCCTCGGAAGATTCATATTGAAATATAAAGTTTGTGGTGGTGCACTTGCGTTTTGCACTTTAGTTCAGAGTAGCAGTAGACTATTATGAGTGCGCTGTATGGATTTATTGCTGCGACGTTGCTTTTAAACTTCTCAACTGATTCTCACGAGTTAAACTCTGAATCATCAATGAGTAAACGTGTCAATCTTATTACTCTGTGCTGTGAAATTGCAGAGAAATGATCCAGCATAGGCCTTATACCCAGAAAGTAGATGTATATAGCTTTGGGATTGTACTGTGGGAACTCATAACTGGAATGCTTCCATTCCAGAATATGACTGCTGTCCAGGCAGCATTTGCTGTAGTGAACAAAGGTGTGCGGCCAGCCATCCCGAACGACTGTCTTCCAGCACTGAGTCAGATAATGACACTTTGCTGGGATGGTAATCCTGATGTTAGGCCGTCATTCAGCCAGGTGGTGAGAATGCTGGAGGCTGCAGAGACAGAGATAATGACTAGCGTGCGGAAAGCTCGTTTCAGGTGCTGTATGAGTCAACCAATGACTACAGATTGATTGGTGCAGAGAAGTGTTGAAAGGAGAGACTGATTTTGTGTCAGGTCAGCTATATGAATGAATGTATGTATGTGTATGTATGAATATGAGGGTTAATTTGTTTCGTGGGTAGAGAGAGTTGAAGATGATGATAATAAATGGTTGTTTTGATTTGTAAGTTTGTGGATTTGAGATATACTGAAGTAGTGGTACTATAGATCTGATGTGTATATCTCCACTTTGATTTATCAGAGCTCATATAGGAGATGTGCATTGTATTTGGATTTGTGTGTCTACTCCTTTTTTCCATAGAAATGCATCACAACACCAATACTAGGGGAGTTCATCCATTGATCTGCATTCACCGACGGCTTTGATTGCCGAAGATGCAGCGTGGCTCAAGTTTCTCGCGGAACTCTTTTGATAAAAAGAAATGGGAAAGGTTGACTCGGGTATTGACCATCAATTGCTTAAAAGAAATTTTTTGAATTGCACTTTTCGATTTTGGAAAGTTTATGAACCCATATCAAATATAGTTAAAAATATACAAAATCTTTAGCTGATTGATGATTTTTGACTATTATCACAACTATATAATATTCCTAACAATCCAGTTTTATTTAAATTAATAAATATGTTATAGTATATATAATAAAATAAAATAGTTCTATATTAAAATATTAGAATATAATAAATATTTTAATATTTTACATAATAAAAATCCATTTAATTTTATGTTTCAAAATCCTCAAAAATATTTTAATCGATATTTTATTCGTAAAACTTTTAAACAATCTATGTCTATAAGCATTTAAGGTCCAATTTAAGCACGCATTAAAAAAGAAGTAATTCTAATTATTAAATAATTCATTAAAATTACCAAATTTTGATTTAAAAATAAAAACACTGTTTTATAATTAGGTGGATTCAATAGTACTATCAACAAAAAAAATCATTATTTACAAAATCAATTAAATTAATAATGGACCATGAGAGAGGATACCATGGTGATTTTTTACCATTTTTATTTCCACACCACTTGAGAAAAGAAAAAAAAAAAAAAAGGAGCAGCAAGTCGCAGGCCATCTTATTTATTTTAAACATAATACTCCCTCCGTCTTACCTCAATTGTCTCACTTTCTTTTTCGTCCGTCCCACCTCAATTGTCCCATTACTTAAAAAAAGGCAACTTTTTCACACTCAACAATAAAATATTAATTCCACTCAACTTACTTTACACTCACACTTCTTGGTTATTGTGCCCGGTCAACCCGGGACAATTCAGCCGGGACGGAGGTAGTATTAAATGCCCTAAAATACTAAGATATTTAATAACATAAAATATTAAATTATTTATTTTATTATTAAACATTATATAAACTATTTATCCGTTTACGCGGGTCATGAAATCCGAACATTGTATAGTATAAATATCTATAATAATACCAAAGCAAAGAAGTAGTTACAAAATAAAAAGGCGGGAACAGTTATTTCATCAAAAAAAAATTATTATTTCATTTGTTTAAATATATTATGATGTAATTAAATAATTATTAATTAATACTAATCATTAAAATAATTTGTGTCCTGTGGATATTTTCAATCTTATTTTTAATTTCTATATTTCATAATAATAGACAATTATCTCCATTAATTATAAAAAATACTATATTTTTCACCAGATAATTTATATTTTGATAATTTATATAGTTTATATATGATTACCAACAAAAGTATTTTAAAACTGTATTTTCAAAACATTGCAAGATAATAATATTTAATTATAATATTAATAAATTCATTAAGATAGATTATTATAACATTAAAAATTTTATTTATATATATATATATATTTATTGGGGTGCGTTAAAGTGACAAGTGCCTCCCTAAATGTGAGATGAGAATAAATCTGATGCTTTCATTTTCAAAATCAAGGATCCAGATTTGATTTAGAAAATTAAATCTTTTTTCAATATTTGGGATTTTCAGTCTTTTTGCATAAATATATTAGGGGACCACATCTTAAATATTACTTATTTAATTTTTCTAAATATGAGGGGACCACATCTTATCTTACAAAAAAATCATAATCTATTTTTTCACACGTTTATTTGTTATTAACTTTATTCTCTCACATCCAACATTGCTATAAAACTTTAAATAATCATAGCTCACTCAATTTAAATTATTTTTTCGCGTGTCATATATCAAATTAAAGATCGTTTTATTATCTTTCAAACGAAATCCATATTGCATATATTTGGAAAAAGATAATCGTAGTGAAAATAAGATACTGCAACTATACATGCATAGATAATGCATATATATTTACAAGCTTATATATACAACTTATGTCTGAAAAAAATATCTACATTTTGAAAAAATCTGATAGCCTTATCAAACATAATGCAACTGAACTGGTCTATATAATGCAAATATACAAAGTTATATAATGCAACTTAAATCAGAAAATAAAGAATTTTGTCAAAATATCAATTACGTCATAAATAGTCATGCAAATCTATAGGCCTAAATAATGCATGTTTACATACTTATATAATGCAAATATTTGGATTTCATGCTCTGTTTCGTTTATTACTATTTCTTTTTGTCAATAATTTAAATTCATCAGACCACCTTTAAGTCGCATTTTATAAGCCTGTATTTTTGCATTATATAGGTCGGTTTAGTTGCATTATTTTTAATGGGGCTATCAATTTTTTGCATAATATAGATTTTTTTTCAGATGTAAGTTGCATTATATAAGCTTGTCAATATGCATTATCTACGTCTGTATAGTTGCGGTATCTTATATTTGCTACGATTATCTTATTTGAAACATATGCAATACTGATTTCGTTTGAAAGATAATTAAATTATCTTTAATTTAATATATTGTACGTGGAAAAATGATTTAAATATGAGTATTTAAAGTTTTATAAAGAAATTAGATGAGAGAGAATGTAACGCCCCCTGTTCGCCTTCCCAACTTAGGATGCGCTACAGTGGGTTGGGTGATTTAAACAGCGGAAGGTTGAGATATTCAAACAGAAACAAGGGTTCACGCCCAATCGGTTCAACATACGTAATTGAAATAACGGTGTCTGTAACGAGGCAAACAAACCTCGCTGCC
>JAPKLW010000482.1:0-47825 GCA_026898455.1 Plectranthus barbatus
TAATTATGGTCATGAATATTAGTAAATAAATTCTTAACCTTTTTTTTCGCACGTATGAAGTTCTAGAAATTTGCTCAATCTTTCCATATTTTGAGACCGTTTCACCGTTTTATTGAATTAATTATTCCATGGTTATTTCCATGATCTCTATTAATATAATGCCCTATAATTACGTCAATTGTTTTATTTAATCATTCTTTTTACATACTTGCCTTATTTGTCATTAGTTATTTCTTAATATATTTACAACTATTTTGGAATATTTTTTTGAGCGGGAAAATTATTTTGGCTAGAGGTTCTTCTTTTATAGATATATAGATAGATTATGAAAATCATGACTAATAATTATCAAGATTAGAGATGCCAATTTTACTCGAAACTCGCGGGTTGACCCGATTAAACCGAGCTAAAATGTGTAGCCGGGTCGAAATATTTTGACCCAAAAGAATTTAGTCTAAATAGTTCAGGACTGAATAACTCGAGGCCTAATAGGACTGACCCAAAATCTGATGGATTGGTCCGATTGACATCCTTAATTATAATATATTAAAAGTAAATGGAAATGATAAATATCCATCGCATGAATCCACATAAACAATATCAGTAAAAAAGCTCGTATCTATTTAGGCAATCACAAATCTATTGTAATTATCACATGCATGCATAAAGATTAATGAAACTATATTTTGATAGTTGCTTATCTATTGCAAATAATCTATTAATGTATTCGGAGTAATATCGATTAAGGACATAAAATATAATTTAATTATTAATTTAAAAGATGAAAAGATAAATTCTTAATTCAGGATTTGAAAATCATTAATTCTAAATTTATGAATCAATCTAGATTAAGAATCTAAAGATCTTTCAAATCCTAAATTGAAAATTTATATATTTAAATCCTAATTAAATGGTTAAATTATCTTTCAGTGAAAATATTCCATATTAATATTATAATTATATAAAAAATATTTTGATAATCACAAATCTATTGTGCATATCATATTGATATATACCACGTGACAAATCACTAAATCTAGTACAAACCATGCACAAATTTATGCTTTTCTGTCTTCTAGTTTTATCCAAACATAGAGAACCCAAGGGGCAACGCTCCACGTCATCGACACGTGTCGGACAATAATTGGTTGTATAAATTGATCCCTGACCTCGCTGTTACGTAATAATTGCCACCACCACGTATATAAATCGGGACTGACTTTATTGCTACCGTCTCTACTCCGATTTGCGTCTGATATTTTCTCTCTCCTCCTTTTTTTCTCTCTCCACAATTTTGTTGGCTCCCTCGCACACGCCTCGTCGTCGGCCACCGGAGATCCCGACGCTTTTCCCCTGGTAGTTCGGAGCATCGTAGAGAATAATTAAACGACCGGATATGTTGATTTACGTGAAGACTCTGAAAGGCTCTCACTTCCCTGTGGAAGTGAAACCCGAGGACACTGTATGTGCTCCATAGCCGTTATTTTTGTTATGTGCGGGAGGGGATTTCTGCGCAGTTTTTAGTCTGTGTTAAGTTTTTTGTTTGAATTGCTTTATGCTGTGGTTGATTGAACTGTAATTAGGGTTTCTATATGTTATTAGATTCTTTTTCTTCGCTCCTCTGGCCTTTGCGGCTTTGATTGGATTTTGTTTTCTCACAATTTTATAGTCCGCGTCGTAAAATTGAGTTATTTCCTATTACCTTCAACTAATGGTTTTAAGTTGCAGAATTGAATTCAACGATCTAGATAATTTTACTTAATTCTTGAAATTAAGTGGCCAGCCATATTCGAAATATTGTTGCTTCTTGAGAAGCAGTTATTGTATCTCGGACTGTAAAGCTCTTGTTAGTAATAAGTACTGAAGTCGGAGGGCGTAGGAAAACCACTTTTTTCTGCAGCAGTTATCACACTGCGATATTTTGTGCTTCTTTTTGTAAGAAGCATTGTTGTCTAGCCTCTTTTTTGTATGTTCAGCATTATGCGGCTTTCAAGATTGAAATAGTTCTTGCTTCTCACGCTGTCTAGTGTAGTTATGCACTTGATTACTCGCACTGCTCAAATGAATGTGGTGGAATCATTTTAGGGAACATTTTAAGATTGCAGTGTATTGCTTTTCAGAAATATGACATTCCCTCCGAAGTATATTTTATAACTGATTTCTTAAGTATAATGCTAAATGATTTGTTACAGAATGAACCATATCACGAATGAATGATGTAAGCACTAGGTCTCTGTCTTGTGATTTTTTTGCTTTAACCAGTGAAAATATCTTTTTGTACTGCACATTTTATTTTCAATTTCATGATGGTTTCATTTAGAACTAAACAGCTTCTTACTATATTTAGACCGCTCTGTTAACAAAATGATGCAGTATGCTCTGATTTTTTTTTACTTCTGCCTCTTGTTTTCTAGAACTGCTATACAACCCTTCTGGAAAGGCTGCTTTCCATTGCTCTATTATGTTCTAGTAGTATACAAGTTCTTTTGTTCTTTACTGGTGGTTTTATTTATTTTTCTTGTTCATCAATTATTAGGTGGCAGATGTGAAGAAGAGTATTGAAGAAGCCCAGGGTTCGGGTGTCTACCCTGCTGCTCAGCAGATGCTTATCCATCAAGGGAAAGTTCTGAAGGATGAGACAACTCTGGAGGAGAACAAGGTTGCAGAAAAAAGTTTTGTTGTGATCATGCTGACCAAGGTAGTTTTCCCGATATGGATTAGCTACTTCTCCAATCTCCATTTTTTCAGTGTGTTCTCTCCTATGGAGATTCAGACATGCACAGAGTTGTATATTTTACTGCTGACAGCATCTGTGTTTTCCAAATTTTGCAGAGCAAGGTTTCGCAAGGTGGAGCAACTGCATCTACCACGCCATCAAACACAGTAAGCTAACCTACCTGCATACTTATCATTTTGGGTTAGCGAAAAACGTGTACAATAGTGTTTATCTCATACTTTTCCAGGAAAGAGTATCCCATTTTTAGTTTATTTGTTTTTGGTTTTTTAAAGTTTTGCATTCTAACCTTGCCTTTACTCAACATCCATTTCCCCTCCGTTCTGTTTAGATTGTTGACCTAGGTGGCTGGCTGTGGTTACTCAGAAACATGGCAAGCCCCTACTCCTGAAAATCAATGTAAATGATCAAAACAGAAACAGTTTATTAGAAATGATAATATAGAATGTACAAACCCGATAACCAGAGAAACATAATTGTAGCAAGCTTTACTGAACGGTGTTGCTTCGCCAGTGCTGCTTACTTTTAGATGCTGCTTAGATTGAGTTAGTCATGAACTTGCGTTTTTTGCTTGTGTATAAGCTGCTTACCTTTTGAGTTTATGGATTGATTGCATTAATTGGCTTTAGTTTTGTCTTGGGTTGTGTTTGGTTTTAACAAAGGCTGACAAATTAAGCTTTCCATCCACAGTAAAGTTGAGTTTTCTGATTACTGCAAAATAGAGTCACCTTACTGAAGGGCTTCATAGAGCAGTGTATCATTTTATCTTTTCCTTTATGGATAATAATATTTTTGTAAATAGTAGCTGCCTCTCATTTAATTCTTTCAGAGCACTAATTTACTTCAGGATTGCATTTGACATGTTATTATGTTAAAAGTATATAGTTATATGTAAATGCTTTTGTATGAGTTGCACTGTGGCAGCATCTATCTGGTTGATTCTTCTGAAATTTTTTGTATCTGATCGGACTATGATAGGGGGATATATATTATTTAAACCATTTACTAATGCTGTTTCTCTTTATTGATTGGTTTGTGTAATTATGTCTTAGTCGCAACCTGCGAGCAATACATCCCTGCCAACATTACCTGTAACAGCTGCTTCTTCGCCTGCACCAACTGTTGCTCCGTGAGTATCTTACCATTGCAGTTCCAAATATGCAAATTAGATTTCTTCTTCCTTGTGTGTCTTATCTAGGATTTTTGTCACTTGCAATTGCAGCCTGCAACCAGCTCCTGAATCTTCTCCTGCCCCAGTTCCTGCTCCTGCTGCTCCTGCTGCTCCTGCCACGTTAGCTTCATAAGCAAATTAATATTTTTCAAGGCTGCTCTTCCTAATATTATCTTTTAATTGATTTATTTGGTTACGGGTGAACAGCTCAACGGATGTGTATGGTGTAGCAGCATCAAATCTCGTTGCTGGCAGTACTTTGGAGGTCACTGTTCAACAAATTCTTGACATGGGTGGAGGAAGTTGGGACAGAGATACTGTTGTTCGTGCACTAAGGGCTGCATATAATAACCCTGAAAGAGCTGTTGAATACCTCTATTCTGTGAGTTTCCTTCCAGAATCATGAATGTTTCCCTGATTTTGTTTTTTCATTATTGTGCTTATAGTTCATCTACAAGTGATGGAGATTACTGCTAGATTAGTGTATTATGTTGTCTTATGACTGTGGAGAACTTCATCTCAGGGCATTCCAGAGCAAGCGGAAATTCCTCCTGTGGCTCAACCTCCTGCAGGTGGGCAGCCTGTAAACACTTCATCACAGGCTACGCAGCCAGCAGAACCTGCTGGTGGTCCCAATGCTAATCCGTTAGATCTTTTTCCCCAGGTAATAGTTTTCCTAAGAAATCATCTAATTAGAAAACAAAAGAACTATTGATTTGATAAAAACCTAACAGATAGTAATTATTTGTTATTCTTTGATGCCAGGGTCTTCCAAATATGGGTTCTAATGCAGGTGCTGGCACGTTAGATTTTCTTCGTAATAGTCAGCAGGTAAAAAGATGCTTTTTTGAACTTGGTTTTTTACTGTAATTGGGAGTTGGATTGATTGATATCTATCTGTTTCTAATCTTATAATAACATCTTCAGTTTCAAGCCTTACGAGCCATGGTTCAAGCAAATCCTCAAATTTTGCAGGTACCCTTTGTAGTTTTCAATTTACCCTTCTGATATAGGCATTCATTGTGATATTGTAATGCATTGATTGTGAAGTTTTAATAGCATCATGTTTGTCTTTGCAGCCTATGCTCCAAGAACTGGGAAAGCAGAATCCGCAACTAGTAAGAATGATCCAAGAACATCAGGGCGACTTCCTACGCCTAATCAATGAGCCTGTTGAAGGGGAGGGGTAAGAAGTTGGATTCAGTCACTTGGATGTTTATATGCTGTTTGAATGAGATATCTAGGTTTCTCCAAATAAAGTTTAGAAGTATTAGAAAATGTGTGGGGTGTTAGGTAATAGGTATCATCAGATGTCTTCCCGAATTGGGAAGTTGCCTCTTGTTGTTACTTGTTAGAAAAGATCTTGAAACCTTGTAGATTGGGTGTGGATTTGGAATCCATGTTATTAACAGATTCGGCGAGAACAAGTGTTTTTTTTATATATATATTTTTTTATAGTTTAAAGTCCTTAACTTTCAACTCTTATGTTGTGCCAACATTAATGTTTTCAGGAACATACTTGGGCAACTCGCTGAAGCAATGCCACAGGCTGTGACTGTTACTCCAGAAGAGAGGGAAGCAATCGAACGAGTAAGATTTTCTTCAATCTCTTTAGTTGTTGCCTTAGCCTGATACAAGAACTCTGCCCCCCCCCACCCCCCCCACCAATAAAAAAAAAGGGGGTTAATTTCCTGTTATTCTTCTCTGTGTGTTTGTAAACAATGTAATAAGTTCAAACATAATTAAGAAACACTCGTGTTGATTGCCAGTCATCAGATAATCTTCTTTTGTCATTAGAAGTAGAAAAAAAGCTAGAATTGTGACTTCAGATTATTGCTCTGAGACTAAATCTAAAGTTGTTCCATTTGTTTGTTGAGTAGCATGTCTATATTAATGTGTTTCTGACAACAGAATGAGGTGGTGTTTGACAGGCGTACTTAGTTGATGAGTTTTGCAGGCTGAGTGCTATTTTTCCATTTTATATCTCTGATTGTATGTGATTGGTAGTACGATGTTAAAAGTGTGTGTATGAATCGTGCAGCTTGAAGCAATGGGTTTCGATCGTGCCTTGGTACTGGAAGTGTTCTTTGCTTGCAACAAGAATGAAGAGCTGGCGGCTAATTATCTGCTAGATCATATTCATGAATTCGATGAATGAAGGAGACATCTCCTCCCTTCCCTCCTCTGTTTGGGTTGTTTAAATAACTTACCTTGCCGCGTGGATTAGTTTTTTAAATTTCCTTCGCTCTTGCTTTCTTTCTTTTACACAAAGTAGATTATTCTTGACATTTGTGGACATATCAAACTACCTTTTTTTTTTCTTTTAACTGTTTTAGCCCCCATTATATTTTGGTTTTCACTGCCATCAGTGTTGGAAGATGATGAATTCATGTTTGATTGCTCAATTAGAAACAAATGAGAGAACTTAGTCTCTAGAGATAGAGGAGAGTTAACTTATTTTATTCAGGGGAAAAAGACTTCAATTACAAAATTGCATATTTGCTGCATGCTAAGTCATTATTTGGCCTGATATTGCCATCAACGTTTCAGTTTTTTTTTTTACTTGGCCAACTTACAATTAGTCAGGAAGAGTTACTAGACATAAAAATGACGGAAGGCTTCTGGAAAAATGCTTAGACCCAACCAAATCGACTAATTCATATTGGAGTCAAATTTAAATCAAAATATTAGACTAATCCACATTGAGTAATCCCACGTGTTGAATCTGTCTGGTCAAATCAATTACAAATATTATAGTCCACCACAACTATATATGTTAACCCAAACAACAAATTATATGAAGCAACAAGTGGCAGAAGTGGGGTGAGCTTCTTCAACAGAGAAAGAGCCCAACAAAACATGGGGAAGAGATTGAATGCTCTGCTGGGAAGAAGCTCGAAGTCATCAAAGCTGAAGATGCTGGCAAATCTTGCAGTCTCCAGAATCGCCATTCTCACAAACTTTCATCGTGTCAGGTGCTCCCAAGCACGCTCCGATGTCATCCAACTGCTGCACCGAGGCCACCAGCAACGCGCTCTCCTCCGAGTAAGTTCATTCCCAGCTATCTGGTTGAGTTTGTGCTGTTTATGTTAGAGACTGAGGTATTGTGTTTTATAGGTTGAGTTAGTGATGAAGGAGCAAAATACATTGGATGCACTGGCTATGATGGAGAGCTACTGCCATATCTTGGTTGAGAGAAGTGAGTTGATCACAGACAGAAAGGAATGGGATTGCCCTGCTGAGCTCAAGGAGGCGGCATGCACCTTGATCTTTGCAGCTTCGAGAACCGGTGAGTTCCCGGAGCTGCACGAGATTCGCCGCATGCTGACTTCCAGATATGGGAGAGACTTTGCAAACAGTGCTGTGGAGCTGAGAGATGACTCTGCTGTTTATCCCAAGGTAAATTCAATGAGCACGAATTTAAGTCTTTTTTTTTTTTTTTTTGGAGTTGTGAGGAATAATAAAATATGATCTCAATGTAATGGTTTTGCAGATGGTGCAGAGATTATCAACAGAGCGAGCAAGCATGGAGAGCAGAGAAAATCTGGTTATGCAAATTGCAAAAGATAATGGGATTGGCCACGAGGTGCTTCACATCTCCAATTTGCAGATGCATGAAGAAGAGGATGAAAAACTTGATGATCTCCATGAAGTCAGGGAACAGCTTTCTGAATCAGTAGAAGCAAGAGCAGGTGTGGAACTACGTAGAAATGAACAGTGGGATGAATCCCACCATCAATACTTCTCACCAATCTCTGAAACTCAAATGAGAGACTCAGAGGAAGGAGAGAGCTTGAGTTTGGGACTCAACTTGAAATAATGCAAGAAGATGACATAGTTGGCTCTCATTTATTTTCTACTGCATCTCTCAAATATGCAGAAATTTTTATTATTAACGAGGAATTCGAGAAATATATATTGCTTCAGCAAAAATAAGAGAAGATTTTCTCAGTTTCATTTATCAATCTTGATCTTGGGTATGTCAAACCAAAGTTCCACATTAAAGAAATAAAGAAAGAATTACTTCATATAATTCATTAAATTATTAATATTAGAATTATATTCGTGCGTTACAAGAAAATATTTGTTATACTTATATTCAAAACTTAGAGAATATATAATTATTTTTAAATTATATATTATCCAAATAAACTTAGTATTATATATATTTTACATATATTAAGAAAAAGTGTTATTAAGAAAATGTATAATGAGGAGTATTGAATAAGGATATACTTATAAAATGTAAATTGTATTCATCTGATGAATAAGTAAAAATAGTTTTCCAATTGAAAAATAATATATTCAAAATTGCATTAATAACATATGTGGATATATTAAATTTGTTATATATTAATTGCAAGAGTGACATATTTTTACACTTATTAATTATTATAATTTATAATATTTTTGCTTAGATGTGTTTAATTCATCTATATTATTTCCTACGAGAATCACCAAGCTTTCATGTTGTCCAAAATACATATTTTTAATAAAAGGGTATAAATCATAATATTAATAGATTATTAATTAAATTTCAAAGTTGACCCCAATTAACTTGCCATTCGATAAACTGCAATATACAATCAACATGATTCAAAATTAAAAATAATTTTAAAGTGTTACAAGAATAAATTGTAATTTAAAACCTTAATTTTTACAGTCGTTTAATAAGGATTATAAAGAATAAATTATCTAAATTGGAATTTGAATATAATAGATCTCATGGTGTAAGTAGAATGGTAATTGACGAATTGCGTAGTTTTGTAATGCTGAGGAATCAAGTTTACTGGGTGAGTGAAATCAGAGTTATTTCTATTTCTAAAAAAAAAATGAACAAAAAAAAAATCAGAGCTATTTATCATTTTATTAATAAGAACTTAATTTAGTTCTAATATTGATATTTTTAACAGACCCTTAGTAATTCATTTTATTTGTTAACTGACAAAATCGTGATAAATTGATTTGATTGAATCAATTGATACCAACATTAATATCATATCACATCTCATTAAAATTATAGATTTGACTTTATGGAATTGAGATCTAAAAAAAATTGTATAGTGTTCATAATCTTTACACAAAAATTAGATCAATTAGAATTTTAAAGATATATTTATAGACCTAGAACATAGTTCATAAGATTTTTATAGACTTGGAATTTATGAATAAAATAGTTCATTATAAAATGTTTATAAGACTATCTCCATTGGCATAGGTAACCAAAAAGTTGACAGAGCAAAAAACAAATTTTTTTTTTTTTTATAAAGAATTGGAATGAGTGACCAGGCCAAAGAATTGGTTGTAGCGAACTTATTTGCCCACTTAGTCTCTCATTCTTTTTTTTCTTCATAATTTGACAAAATGGCACATTATGGTTAGTGTCAGTTGTTTTTTCAAAAATATGATTAAAGGTTATATATTTGATAATTATTTTAAAAAGCTTATAAAAAAATTCATAGTAGAAAAATTTCTATAAATGAAGTTTAATATTAATATAATTTCACACACTGCAAAAAATTCTTTTTAATATTTGTTAATTTATAGATTTTGAATTAATTGTTCTAATTTTTTATATGTCAAGTAAATATTATGAAATTTTGGTACATAATAAGTTATTTTTTTAATTAGATTTTATTTTTAATTTTTTGTATATTATATTGAATGAAATAGAAACTAATATTTTAATTATAAAATTAAATTAGATTTGATTATTTATATGAGTGATAAATAGTATTAGGTTGAAGATTATAAATTAAAAAAATAAAAATAAAAATATTAATAGATAATTGAATCAAGTCACGATGATGATAATCTAATACTTCCTCCGTCCTGCCAGATTAGTTCATATTTCCATTTTCTTCTGTCCCACTAGATAAGTCTACTTTCCTAAAATAGAAAAAAATCTTCTCACATCAATAAAATATTAATTTTACTACACTCACAAATATTGATTTCTGTGCCGAAACTAAACTAAACTAATCTAATGAGACGGAGGGAGTAGTATCATTGCATTTGATTTTAATTTGGCTCAACAATTCTCACCTACCCCTTTTTTCTCTCTTCCTTTCACGCATCTACTGCATTTTCAGTTTTCACTTCCAAATGCCACACACTCCCTCTCCGCTACTATCTTTTATATCTTCTAGCAAATTACATTCACAAATGGCCTTTTCTTGGGAGTGGTTAAATGCGTTCATGTGATGTAATGCGGGACGTGGTGATGATAGTGGGTGAAGAGGGTGATCATGGCCAGAGGCAGAGTTAGACTTCAAGTTTTGGGGCTCGATCATATCACGATTGGATCGAGTCTTATAATTTTTTTGAATATAACTAAAAAAAAGTAATTCTGGCCGCCGGGGAGTCGGCAGCCCCCCGCCCAAGGCTGCCTTCGCCCCTGATCATGGCGACTTGGGCAACAACGATGACATATTCACGGTGGAGTACCACCATGAAACAAAGAGTTGAAGTTGCAGCACCCGAAGGTGGTGAAAACCTGGAGGTAGAGCCGGAGCATGACTCACTATAGAGGAGGTGATGACGAGAACTTGGACGCTGATCACGAAGACAATGCTCTACAAGCTCGAAGATATCATCGGGCCGTTGTCACCATGTGGTTTTGCACCACGGGAGCTGCACACGGTTAGCTAAGACGAACCTACTTCATTCGCCGAAGCAAAATGCCATCCAAGCTGGAGAAAAACTATGATGGAAGAGATGAAATCAATCGAAGAGAACACCACATGGAATCTTGCGAATATTCCATCTGGTCGCGGGACAATTGGAGTGAAATGGGTGTTCAAGATAAAAAGGGATGAACATGGCGCGATGGTCAAGCACAAGGTGCATCTTATAGTGAAGGGATACGCGCAGCGGCACGGCTTTGACTATGATAGGTATTCGCACCAGTGGCACATCTGGACTCGATGTGATTGCTTATTGCTCTCACACTGCATGAGGGCTGGGAGGTGCACCATACAGATGTAAAGTTGTTGGAGGAGGTGTATGTGGAGCAGTCGGCCGGTTTTGTCATCACCACCAAGGAACACAAAGTGCTCAAACTTCGAAAGGCACTGAATGAGTTGCATCAAGCACCTAGAGCTTGGAATGCGAAACTAGATAACACACTATTATCGCTCGGCTTCAGGAGGAGTTCATCGGAGCATGCAATCTATGTTAGACGGAATAACGATGTGCAACTAGCAATTGGGGTGCATGTCGATGATGTAATCACTGGTGCCAGGTGAGACAACATCAAGAAGTTTAAGAAAGAGATGATTGTCGTATTCAAGAGGATTGATCTTAGCCTGCTTCATTACTATCTCGGAATTGAAGTGAAGCAGAAAATGAATGGAATTTCACTCAGCCTAGGAGCCTATGCAACCAAAATTCTTGAAAGAAGTGGCATGAACGGGTGCAATCCATGTCATGTGCCTATGGAGACAGGACTAAGCTGAGCAAATTCAGTGTGGAGTCGTAGGTCAATGCTACTACTTACTAGAGCATCATCGGAAGCCTAAGGTACCTATTTAATACTTGTTCTGATCTCGCATTCTCAGTTGGGTATGTTAGCCTCATTCTGGACGAACCACGTGAGGATCATCTCGCAACTGTAAAACACATCCTGCGCTGTGTGGCGGGGACACTAGATTAGGGGCTCTCGTTTGAGAGAAAAAAGGATGAAGGAAGTTCATTTGATAGGTTTCAGTGCCAACGAGGTGATTTTCTTCCTCAACAGCAACCCAATCACTAGGCAATCAATGAAGCAGAAGGTGGTAGCGAAATCCAACTGCGAGGCTGAATATATAGTATATGAAAACGGAGCTTGACAGGCATTGTGGCTTGCTTGAATGCTGGCTGAAATGCAAGGAAAAGCTCCAAACGTAAGTAAGTTGAAGGTAGACAACAAGTCTGCCATTGCCTTGATCAGGAACCCGGTACTTCATGGACAAAGTAAACACATTGAGGTGAAATATCATCTTGTGCAGGAGTCCGCAGAAAATGGTTTGATTGATGTGGAGTTCATCAACAGTGAAGAACAACTAAGTGACATTCTGACGAAACCTCTCGCAAAGATTGGATTGATTGATGTAAATAGCGAGCACAACAAGGTTTAGAATTAGATTGTCGAGAATAAACCTCATGTACTAAATTAGTGGTAGTTTGTCTATTTAGTTTTTGGTTAATAGCATATGTTAGGCATACATTTCAACCATTGTAGAAGCTAGAATTTCCATTGTTTTTGAATTTCCCAGCACATAAATAATATCAAGTCTTTGGCATTCATCAAGAATATTTCCTTCTATGAGTTATATAGTATTTCCTATGTGTTCAGTGATTTCTCCGGCAAGTTTCTTAGAAAAACTAAGACAAGATCTGATAATTATATATACCTGTGATTCCTCTTCACTCCTGCAGCTGTTGCAGAACTTCAATAGTCGTTGCGAACAAGGCTTCCCTCAAAGTTTTTACAAGTGAAACTTTCTGGAAGGCCGTCAATGGTGACCTTCTTCGCACTATTATTCCGAATATCAAAGCAGTAAAAATGGGAGCCACGGTTCATAACAACTTCTCCTCTGCCCTTCGAATATGCTACAAGCCTCAGATAGCTAGAACACATACCCTTTCTTCCGAATCCCACAATCCCTTCGTTAACCAACGACAACAACTTAATCCATACATCCTCCATCATCATCCATACATCCAAGCACTTGTCTCTCTGGGATCCATCAAAGTAATAACATGTCATAATCAAGCATCCATCTGAGGCATGAAGATAGTTTTTGAGGTATCTCTGTTCCGTGGTCCGAGGGGGCAGCTGCAGCATCCTGTACTCCTCAGTAGCTAAATCGAGCGCCATTATCACAGTCTTGCTTATCCAGTGCAATGCGCCGTTCAAATAAACGCCATAGCCCAACCATAAAGCTGAATCTCTAGGGCAATCTTCGATCAGTTTCCATGATCTAGATCTAAGACTGTAAACGCGGGTTTTGAGCACATGATGCCTATCTATCCGCACAACTTTATAGTCATCAACAGCAGAATCATACCCAAGCCCCAAACCCTTTACCGGATGACTAGATTCAGAATTAGGCAGCCTGAGGTAGTCCCTAGTTAAGGGATTCCAGATCACGCACTCCATGGTCAAAGGGGGGCCGAGGACGATCAGACCATGGCATGACATCATCGTGTGCAGGTCGTGAAGCCGAGGCACTCCGCGGCGGCGGACCAAAATCTTTATAGGGGTGAGGCCAAGCGTTTGGGGTTGGAGTGATGAGGAGTAAAGGCGACCGGATATGGAGTCTCTGATGAGAAGAATGGTGGCGGAAGAATGGTGGGTGAGAGTGTGGGATTTGATGAAGGAGGGATCGTCAATGATGAAGCACCAAGCTCTGCAGACTGCCCGGAAGCGAAGGAGAGACTCCGCCGGCACATGGCGGAGTATTTCACGGTGTAAATCGGAGTGTACGTCGGACATTATATGAACCGAAGAAAAAGGACGAAATGGAGACGGTAAAGGGGAGAGAGAGAGAGAGAGAGAGAGATTTGAACTTTGAAGGGTTTTTTAACTTTTTTTTTTTAAGGGTTCAAAGATTAAAAATTATAATTACTCATATTTTTATCGTTAATCACATGGTAAATTAATTATAAGTATTAAAATGAGGAGTTTAATTTAATTAAAGAGGTAGCAATTTTGCTGATTTAGATCCTATAATTGTGCCCTTTTGCACAGCCAGTTTCGTCTCTCTTTTCCTTTTCCATTCATTGCCTCCCCAGCAAAATTGTGTACACAACGAATAAATAAGCATAATTTCATTTCTTAGTCAAATAAAAAGGAAATAATAAACCATATAAGATAATAGAAAAACTAATGGTAACGGAACAATTTTTTTTAGGGTAGGTCTTGGGTTAGGCAGACCTAAATAATTTAGGCGGATTTTATCCATTAATCCAAGTACAAACCCATATAACATACTCTAATTGGAATTAATAAATCCTATTTGGGATGGGTCAACCCATTTGGATAGGATAAAACCCGCCTAAACCGTTTAGGCTTGCCTAACGCAAATTTTTGCCTTTTTTTAAGAGGTGATGGAACAAATTGAATTATGAATAGCAGCGACAGACTTAAAGACCTATATGTATAGGCCAACTGATGAAACAGTTGAAATTTGAATTTGATTGCATTCCGGCCTTATATTAACAATAATTTTTTTTAGTAGTAATGCAATTATTTATACTCAAACTCATATGCAAGAAATTGAAGTTATAATCTCATGGCCATAGAAGGTATTTCACCATTACATTCCAAGTGACATAAAAATATGTTTTTAATAGTAATGATGACATGGACAATTTGTTGCCATTCGGGCATTGAGCGGTATTTTCCCCATTTTTTGAATAGTGTTTTTCGTTTTTACTTAGTAATAGAATTGTATCCGTGCGTTGTACCGATTATATAATATAATATAATTAATAATATATTTATACATATAAATAATAAAAAGAATATTGATAAGTTACCTAAGTAGTTATATATAAATACAATTGTAAGATTATAAATATGATGTAATTAATAAATTAGATATCGGCTTAATTCAATAAGAATTTATCTCCTTTTT
This sequence comes from Plectranthus barbatus, assembly GCA_026898455.1. NCBI lineage: Eukaryota > Viridiplantae > Streptophyta > Magnoliopsida > Lamiales > Lamiaceae > Plectranthus > Plectranthus barbatus. The sequence continues at coordinate 14,528 of JAPKLW010000482.1, forward strand.
CTTTTCCCTTGCAATATATTCTATCTGGCAAAAACTTGCGTTAGGCAGGCCTAAACGGTTTAGGCGGGTTTTATCCTACCCAAATGGGTTCACTCATCCCAAATAGGGTATATTATATGAGTTTGAGCTTGGGTTAATGGATAAAACTCGCCTAAAGATTGGGTTAATGGATAAAACCCGCCTAAATCGTTTAGGCCTGCCTAACCCAAGACCTTCCCATTCTATCTCAAACTTCAATCCGTTCTCAAAAATTTTCCATGCTTATTACACGCTCGTTGCAATAATGCTTTAATTCGGTTTGCTGGTTAATTAAGATGTTGAGATTTATAGATTATATATTCAATGATTTAATTTTTTTTAAAAAAAATAAAATTTTGAATCTGAAGAATCTTTGCAAGTGTAAACTTTTACTCCCTCCGTCCCACCTTAATTGTCACACTTTCCTTTTTCGTCTGTCCCGCCTCAATTGTCTCATTACTTAAAAAGACAATTTTTTCACAATAAACAATAAAATATTAATTCCACTCACACTTCTTGATTATTGTGCTAGTTAACCCGAGACGATTCAGTCGGGACTGAGGGCATACGTTTTTACCAAATTGATAAGACATGTCTTATCTTGTCAGATGGTTGGACAAAAAAAAACTTAATTAATATAATGCCTTAATGTCCACACATTGAAAATAATAAAAAAAAAATGTACGAAGCATGAAACAGTTTAGGCTTAGATAGATTGGATTTGCTTGCATGTGCATGCGGTGAAGTGAAGATGGGCGGGAGATTGTAACAATTGTTGCTTGTTACAGTTGATGACTACTTAGCGAGGGGTAATGGGTACTAATGAGATGAATATTTTATTCATAGATGTGAAAATTTTGTTATTTTAGAAAAATGAATTAATATTATGGAATAGATGAAAAATGAAATATAAATAATTAACTCGGGACGAAGAAGTATATTAAGTAAACATTAAAAAGATATAAATAAGACATTTTGAGGTAATACTTAAAAATAAAATTATAAGAGCTTGTGATTAACCAAAAACAGACAAAATCATATTAATGTTAAAATTGACCGTCCCAACAGTCAAAAACTTTTAAAACTCCGTCCTTTTTTTTTTAATAATGAGAGCGAAAAAGATTTTTAAAAAAATCTACCTTTATAAAGGGAACTCCGAATTTTAATAATAATGCATAAGAGACTGTCAATATCAAGTACGCCGCAGTTTAATAAAGAAACAAGGAATTCCAAGCAAAAAAACAATAGAAAATAAATGTAATATTACAAGATAAATAGCACACAACATTTGTTGAGCAATAAGAATTAATTTTTGAACTTGAGAGGTCTCTGCTAAGATCTCTTTCATCCCATGACTATTGCAGGCTGCAGCAAAAACCGCCTCACCGCAGTTGAAAAGCAACCAGATTTCTTTGTTACGAAATGGAAGTTACGAGCTCAAGACCAAGCCTCAACATGATACTTGCCAGCCTTCTCCAGTGTCTGAATCCACCTTGATGCAGCTTCTCTCGGAGCCCCGGTTTCCGCGGAAATGATTTCCTCAAATGCTGACAATACATCACCAGGCATTTTATTGGCAGAGCCAGCAACATAAACAGCAGCACCCTGACTTAGCAAACTCCATATTTTCCTACTCTGCTCCCTCATTTTGTGCTGTACATAAACTTTATGCGGCTGTTCCCTTGAAAAGGCGACGTGGAATCCTCCGCCCTTGTCTTCAGAAAGTACTCCATTGTTTTGTGAATGCGACAGCCAGAAGTCTTGGTAAAGGAAATCATCCTTTTCGTTTCTGCACCCGAAGAAGAAAATAACGGGAGCAGTTGCAGTAGTTCGACTCTGGATCGCTCTTTCCTCCACAAATGCATGGAAAGGGGCGCATCCAGTTCCAGGTCCAATGAGAATCAAAGGAACAGATGGTGGTGGTGGTGGAGGAAGAGAACCTTTGGTAATCCATGCTGGTATGAGGACACCTGTTGACTGGAAACTGTAAATATAATGTTCTCCGCAAAATATATTTATTGGGACGGGCTACCGTAGAATTAATATTACTCTGATTGGGATCAAGACCAGCCAGCCATGATGAGCAAAGACCCACACGTTTCCTCTTATAGGGCGTTGTCCATGATACCACACTTACAGTTAAGTGCACCTGGTTTGGATGGGCAGAAAGAGATGAAGAGATGGAGAATGCTCTTGTTTTCAGCGGAGGAACAAGCTGTACCAACCATTCGAAGGGCATCTGCACAGAAGGGAAATCCTCCAGCACCTACATCACATAAAACAAAGGAAACAGATACGAAGAACTTTTAATCTTTGATAGTCACACAATTCAAGGCAAAATAAATTGATTTGAATTTAAATCTTATATCGGGACCAGTCAATTAACAGTTTTTCAGAAAGTACAAGAGTTATCTAATATGAAATGCTGATAATTCCTATAGAGCAAGATCCTCAGCACAATTGCATAATAAATATCTAATAATGAAGATAATAATCTATTAACAGGGGATTTGCTCACAAGATGAAACTTTGCGTCCCTTTTTTCCACAGATCCCCGAGTAAAAGTAAAGGGAGCTTTTATTTTTCCCAAAGTAAGCTGTTTGCTACTTGATACTGTTGGGAATTAGACCTTTTACTTAAAGATTAAACCATATTAATATATACCAATTTAAGATGGCGAGAAAACTGATCGCCATTAGCTTCCCAGTAATCTTGCGGCAATCTTGTGTATTCAGCATATAATTGGAAGAATGAAAAGTATACATCCATATCATTCATGAACATAAGTCATAAAAGATAATCATTTCCTCACCTCAAGGACAGTTCTCCTTTCCTTCTGGTTGTATTGGTACAAATCATCTCTTCCTTCTGGCGAGGCAAAATATTGAAGCCTTTCTTTTTCATGTTCAGCAGTGGCAAAAAAACTCATGACCTGATGAATTTCATGCATCAGAAGTAATAAACACAGTAATGAGTGGTACACTCTTCATTGAGAAGAAGATATAAAGGACCAAGACATTACAAGGAAACTTGTCCAAAATACAGATTACCTGGCAGGATGAGGTGATTGTTTGGGACAAATACTCATTTTTGCCAAAAGAACAAGGTTGTTTTCGATGGAGAAGGAGTTGATTGGGTTTACCAGCGGAGGGCTGACATAAATCCATGGCACGGAGCTATGGATTAAATGTCCTAAATTGTTATCAATTACTTAAACTATTATACAGATTGATTCTCTATTCCTAGTCAATTTGGGCTAGCCATTAATTTCAACATTTAGGGTTGTAAATAAGCAAAGTTATTTGAATCTTGGCTTTGAAAGGAAAGGCTTGCTCAAGCTCGTTTAGTGAGGCTCGTCAACATAAAAAGTCAAAAATTGAGCTTGACACCATTCGGTTTGCTAGCATGTGAGCAAGTATATGTAACTTATATCTCTATACTTAAACTAGTGGTTAGTACATAAATCATCTAATTAACATTATTTCTCTCAAGGAGATACTGGATTTCAGAAGAAAAAAAATTACATGTATGGAGAATAAGAGACGATAATTAAGGGACAAAGACCAACAGTAACCTCTACAATACCTCAAAAAAATAGCGTCTAGGTGAAGCTGATGCAACATCCATTGTTAACTCAACAAAGGATTTTAACTTCACAGGGGAAGAAGGCTTCACAAAACCATGGTTCTCATTATCTCTAGCCTGAATCTGAAAGCAAGTATGAAGAAATGGAGAAATGAAGAAGGAAAGTAGTATCCACAAAGTTATCCAGATATATTTATATTTCTTAAAGAACACCTAGCAGTAATTTCAGCCATGCTTCAATAAATCAACGTTGTACACCAAAAGTAATGGAAATTCCTTAGTTGAACAAAAGCGGAACACCAAAAGTAAAAGGTTAAATTAGAGTACATACAGTTATGTATGATTCAGGGTTCAAGTTACATCGTTGCATAAAAGCATCAAGTGCTTCAGGACTTTGGCCGGGCAGAACCTCAAGAATGTCACCTACATCATAATCTACTTGCTGCATTTGAAAAGAAGATAATTAAGCATTAGAAGATTAAAGATTTCACTTTGAATAAAAGTTACTGAATGCATATTAACCTAATTTACAAAAATATTTGCCTCACTTACACATGAAGCAGCTTCAAACTCAAAGTGGCGTACATCCTTTCCGCTGCCCACTCTACTTAATTGATCATTCTTGATCTACATTAGAAACAAATTATAATGGTATCAAAATTCAAAAGACATCACCATATTTATCACTTACTTGAAAATATTTTCAGGCAGCAAGAGCCTAATAAACAGTTGATAATGATTGAACTAGATATATGGCTGGTAAAACTTTTGCTACCAAGTAATTCTTTCAATTTAATCCTGACTTAATGCTGTTAGATCTGAATCATTAATCTTCTTTTTTTTTTTTTTGGTACAAATTATGATTTTAAACAATCACGTATTTCCTCTATCACAGTAGATGCTGTTGTGACTGATTAGAAAGTTTTTGCTGCAGAAGCTGCATTCTTGTTCCCTCAAATGATACTTCATGACAAAATATAAAGTGGCATCCTCAACTCTAGGTAGAAATGTAGAGTCAGGAAAACAAGGAAAATATCAAAACTTTGAACTTGAAACAAGAATTAGCAATGAAAAAAGTTTAGGCTAGCTATTTTTTTTTTTATGTATCTGCATAAATTGATTAGGAAGGGCAAAACAACAAGGAAAAAAAGCTTTTACTTTGATGTTTAGGGCTAAAACTGTGATTTCCAAGATACCCCTGAATGTTTCTAAAATTTAGGGGTACACAGCATTCCCCTCAGCACCAATGTCCCAGTTGCTGGTTACAGACTGAGTTCTCTGCGGAGGAATGACTGCAGCTTCTGAAATTATTTGGAAGGTTCAAGCAATGAAAACTCAGCTATTCATAACAAAGAACAAAACTGAAGAAGACCCAAATATTAAATAGGGAAGATATATTAATATCCATACTGTAACCAGTTACATAAAAAATATGTTCTTGGGGAAAAAAGAAGCCTAATTATTCCAATCCGGTACTCAATCCCACCCCAAGGCAACAATCTTGTGCAAGCTCTATAGAGTGAAAGAATAGTCTAATGATTTTTTCCTCGTAGAAATGGGTATGAAATATTTGAGAGTCGAGAGAGGGATTTTAAAGCTGTTAATTGGCTTGTATTAATTTATTTTTCCACATAATTCATTAACTAGACATTTCAGCATCCAGTCTACATTTTCTTAAGGGATATTAAATTGGTATAAATAGTCAATAGTTTAGCACATTTTACTATATATTCCTCTACTAAATATCACAAAATCATTGCAAATTATGCAAAATTGGTGACAGAATACTGCCTACCATTTTGAGGAAGCAAGCAGGCCTGTCTTTGCCAGAAAATTTTGCAGGATTCATTGAATGGGCCTTCTCGATCAGCTTCTCGAGGTAGTTGAAATCTGTAACATCACATCTTTTTAGCTAAATAAAAACCAGAACCCATTCAAGGCTGAAAAGCATAACCAATGACATGGGACCAAGCTACGTCCACAAAAAAAATTTCCAGTTTGTCTATTCTCCTCCAGCTTTTAGGTATTATATCTGAAGGATTAAAATACATAGAACTAGTTGAAGTAAATAGATAACTAGCATATAAGAAACACCGATTTTGTTTCACTAGAATGAATGACAAATAAAAGAGAAAAATCACACACTCCACTCGACGACATAATTCTCCAATCCTATCTCGGGGTACTTGTGCTAGTTGGGGAAGAGAAAGTTCTGCTACCTACAATAGTATCTGGAAGCATATTTGTAATCTTAGCAACAATGGCCAAGAACAACGAACAAAATACATTAGTTTCTCAAATTTTTAGATGCTAGCATCCTTGTTTGAAGCAGTGGATACTAATAGAAGTTAAAAAATGTTATTATCAGCCATGGTTTCAAAAAAAATAGGTATTTTTATCTTACATTACTTCAAATAAATCATGTGCACGTTTTCATCAGAATATGAAATAGTACTACCACAGAGAAAACTAATGGCAACACTAAACAAAGAAAAATGCACATCACTGAAACATAGTTTGAGAACAGAAAAGGTATAACAACCTGATTTAGTTGCAACAGATGGCAGCCCTTCTTCAGTGTCATGATATATAACTTGTATTTTAGGTTGATATATTGAAATTGCATCTGGACTAGCAGCATTTGGAAGCAAACTGTTATTCTTCTGATACAACATATTCCATAAGGAGGACATCCATGGATCTAAAGCCCCTTCGTACCTATCAATAATTGTGTAAAACTCCAATAAGCCTTTCCTTTGGTGATCCAAACAACAAATATTTCAATTCATAATGAAAAAGTTCTTCAGAAAGCTGAAAACACATTATTTCTCAAAAGCTGAAAACATATCGAGCAAGGTTGATCATGGAATACAGTGTATATTAACAAAACATCCATCTTAAAGGCTAAAGCTCTAAGTTATTTTTATAAAATAGAATGCTTTACAGAATTTCTAATTCCATTCTTCAATTACCCCATTTCTTTTTCACTGTAAAAGTGTTTTGTAGCTCATTTGTCAAACGAAACCGGTGATATAAAATAAGCATGAAGCTTATGGCAAGTACAAAAGATTCCAGACATATAATCTTCATATATAAAAGTTAAAATTGTGGACTAACAATGAGTGGATGCACTCAGCTCTTCTTTGTACATGCAAGAATCTTCAGGTAGGTCATTTTAGCGTTGAGTCCTACCACACATACACAGGACTTAGACAATAGAGAATAAGAATATCTGCAGATTTACCAGGATTTAACATTTGCTTTTGATAGCACAAAATTTTCTCAGTTATCCTAAATCATGAGAAAACTAGCATAGAGAACCAAAAAGTGAAAATGGTACCCTGAAGGATGTTGATCATCTCCAAGGCCTCTTTCAATTATTGCCGTTGCACCAAGAGATGATAATCGTTTGTCCAGCTTCTTTGCTACAAACTGCAACCAGAAAACTCATGTTGTTAGACAATCTATAACTGTTCAACAAGTGATAGATGTTTTATACAATATATGCACCTAAATAATTGAAAATGAAAATCATAGAATACAATTCAAGCAGAATCATTAGTTTTTCACAAAGGACGGTATTCTAACAAGTCAGAAATGCAATACTATACCAATTATATCTAATAGTTATGGTACAAATACATATTTTCTTCTCGTTAGTTATATGAGGTTTTAATCAGAACCAAATCAAACTTATGGGATGAGGAAAATGAGGTACTCGTATAACAGCATAAGAATCAGGCTTTTGTATCTGTGCGATAGCAAAATGACACAACCAATTATTTGTGTAAGTTCCTCAAGTTATAAGTGAAAAGAATTGCCGACCAATCACAGAAAATTACATTATACTTTTGGTAGCTTGAATCGCCCAATCCAAATACAGCATAGTTAACTCCTTTCAGCCAGTCCTTCGTCAAATTCTTTTGCAGCAAGAATCTCCAAAACCCCTGCAGAGATTTCAGCTAAAAATATTATACAAACCCACAGCAAAAATTCAATTGGCATTCAATAATATCATTTGATTTATAATATTTATACAACCTTCATTGAGTCTGGATTGTCCCCTTGGCCTGTGGTCGACACCACGAAAATCACTGTTTCCCTGTTCGGCAAATCGCTCTGAATCAACAAATTGCGACTATCATACTCAGATATTTCATAAGAAAAAAAAACTCCCCAAATAGGTATAAACTATACTCATCACTCATCAGTGAACTCCATCCTTAGCATACTCAATGAAACAATACCAACTAGGCACTATTTCACAACTCAATAAACAACAGAAGATATCAAATTAATTTCTTTTCTATATTGAAAATTTTAAATTAACATACAGGATGAAATTCATCCATGGAAAGGATGGAGACACTAGGACAGCCACGACGCTCAGCTTCACGCCCGAGCTGCTCGGCAGCATCCATTGCATTTCCTGTTTGAGAAGCATACAATATCACCAGCTGATATTCACGCTTTTCCTCCATCAATCCCATCGAGTTTTAGCCGCAAACACAATTGTGGGTTGCTGATCAAAAAGAGGAATACATTTCAATGACATCTGCAGTCACAAGCTACTTCTATAGGCTATACATCATTATTAACTACTCAAATCTATCCCAAACAAACAAAAAGTTAAAAATGGCAAAACTTTCTTGAATTATGTGATGCAAACAGCGGTCGAGTCTCGAAATCATGCGTTTTGTATCAAGATCCTTACGAGGCTCGTGTACTTCAAACAAACATTTGATGAAGAGTGGCAGGGAGATATGGTACCGTTGTATTGGAACAATCCCCAAACTTCATAAACTGGTTGTTCCTCCACAATTCATAATTCAAGTTGCATAATCAAGCATCCCCACAGTCAGAGAATGTCTCAAAACAAGAGTGGAGTATCCGGTTGAAATAAATAAGAATCAGTGCTGAGACGGTGGCCGGCGGCGAGAGGCGTTAACTACGCGGCCTTTTGGTGGTGGCGCTGCTACTTTGATGAGAGTTGATACACAGACGGCTTTCCCTTCTCTTCTTCTACTTTATTTTTAATTAAAAAAAAACTAATTATCTAATTATTCTATTTTACTCCATCTTTTAAATTTTTAAATAATAAAAAAAATGAGTATATCTATAATTTTGATGGTGCAAATAAAAACATCATTTCTGAAATTACAAATTTGCGTTGCCTTAAGCTCGGAGAATTCTCAATTGCTGAGGGGTATAAGAGTAAAATCGGAAGTATTTAACCAAACGATTTATTCACTTTTCCCTCGTGTGATAGAACCCTCTCTCTCCAGAAAGCCCTAAAGAAAAACCCTCCTCCCCCATTGTCCCTCTCACTCTCTCTTTCTCTCTCTCTCTCTCTCTCTCTCTCTCTCTCTCTACTGCGATTTTAAACCTCCGATCTAGCTCACATTTTTCTGGATCATTGAACGAGAGTGAAACGATGTCGCTGAAAGTGTTGAATCCGAACGCGGAGGTGCTGAACAAGTCTCATGCCCTTCATATGAACATCAACGCCGCAAAGGGCCTCCAGGATGTGCTCAAAACTAACCTTGGCCCCAAGGGAACTATTAAAATGTAACTACTTCGTGCGAGCTTGTTTTATAATTCCACTTTGGGGGGTTTGCTATTGTATGTATTTGTTTTTTGCAGGCTTGTAGGTGGAGCAGGCGATATTAAGCTCACTAAGGATGGTAACACTCTCCTGAAGGAGATGGTTAGTCTTCCACCATTTACTTTTATTTTTAATATTCTTTTCATTTTTCTTTTGGCGTGCGGACTGGGTGACTCATATTTGTGATTAATTGAGTATGCACGCTTCTAATTTGCTTTGTGGTCGGTCTTGTATATGGGCATCTGCATTTTCCATCTCCTTCATGAACTCTTGTGGTCGGAATTCGGTATGGGGAGCGTACAAGAAGCCTCTTACTCTATATATCTTTGTAGCGCTGGCAGAAATCTGGAGATATATATCTAGGCAATTACTCATTGTTTAGAGTATAGGGTATCTACCGTTACTGTTAGCAATTGTGTATATTTTTATTTATGGAAATATTTTTTTGTCAGCATTATTGTTATTAATTCTGTTCCTCGTACCACTTTAAGTTGTTCCTCTTCGATTGTCATTTGATTAAAGGGAGGAATTTATTGCTTTTTATACTAGTGGTCTGAAGTTGTCAGGATAGACTTGAAATGTTCCAACTTCCAATAGTTTTCAAGAATGATATAACCAAATTATAGAAAGGTGCATTATCTTGTGAATCACTTGTTGAAACCAGGATGGAAAATATTTTGTTGCTTGGAAGCAGGTGGGGACTGGGGTCCGGGATCAACTGCTAAAGATTTTATACAGTTTATCTTGTAACATGACATATGCTTGGAGTTATCTGCATATTGTTTTTTATTATTAAAAAGGTTCTGAGATTCACTACATGCATTAAGACTTTATCTTTTGCTGTAAATATGACAAATGCCTGTATATGGTTTCATTCTTTTTTATTTATGACAGCAAATTCAAAGCCCTACAGCCATAATGATTGCTCGTACTGCTGTTGCTCAAGATGAAACTAGTGGAGATGGTACCACGTCTACTGTCATCTTTATTGGTGAGCTGATGAAGCAATCAGAGCGGTATATAGATGAAGGTAAGCCGAGTTTCCTTTTTAAGACATTCATCAGTAAGGTATTAAGAATTTTTTGTGTTATTCTTGTGTATGACATCACCTGAGTCCTGATAAAGAAATAGTCAGTAATCTATTTCTGGTGCTCGTGCTGTGGTTAGTTTAATTTCCTATATTGCATTATGGAAGTGCACTTTTTTAGGCTAATTCATTTGTGTTTGATAGCTACTTTTTGATATAGTAAAACTGATAGATTAGTTAGAAACATTTGTCTATGTAATGGGAATTACCTTGAAGAGAAGGAAAATGTTGTAAATAGTTCATTCAAAAAGAGCAATGGTGCAATAGGAAGCCATTGATGGTGGATGTGAAAGCCTTCTTGGTGAAGTGTGTGCTTGAAATGCACTGTCCATTCCAGAATTTTGTGGTTGTCAATTCTGATCCTTTTTAAGCTTATAGAAAATGCCCCATACATATATTGGATTATAGTGCAATTTCTATTGTGAAAGTGGATTGTAATTCTAAAACTTAAGCTATCCAATTGCAGGAATGCATCCACGTCTTCTAGTTGATGGATTTGAGATAGCCAAAAGAGCAACACTCCAGTTTCTTGAAAAGTTTAAGACCCCTGTTGTTATGGGCGACGAACCTGATAAAGAGATACTGAAGATGGTTGCAAGAACAACATTAAGGACTAAGGTTTTCTTCAGAAAATCTATTTTGTGTCATGTATATAATACCTCTGAAAAATTGTACTTACGTGTTGGATGATCCTTGTTCAGCTGTACGAGGCATTGGCAGATCAACTAACTGACATTGTTGTAAATGCTGTAAGTAATTCTTTTCCTTATCCTACTATTAGAGTATACTGATGTGAGATAATATCTAATTTCATTTGTCCGAATGGATGAAGTTGTGGCATGTCTTTATTTCACAATATTCTCATGGTTTTACAGGTTCTCTGCATCCGCAAACCTGAAGAACCTATTGATCTTTTTATGGTTGAGATCATGCACATGCGCCATAAGTTTGATGCAGACACTCGTTTGGTATGTTACTTTGTTAATTTATGATTCTTCTAACTTTCCAATTGAATGTTGAATTTTGTTGGTGCCATTCACATGTTTGAACAATACTACAGAAAAGTTGCATCTACCCTACCCATTTAGGAAATTCCTTTCCCAATTAAGCGTTAGTTATTCTGGATGTAATGAAATCTATTTATTGTTATGTAAACTAACTTTAGTATGCTTCCAATGGTTATTTGATTGTGTTTTGGTCTTTACTAATGAATTTCCCTGCTTTTTTACATGTAATAGTGCATATTGTTGTATGAATTTTTTTCTTCTTAATGCATACTTACTCGTTTATCTTTTTATTGCCGTATCTAGGTTGAAGGCCTTGTTCTTGACCATGGTTCCAGACATCCAGATATGAAACGTCGAGCAGAGAATTGTTATATTATGACCTGTAATGTGTCTTTAGAGTATGAGAAGAGGTAAGGATTTCTGGGTGCTGTGCTTGTTTGCATGCTTTATTTTGCGTTAGTTAGTTCTGTAATATCCATGAGCTGTAAGTTTGGCTTTGTTTTATTCAGTGAAATAAATGCGGGATTCTTTTACTCAAATGCTGAACAGAGAGAAGCAATGGTTGCGGCAGAAAGACGTTCAGTTGATGAAAGGGTCCAGAAAATTATTGATTTAAAGAACAAGGTTCTTGCCCACTTTTGTCATTGGCCATTCCTAATAGTGATGGCTAATTTTTTACATGTTTTCTTGTCGAAGATGATAATCACTAGTGTTTCTCTCAGGTGTGTGCTGATAATGACAACAACTTTGTTGTCATTAATCAGAAAGGAATAGATCCCCCATCATTGGATCTTCTCGCTCGAGCTGGAGTAAGTTACCTAATTTATTTTAAAGTGATTGAACCCACTAAATATAAATTTTCAGTTCACCAAGTTTTGCGGAATTAATGCATGGAACTTCGGGTTAGTGCTAACTTGCGGTTCTAGTTATAGGAGTTAGTGAGTTACCAGACCTCAGGAATAAAATAGGTGAAAAGAAGAAAGAGGAAAAAGTTATTTTCTAGTTCACATATAGCCTAGGAAAGCCAAATGATTATATTGTATATGTGTTCTTTTGAGTAGGTCTCTTACTGAATTTATGTGGTTTAACTCTTGGAAGAGACACAATATCGGGTGTCTATAGTTAAATTAGTTTATGGTTCCTCACTATATGTAAAATGTTTTCTCCATTATTGCATTTGCTGCTTAGAAAATGGTTTCTGTGTCCATCGAGAAGCTTGGTTTCCTTGACATTCCAATTTCTCTGTTGTATATTCTATCTAATATCTATGCTGTTGATGTCTGTCTCGTAGTTCTGTGTCCTAATTCATTTGGTTTTCGGTATAATTTAGATAATTGCCCTGCGAAGGGCGAAAAGGAGAAACATGGAGAGATTGGTTCTGGCTTGTGGAGGAGAAGCTATCAACTCAGTTGATGACTTAACCCCTGACTGCCTTGGTTGGGCTGGCTTGGTCTATGAGCATGTACTTGGAGAAGAAAAATATACATTTGTTGAAAATGTCAAAAATCCACACTCTTGTACAATTCTTATTAAAGGTACTTGTTTTTCGTTTTACTACTTAGTTTTTGTCTCCTCATCTGTTGGCTATGGTATGGTATCCTTGTCTTTTTTCCCCATTGTTTGCTTTTCTTTTGTAGTTTTGTTATGACCTTACTACTACTGGATAATCTTGCGTAAAATATTTTGTTGTATTTAATGTTTGTTCACTAATGAACCGTGCAAACATCTTGCAGGTCCAAATGATCATACAATTGCTCAGATTAAGGATGCTGTTCGTGACGGTCTTAGGGCAGTGAAAAATACTATTGAAGATGAAGCTGTTGTATTGGTGAGTTAAGCAATGTGTTGGTTCTTTATGATTTTAAGTGAGTTTTTACTCCTTGATATGTGATACCTACTTTATCCATGGTGATGCTAAAATTTTAGGTACATATGTTTATGTGATTCACTTGTTTGTTAGTGATTGTTATTATATTTATGTTCGCTGGGGCCCAGGGTGTAGCTTATTGGTATTTTGTCAGGTATACGAGGACCTTAGTTGGTTGAAACATGAAAGAAAACGTAGCCTTATTTTCATGTTTATTCGAGTCCAATTTCACCTTTGTATATCACGAAATTGATAACAGGTTATATTTGCCTTGACATGAAATTTGAGCTCGTGGACAATTTTCACCTTTCTTTTTGTATGTGATGAAATGGGTGTTTAGATTGTTATTATGTTGCCCAAATATTCAAGGATATAACTACTGTTTGAGTTCCTGTATTAAGTGAGTTGTTCCTCCGTATGGCAGGGTGCAGGGGCTTTTGAGGTGGCAGCCAGACAATACCTAGTTAATGAAGTCAAGAAATCTGTAAAAGGAGTATGTGGTTTTTCTCCCTGTCCTTACAGATTTATTTGTGTTTGCATATTCAATCATCTGGAATATCTTCAAACGTGTAATTTCGGCTGCATCTTTTGTGGAACTAGTCTTACATATTAGAGTATAATATACAGAAATACATGTGTTTACGGGATTTTCTCTGATGCTCTTGAAACTTTGAATAGCGTGCTAAACTTGGCGTGGAGGCCTTTGCTGATGCGCTTCTTGTGGTTCCTAAGACACTTGCTGAAAACTCTGGTCTTGACACTCAAGATGTGATAATTGAACTAACGGTAATATTTGTGTGGTATTGTGAGTACAACTATCCACTGAACTTCTAAATGTAGTCCGTTGATGATTTTTTCTTTTTAGGGAGAACATGACAAGGGCAATGTGGTTGGACTAAATCTTCACACTGGAGAGCCGATTGACCCTCAAATGGAGGGTATCTTTGACAATTACTCAGTCAAGCGTCAGCTTATAAATTCAGGGTACATTTACAAACTTATTCTGAACATTTTGCTGAATCCTCAGTTCTGCAGTTTACACACTTTCTAATATTTGCACCTGCCGTGTGGTTTACTATGTGATCGTCTGTTTTACTTGATTAATCCTGCCTGCTGAAACACGGCATCTCTGTTGCAGCCCTGTGATTGCGTCTCAGTTGCTACTGGTGGATGAGGTTATCCGTGCTGGGCGTAACATGCGGAAGCCAAGCTAATTTGTTGTCGTGAACTTAACTTCCATTGTTTTCATGTTTTTTCTGAAGTACTGTGATCCTGGCGAGTGAGGATTGCGTTGGTTGTCAATGGTTTACCTTATCAAAACTCATATGTAGTCTTTGTACCAAGAAATTTTTTTGATTGGTTTCTCTTTTTTGCTCGTTACAAGCTGTGGTTGAACTTATGTGATAGGTATGAAACGAAATTATTGATGCCTGGTCTGCCCATAATTGTTTGAAGCTATAATTATTGACTGAGCACCAACTGCAATTTTTTACAGTGTTGGTAAGTTTTGATTTGGTTTTCTGGCCCCTCAAAATGATGAATGTACTTCTCTTTAGTTTTCATATATTTGTGTAAGAACATGTGTATACTTGATAAATTTCAAATGTTAGGTGGGTAAAAATGATGGGAAAAGTATCTTACTGCACACTAGGGTGTCTGTGGTATGGTCAAAATTAGGGAAAATAGGGAAATATATCCCAATCTTTTACATATTATGGGATTTTATCCCTCTCTTTTGCTGTTAGGGAATTATATCCCACACTTTCATTTTGTTAGGGAATTTTGTCTCATGTTGCTGACTAAGCCGTTAAGTGCCACGTGGCATTGATGTGGCGCTGACTCACTGCCACATATTTGCCACGTGGTATTTTTTTTATTTTTTTAATATTATTTTATTTTTTAAAATTTTTAATTTCATAATTAATATATATTTTTTATATATTTCATTTTTTATAATATTTTAATAATAATAAGATATATAAAAATAATAATACTTTAAATAAATATAAAAATATTATTGAAAAAATAAGCATTAATTATTTAATTATAATATATTAAAAAAACCTAATTCTCATTAAAAATTGAAAATTAATATTATTTAATTATAATATAGTAAATAACCTTTTTATTTTATAATTAACGTATTTCTGTATTTATATATATTATTTTTTAATAATTTCTTGCTGATGTTTTTTAATAATATTTTAATATATATATATATATATATGCGTATGTAAACAATAATCATTTTTAATATTAATTTTAAAAACAAACATATAAAATTAAAAATAAATTAAATATTGCATTATAATATATTAAAAAAATAAAGTAAAATAATCATTCAATGCCTAGAACTAATTTTGAATTTTGATTAGTTTTATCATCAATAATTTTTTCTACGGCTAACACTTGCTTAAAAAATATTTATTGGTTTTGTAAATACTTTCATTGATATTAATTTTTCAGTTTTTAATGAGAATTAGGTTTTTTTAATATATTATAATTTAATAATTAATGCTTATTTTTTTCAATAATATTTTTATATTTATTTAAAGTATTATTATTTTATATATCTTATTATTATTAAAATATTATAAAAAACGAAATATATAAAAAATATATATTAATTATGAAATTAATTTTTTTTAAAAAATAAATAAATATTAAAAAAAATAATAAAAAAATGCCATGTGGCAAATATGTGGCAGTCAGTCAGCACCACATCAATGCCACGTGGCACTTAACGGCTTAGTCAGCAACATGGGACAAAATTCCCTAACAGAATGAAAGTGTGGGATATAATTCCCTAACAGCAAAAGAGTGGGATAAAATCCCCTAATATGTAAAAGATTGGGATATATTTCCCTATTTTCCCGTCAAAATTACTTAAATATATATGATTATTAAATATATTATAATTCATAAGTATAAATTGTTTCTTACAGTTTCATATAATTAGCACGTCCAAATCTTTTATTCAACATATTTTAGTTTTAGTTTTATTTCTTTTATTAAAAAAGTAAAATAGAAACTCAACTACTCTTGATATATTTTAGTAAATTGTTTAAGGTTAAAATTGTTCATTTCAAAGATTAAATTATTTTTTATATGTTTGATCAATTTTGTTTAGATAAATTATTTGTTAGATTTGGTATTGTACCGATTAATTTAAGTGAGATTTTACTTCCAAATAGGTTAAACCGAATTGCGAACACACTTACCATTACTATTCATGTCGATCCCACAAACCGAATTGCAAACACACTTACCATTACTATTCATGTCAATCCCACAAGCCTCTTTTTATTTTGGCTGAATGGAGGGACAGATTAAATGAAAAGGTAGTCATTTGGCGGTAAATAGGGGTTTTTGAGACATATTTTGAGTGGAATATGTTTTACACAAAATGTATTTCAACGGGAATATGTTTATTGTAAAATTGATTTTGATCTCTACGAAATTTCCTATCCGACTTGCAAAGAATAAATTCCTTATTTCTTTTGCCGTTTCTTCTATAAGGTTTCGTCCAATGTATTAAGCGATAATTGATTCTTATCAATTACAATTCAATTTTTTTTATATAAAGTTGTATGTTATTGGACTCTATATAACTAAGTTATATAGAGTAATGACTGACTAAATATATTGTATAACTAGATAAAAAGCAAATTTCCTAACACACATATCTCATATAAGTTTTAGTCTAAGCGGTAATTATTAGAATAGAGTTGATTGATGTCGTTATTAATATGTTAGACAGCATGTTTGGTAGATTTTTTTTATTTTTTTTTTCATTTACGTGATCAAATTTTTTTCGTTGGATACTATATTTTATTATGGTACTCTTCTATCATTTAAAATTCGCCACTTGTTTTATCTATTTTTTCCTTTCAGAATAGCACCGAATTTTAGGACGATTCAAAGTCCATTTTTCTCCAAAAAAAAAAAAATGGCTGCTGTGTCAAATCTAATCTGATTGAATGTGGACAAAAACCCATCCATTCCTTTCCATACACATTTTCTCAATTACATCTCGACATGTGCATTTTGCTATTTTATTCACATTTAATTAAATCCATCCTATTACACAATTTTTTTTTAAAAAAAATTGACACTATTTTGGTTTCTGATAATCTCGAAATTTACATATCAATAAAAGATGTCTGAAATCCCAATCAGCTTGACAAATATATTAATCACCGACATATTATATTTCTAAAAAAGAAAAAAAAATGCAGAAATACAAGTATAATTAGAATTCTTCATATGTTTTTTGAATAAAGAATTCTTCATATTTTAATATTCAAGATTTTGGTCTCTCTATAATTGGATTGGTTGGGTGGGTCGGCCCTACGGCCCATTATGATGATTCCCGTGAAACTGAATGCACGAAATGACGAAAAAGGGCCTTGACGGGTCAGGGCCAGGCGTGTCGCATACCACGTCCCCGAGAATTGCAAACTCCGCCTCGGCCCACCACATGTCGCTTTCTCATTGGTTTACCGCCCCTCTCCCCTAACTCCCACTTTATAAACCCCTCGCAGTCGCTGCGATTTCTCTTACACTGCCTCCATTTCGTCTACAGCAGCTGACTGCCTTCCCAATCGATTTCCAGATCTATTTCAACAGGTCCGTTCTTGCTCTTCCCCTCCCTCCATCTCCGCCTTTTGCATTCTTTTTAATTGTTTTTTTTTCTGTTCTTGGATTGATTTATCTTTGCGTTGCTAGATTTTTTTTAATAGGTTTAGGGTTAGGGTTAGAATCTGGATGATAAGTTGGAGTTTGACTAGCTCTTTTGGAAATGGAATCTGATATCCGGGGGGTTCGTAATTGCGATTGTTGTTGAACTGGATCTGATTGCTCACGATCGGTTTTGTGTTTGTTTTCTGTAGTTCAGTTGAAGTATGATAGATTTGGAGTTAGTGGAAGTCAGAGAGTTATACTATAATTTGTTTGAATTATGTTTTACTAGAGTTACTTGCAATGATTCGGTGGAGAAATTTAAACTGAATCCGGATTTGATGGTTGATTTTATTTATTTAGTTTTATTTAGATTGGGATTGTTGTCTCTTTGAATTAGAACTTGTGGATCTGCTTGCTGTTCTGTTCAAGTTCATTTTTACTTCCACAATGTATTTTCCCCCCATTTATGATTGAGATAAAATGAGCTCGTTAATAGATATTTTATGTGAAATAGATATGGAAAATCCTTTTACAAAGAAGTTCCTTTCGCATGCAATTGTTATTCAAGAGATCTAGCCAAAAAAATTCTACTGCCTTTTTCTTAGAATTTGAATTTGCCATCTGTGTGTTGTTGGATTGTAAGATTGGCAAAGTCAACTAAATACTGAATTTATTGTTTGTATAAGATTTTTTAATTTTAGTACTTTGCCTTCTGACATTTGGTTTTTTATTTCTGATCAATTTTATTGTTTTAAGTTTTAGAAATAATGTAGAATCTAAGCATAAGGATCATGGATTTGCCACAGGTTTAGTTCTATTTTAGCTTTATTAAAATGTCGCCGGCTGATTCATCCCGGGAGGAAAACGTTTACATGGCCAAGTTGGCCGAACAGGCTGAGCGCTACGAGGAAATGGTTGAGTTTATGGAGAAGGTTGCCAAGGCTGTTGACAGTGATGAGCTGACCGTTGAGGAAAGAAACCTCCTCTCAGTGGCATACAAAAATGTAATTGGTGCACGGAGGGCCTCATGGAGGATCATCTCTTCCATCGAGCAGAAGGAAGAGAGTCGTGGCAAGGAAGATCATGTCAGCATCATTAAGGAATACAGGGGTAAGATAGAGGCAGAACTCAGCAAGATCTGTGATGGGATTCTGGGACTCCTTGAGACCCATCTCATTCCCTCTGCCTGCTCTGCCGAATCGAAGGTGTTTTACTTGAAGATGAAGGGTGATTATCATAGGTATTTGGCTGAATTCAAGACTGGGGCTGAGAGGAAGGAAGCTGCAGAGAGCACTTTGCTTGCTTACAAGTCAGCCCAGGTAAATAGTATTAATTTCCCGGTCGATTCTATTTCATTGATTTATTCAGACAGACATTTTGACCTGTTTTAAATGTACTTTGTAGGATATTGCATTGGCTGAGCTGGCTCCTACTCACCCTATAAGACTGGGACTTGCTCTTAATTTCTCTGTTTTCTATTATGAAATCCTCAACTCTCCAGATCGTGCTTGCAACCTAGCAAAGCAGGTATTTTTAGAATATTTAATTTCTCATGAAAAAATGATTTTGTTTGTAACTGTAGCTGCAGCACATGGGTTTCAGTTCTTTAAACTCCACTGTTTCATTCCTTGTCTTTCTCAACTATCTGTTGTTTCATTAAGGAGTGCTGTTCACTTATGGCTCATTTTTGTTTTTTGTTTTTTTTGTAGGCTTTTGATGAAGCTATTTCTGAGCTAGATACCCTGGGTGAGGAATCATACAAGGACAGCACATTGATCATGCAACTCCTTCGTGACAATTTGACTCTTTGGACATCTGATGTAGCGGTACGTTCACATCTCTGTTCCAGCACATATTCAAGAACCAATCCCAACTTGTATTGCTTATAACATATATTTCAAAAATGATGGATTTGAGTGTACATATTTTGTTATCAGGATGAAGCTGGGGACGAGATCAAGGAAGCTTCGAAACGCGAATCGGGCGAGGGAGGACAGCAGTGATGATGAGTTTGTATTGTGTTGATGTATTCTGTTAGTATAGAAGAATCGTTGCTAAGATTTGATGGCGTAATCTTATGTGTGTGTGGTGATGCTGAAGGTTTCTCTACATATTGAAATGCTCTTTTCTCTCTCTCTCGCATATTTCATTCTTTCTCTTCAACCTGCTGCTGGGGGTTGACGCTAGCTGGTCGTTGTTTCTTTATTTTGGTTTCTGTGTTATTGTTCAATGCAATATCATTGTTGCATTTTATAAGTAAATTATTCAAAAATATCAACTTCAAACAGTAGTGGAAACCATAATAGGATTTGATTGTTGTTTTAATCTAGTTCTACATTTTGTTTGATCCAGTAGTTAAAATGTTATATTTTCTATTGTTGAAATATAACTGATAAAGTTGTTTATATTTATATGTAATAAGTTATTGTCCATGTAATACGTTATTATCGATAGTTGCATGCATTTATAGATGTGGTTGCATTTTTTCGTCAAACCATGTGGGGCAAATTGAATTTTGTCTTAAAATATGAATAGATGTATATGAATATTAAAATTAGATTTTACATAAATATATTAGTATTTAAGCTCATCAATAATAAGATTGAATAGTTGATATAATTTTGAATTAATAATTTTTTTGTTGCTTCTTTTACACTATATTATTGTAATTAATTTCTTGTAACAATGTTGCTTTTGAATTATTCAATATGATATTCTCAGAGTTGACAATTGTGATTTGTGAATATGAATAATTGCAAGTTGTTGCTTAGTTAAGCATGGCTAGTGATGCGATCAGGGTGAGATTCTATTTATTAAAATTTGACTTACATTAAAAATCAACATAATTAAATCTATGTAATTTTATAGTGTGCTATAAAAAATGCCTCAAGTTTATGTGCGTCGAACAATTTACGTTTTTATTTATGAAGGAACATGGTACTACTCTGAACTCTCATTGTAGCTTAGTATTTTTTATTTTTTTTTTACAATTTTCAAGTAGTTGAATCTATGAAAATTAGTTAGTCTCAGTTTCTAAATTCTAAATTTGCTAGAAATTACTCCCTCCTTCTATTTTATTAATTTCACTTCGTCTTTTTAGTCTATCTCATTTATTAGTTTTGTTTTTCTAAAATGATTAATTTTTTTCATACTCACCAATAAATTATTAATTTCAGTACACTCATAAATATTAATTATTGTGTCATTTTTGTTTAGGACTATTAAATCGGGATGAAGGAAGTATGATGTAATTCCCACTTTATTTTTATTTTTTGATACGTTAAACACCATCAGTTTTTAGTGGCGGATCCAGAAAATTACAATTAGGGGTATGTTATATAAAATTATATATATATATAATATATATATATATATATATATATATTAATAATAAATAAATTTTTTGGTTTCATACATAAGTACGCCCCTGCCAGTTTAGAGAGTTTTTTATTAAGATTAGTTCGATCTTGTAGTCTTGTTATAATTTATCGAGTTGTAAATCATAGCTGATCGATAGCAAATTTGTGAGAAATTGGCTACCAGTTGGATGTTCAAGAAACAGACAACCAGTTTGGGAGCATTTATTTGAAGAAACTGGCTCACTTGTCTTCATCATTTGAGGTTCACCGGCAAGTGTGAATCCTAAACTCGTAAATAGAGACAAGAAGAGTCAAGACAAGCGTGTACTCTTTTAAGCCTAGATTCTAAGTAAGGATCTGCAAACATTATTAAAGCTTGTTTGTCCCAAGAATCAACCAACCGAGGATTCATTGGACTCAGTTATGACTAAAAGCATCGAGTCTACCTACCACTATCAGAAAAAAAACAAGACAATGAAGCAACATTTCAATAAAATGAGACACTTTGATTTCATATATTTATCCTGTCTCACAACGGCTACAATTTAAATCTTCCATTTATAAATAGAAGAGTTCAAGTGAAAAATGGTAAGTGAATCTATTGAAAGAGCTGAAACTTTGTCGAAACTCAAGCTCGAAACTTTCTAAGCATTGAGACTGCTATACTAACTTACAGTGTGATATTTTGTGTACACGAGACTCTGTGCGTCTAGCAATAGTTTTCTTTGTCTTCTTACTATATAAGTAAGAAAACATACTGCAGTTACCACTTATCCGGTAATGACTATTCTAGTGTATACTAAAACCAATAAATTTTCGGGAAGAAGTCAAAGTCCCAACGACCATTTTGAGGCTGAGTGGTTCGTCCGCGCTCCAAACCTGAAAAAGTGAAGGTGATCAAATGACTCGTTGAGCATGCTTGTGGACTGGCAAACTATTGGATTTTGTATACAAAAAAACATTTATTACGATGAGTATACATTCAACGGTATTTCCTATCTGTTAACAAACTTACATGCGAGTAACAACGATATCCTCTATCTCACCGATGGGGACGATCACACTGTTTTGAATATTTTGTGAACAAATGTTTAACCCCGTTACCTTGTTATATTTTAAACAATGTTGAAACATGGTTAAATGTTAATTTAAGTGCTCTTTTAAATTTTCACAAGCCTTCCGCTGATTTTAAATTATGAATATGTTTGAAAAATGTTGATCACGACTGTAGCGCGCCCCAAAGTTGGGAAGATCAGTTGGGGGCGTTACAATTATCACAACCGAGACAGCGTACGAGGATAAGTCTATCGGTATATGCTGCAGCATAGTCGGAAAGAAGTAGTTTGTCTTGATTATTTGATATGCTGGAACGTGCAGTTGCGTATTAATTGGACCACAGTGAATACAAAATCTCGATCTTGATTAAGTCCAAACCCTAACGAAGGTTCAGGGTCTTGCACGGGTTGACTGTGCTTTGACTTGCCATGGTGGAGAGCCTGAGTAACGTGCTCGTATACCCGCATCTTGGGTAACATCAGTTCGTGTATTGCAGCCTGAGTCTGAAGCTAGGTAACCATATCCGAGTAATAGGATGGAGACATTCCATGAGGAGCTCAAAAACATTCATCGTGCTAAAGTCCTGCAGACTGATTAAGTCCAAACACGAGTGATAAAGTTTGAGTGGTACTGCTCAGGAAAATAAGATAATAATTAATTGTAGATAGAGCTTGTCAGAAGTTCCGATTAATTAATGAATGTCCAATAACCGTAAATATGGGGATTCTCGAGTAAATGCAGTTCGTTCTCATAACGTGGTAATAAAGGGGTAGGTCAGTATTAATTATGTGGTGAAAAAGAATTAATATTAATTAATTAATTATGTACTGGGTTGTGGACATGAGAATTAATTAATTCATAGGCCCACTTTATTATTTGCATTAGGTCTCATGTCTGACCCAAATTAAATATGCTGAAAAGAGTCCCAGTAGCCCACTAGGGTTAAAGCCCTAGGTCTATAAATAGACTGTTCTCTCTCTCAGTCATCACGATTCAAATCAGTTAAAACCCTAGTTTCAGAGAGAGAGGGGCGGCGCATCTGGTGTGTTCGGGAGGAGAAGAAATTCGGCTCTGGCTTACACATTCACAGACCTGTGAAATCCTCACAAGTAGCAGGATTTAGCAGCATTGGGATACAGATCTAAAGATCTAATCTGGAGAACATATTTATTTTTCCTTTATCTTTTATGTTTAATTAAATCTAAAAATTAGATTTGCTAATTTATGTTTCCGCAGATTTAATTGAATAGCGTTGTTGAATCGAATGTTGGAAATTCAAACGTGAAAGATTGGATCTGACTCTACGGAAGAAAGGTAATCCCTTATCCACTGCATTAAATTCATAGAAGCATGTTAGAGTTTATTGAATTGGTAATTGCTCTCAACATCCATGAAACGGTCCGATTTATTTGTATTTAGTGATTCGGTTCGCCAAGAAATCCCTACACAAACGCGGTATCTATCAGCAAGCTACGGACCGTTCAACATCTTTGTAACGTAAACTTAGTGAATTTTCAGACTTTGGTCCGAATAGAGGACGTATGACGTTTAACTCCGAACCCCTATAATCCTTTGCTTTATTTACATTTCACGTTTGGATTTAAAAATCTAACTCTCAAAATATTGGAATATTCTTTAATATTGACTAAGTTCAACTAATCGCTAAACTAACCAGTTTTTCAAAAATCCAAGCTGATAATTGACAATAAATTCAGGAGTGCAAGTTCATTAAAATTTCTGTTACTTATATTCATATTTTGATTTGAGATCAACATTTTTTTTTCAAAAAAAAGGGACAATAAATGCAAATTGTTTTAAAAACTATAATTAAATATTAATTAACTTCATGGATCCGAAGCAATAGAGTCAATGAAAGTTAAGGATTTACACGGTGTGGTTTAGTTAATTTGAGGAGTAAAGTAAAATATTATTTTGTGAAAAAACGATTGAGCCGGTTTCAGCCAAGCTCACCGCTAATAAAAGTTAGATTTAAATGAATTGGAATCTAAAACAGAAATTTATTGGCACCTCGACAGTGGCGGGAAGCAAAATTCATTGATTGGCGCCCTTTTTTCGAAGGCAAAATTCAAAATCCCTCCGCTCCACATTTCAATTTTTCACAAAAATGGAGCAGACGAGTGTTTTTATGTCCTAACCAAGACATACATTTCTAGATCCTCTCCAGTTTCAGAAAAATATAATCCCTAAAATCCGGCCTGAATTTTTTTCTGACGACAATGGCGGTTGATTCCAATCAGGTGCTTAAGAGCCCTAAGAGTAAGGAAGCCAGCAACAAAAAACACCCTATTTCTTCGCCGACGAAGCGGAACAAATCTCCTGGAATCCGGCTTGTGGGTGGCCGGATCTATGATTCCGTTAACGGAAAAACTTGCCATCAGGTTGGATCTCACGCTCCAAAACAGCTCTTCCTTAACTACTTTAGTGTTTTTTTTTGCTGATTATCGACAAATCTTGTGCCATTGAATTAACCGGTTATTGTGACACGGTTTAATTTGCGATGGAGTGCAAACAATGGAATGCTGTTTTTACGAACACATGTGCAAAATGCCCCATCGTTAACCCCAATGTGTTTATTTCAGAGATTGCATTTCTGGAGCAATTACATCTCTAGTGAAAATTTGAGAGAGTATTTGCTTGTTTGCCCAAAGAATAAAACTAATGAGTTCATTAATGCACTTTTACTTGGACTGACAAATGTGTTGTGATGTGATGTTGAAAATGCTTGAGGCCTAGGTGAAAGTTTTTTACTGTTGCTATAAAGTCTCATTAACTGGTTTCACATATTTCTCACATTTTCAACTTGGGGTGTTGAAGTGTCGCCAAAAGACCAGGGATTTTGCTGCATCATGCACAAACCAGAGGAATAACAAACCTTGTCCAATTATGTATTGCCATAAGTGCCTTTTGAACAGGTTATTGCTTTATCTTACTCGTTGTTAAACCATCCTGCCATTGAATGTTGTTGGTTCCTAATGTACACCATTTTGCGAGATAGGTATGGTGAGAAAGCAGAAGAAGTAGATGCTTCAGGGGATTGGAGCTGTCCGAAGTGCAAAGGCATTTGCAACTGCAGTATTTGCATGTGAGTGTTTTGACTTGTTTCTGAATACTTGTGGAGTGTGTTTCTGATATCATTGCATGTTTATTTAGGAAAAAAAGAGGTCATCAACCAACGGGCATACTTATCAAAACTGCAAAGGCAACTGGATTTTCATCTGTTTCTGAGATGCTGCTCAAAGGAGCACTTAATAAAAAATGTGAAAATATTGTCCCACTCACTGCTGATTCACCGATGAAGGTAACCTCATTACGACAAAATGTGTTTGCTTCTTGTTTTACTAGCATGAACATTAACAATACTTGTCTCTATTTTATTAGTTTGCTTGTCTTGTGTAATGTCTTTGAATTAACAGGAACTTGAACCTTCACCCAGAAAGCGGGGAAAGGAAAATTCTATTGATGGAAAAGTAGATGCTAATTTGCCAAATGACAGTATAAAGAAGTCCAAGAAAATTAAGAAGGTCCACAAGGGCAATAAGGATGATGGTACTCCAATTAGTGAAAGCCCTGATAACAGAATTTTAGAGCAGAAAGCTCTTGTGGCAGTGCAGGACTGTAGTAAGAAGCTCGGAGCTGAAGATGCAGCTTTATGCTCTGCTGAGAAGTCAAAGAAAACGAAAAGGGATAGGAAAGTAGATGCTAATTTGCCAAATGACAGTAGCAAGAAGTCCAAGAAAGTTAAGAAGGTCCACAAGGGCAACAAGGATGATGGTACTCCAATCAGTGAAAGTCCTGATAACAGTATTTTAGAGCAGAAAGCTCTTGTGGCAGTGCAGGACTGTAGTAAGAAGCTCGGAGCTGAAGATGCAGCTTTATGTGGTGCTGAGAAGTCAAAGAAAACGAAAAGGGAGAGAATAGATGATTTGGAAAGTAAGAAAGTCAATGATGAGATATTGAAGGGGAAGAGTTTGCATGATAAGAAGAAAAAGCAAAAACACGACCATGATATTAAGAGTGATACCACTTTAGCAAGAAGAACAAGTCCTAGAAAATTGCCCGTGAGTAGTAGAATATCCAACCAAGAAGCAAGACCTAATGTTGGAGTAGATGATGGAAATGTGAACTGTAAGATAATGATGACCAAAAAAGATAATGACAAGCCCTCAGAAGATGATACTCTAAAGGAAGAGGAAATTAATACAGCAAATGCTTTGGTTGGTTTAAAGCAAGATAATGCTGTTTTTTTCCCTGACATTCCACTGCCTCTGGGGACAGAATTGAATACTGTGGCTGGAATTGATGTATCCGAAGAAGATGTTGGCAACGCCTTACAGTTTCTAGAATTTTGTGCTGCTTTTGGAAAGGCAAGTATTTCATTTGTAACATAACTGCTAGTTCATCATTTCTACATAGTTGGGATTATAGATTACACTTGTATAATATTTTAACCTTTGCCTTGTGGAAAATAATACTTACCTTATTCGCTCTAGAGAACATACTTATTTCTTATGGTTGAACATTAGTAATGAAAAGGTCTTTATCTTTGTGTTCATCTTACAAGTAATCCTTTTAGTTATTTGTAAGGATTAATGTTAAACACTTCTATTTTATATGTTACTTTTAGAATAACTAAACTTTTTTGTGCATTTGGCTCCAATCAGCAGATTCTAGATGTGAAAAAGGGCCAGCCAGAGCATGTCCTTCAAGACTTATTCCATGGTCGAACTGGACGTCGAGGGAAATTTTCTTTGACAGTACAATTTCAAATTCACCTACTCTCTGTTTTACTGAAAGAACAAGGAGAAGAGTATGACCTACAATGCTTTGAATTGGGTAGTATTTTTTATTCTTTAATCAGAATAAGGCGATGAACTTTTTTTGGTTTTCTACATGTAGACATGAAGATCTAAGTACATCAATTGGAAAAAGCTCATGGTTTGATGCACTTAAAGAATGCTTGTCTGAATCTCAAAGCATTCTTAAAGCTCAGGGCCTGGACTGTCTCGAGAAGGCATCTGATTATGAGTCCTTAGAAGCGTCACAAAAGCTCAGTCTCCTAAATTTTCTTTGTGATGAAATCCTCTTAACTGAGTAAGTACAGTTCCATTTGTTTCACTTGCAATACTACAAGTTTTCAGGTATTTACTATGGTTTTCCATGATTAGAAAGCTGAGGAGTTGGATGGATGAACAAAACACAGAACTTGCTGAAAAAGTCAAGGAAGCTAAACAAAAAGTTAGTTCTGCTAAGGAGGAGGTAATAATGATTGCTAAATATCCTTAAAAAAATAAAAGCTATAATATATTTTGCTGTAATGGAACTTGAGCTTTTCATCTCTATTATAAACTTGTCACGCCCATGCAGGAGAAGACTTTAAAGCAGAAAATGAAAGATGATCTTGCCAAAGCCATTATTGCCAAGCATGGTGAACCTCTTTCGATTTCAGAGCATGACGCCATTGTCTCCAGGATTAAACTCAAAGCAGCAGAAGCTCATGCAAAGGTGGTGCTCGAGTCAAATGGCTTACTTCTTGAAAGTAAGTGTACCTTGTTCCTTTTTGAGTTTGCCAAGGTTTTCAACCTGAAAAACTTGTCAAAATACTAAAAAGAAATAAAAGTAAATTTAACACCATTACATGCTTTCATGCTGAAAGTTGGGTCTTTAAAAACGAACACATTGCATCTTATCCGAATGATCATACACTATGATTTACCGTTTTACCTGTTGCATGCATGTACGTTCCATGAATCTTGATCTTTGATTGCGTGGTGCAATAACTGAATTTGTAGATAGTCGCACTTGCAATGCCATAAGAGTAGAGCCTGTCCTTGTGAGTTGTGGTGGTAATGCATACTGGAAATTGAGTTCTTCTGGCCACTCCAATATACTGCATCAAGGTAAGTTATATACTTATATTGCATGTTCTATTTCTCTGATAATATCCATCTAGCTAACCTGATCTATTATGTAACAGATGTTGGAAAGGGAGATACACTTACCTTTAACGAGAAATGGTTTGCTATTGATGATGAAGGAAAAGAAGCAATTGAGAAGCACATCGCCTCCTTGAGGTTAGTTCTATTCTTGGTTGATTATTGAATGCAAATCAATTACTGCATAAAAGCAAAACAAAAAGACATAACTTTGCCTGAATTTAAATAGTGAATGCAGATTGTTTGTGTTGGAGTTGATTATTTATGCATTCTTTTATTAATTTTTTTTTTCAAGAAATTTGATCATCCTTTGCTTGCAGGAGGAAGAAGCCAAGGTTCTGATACAGCAGACGAAACCAATGAACGGTTTTTATAGAACATGGAATTTTGGGCTAGCGGTTTTCTCTCATTTTTTGTAATGAAATATGTGTTTGTATTTGTTAGGAAGTAATCTCCCAACTAGTGAAAAAACATATCAGAAACATTTTTTAAATGTTGCGAAAATATGGGGATATGTATCTTGCTAAATCTCTGAATTATTTGCTAAAATAATTATCATATGATTGATTGGATATGAAATTATTTGAAGAGATCTGGTAATTACAGAGACAATGATTGAATGTGACACTTTTAATGATTCAAATCTTAATACTTTTATTAATAGTTTGCAATGTGAAAAACATTATAGTTGTAAATGAATTATTATTTGTGAGTCATTTGAGTTTTGATTTAATCTAAGTTTGTTTGAGTTTATTTATTAAATGTAATTAATTTTTGTATTTATAAGAAAAAATAAATCTGAGTAAAAATATAATATTACTTTTGAAATAAATATATTTTATCATTTTAAAAATATGTAATATTTTGAATATTTCTTGTTTGTTTAGATTTGATTAATGTTCAAGTAAATTTGTGAATTTAGCGAATTAAACTTGAGCAAAACATCCCTTATAAATGTTGAAAAAATTGGAGATTTGGAGAGAAATAGTTTGCATTATGAAAAACACAAATCTCATGATGTAAAAAAAATAGTTGATTGAAATTTGTGAATTTCAAAGTATTTGTTTGAATTTTTTTTTGAAGTTTGATTTGATAATAAATTGAGTCAAATTTGAAGAAAATATTACTCCACTCGCATTTGTTTGATTACATCCTTAAAAAACACACAATAAAAGAGCAGATTTGATTTGGAGTGAGGTAGTTTGCAATGTGAAAAACAAAAATATGATGTTGAAAAAAATTCGCAGATTTGGGAGTGTAAAAAATAAGTGAAATGAAGAACGACTCTGCTGGGGATCGAACCCAGAATCTCTGGTTCCGTAGACCAGCGCCTTATCCATTGGGCCACAGAGTCAATTTGTTTTATTACATATTTAAAAATAAATTTACTTTTGAATCGTAATGGACAATTTAAAATTCACATATATTGTTATATAAATCTATAAATGGGTGAAACGAGATGAATAATACATTTTTTAAAAAGTTAGTTTATCTATTTCTTATTAGGTTGAATTTAAACAATGATTTAAAGACAAATTGAGTTTCAATAAGATGGCATTTTTTTTAAATTCATTTTTACTAATCAGGCTCTACTTTGAGTGTTGCTTCAACTCCTATCAAATAAAATCTTATGTTCAAACACGGTATATTCGCATGAGACATTGGATCGAAACTATAATTTATTTAAAAAAAACTCTTAAATCTTTGATTAATAAGTTTACGAGTCTTCTTTAAAATCTCAAACCACTTTCTTCTTCTTCTTTTTTCAACAGAAAGAAGATAAATCAATTCAAGAATATCTAGATCTTTATACACTTACCTTTTTTTTTTTTTTACTTTCAGTTTTTTTGGGTAAATAAATAGTGACCAGTTAGTAAAATGTAAGGAATCTTGGGTGGCCTCAAAATCAGTGCTTCTTTATCATTGCAACGATGAAAATATAATTTTGGCAATATTCGAAATACTATTTCACATAATGGTGCGCCATTTAAAAAATTACATATTAAATTTTTGAAAAAAAAAAAACTGAAGTGAGATTGACATCAGAATTCATGTGATTGATTATATGAGCAGAGTTAGGCTGATTCAGTTTGCAGCATCACGAGATGAGAGGAGGATTAATCCAAAAATACAGAGAGAGAATAGTTGAAGTTTCCAATAAAGATACAGTAGCCATGACAACACATTTCATATTTTTCATCCAAAAATGAAATAAATAATAGGAGGTGTGAGTAATAATATTGTTGTGGTACTTGGGGAATAATATTTCCATTAAAAAATTGAAACTTTTGTCAGATATTTCACTAAATAAGAACAAAAAACATAACATCAAGAGCAGCACAATAATTCAGTGGAACACCCAAATAAACATCCACATATTTCATATTTGCTTTGCCTTTGCCCACTACATTTCTTTTTTGTCCATTCATCACTTTTTTATATTCCAATGATTCCATGCCACTTCACATTCACATCCATCTCTTTATTTTCTCTGTGTGTTTTATACCACTTCTATTCATTCTTTCCAATTTTATATATCACATATTTTAACTTTTCAATAAATAGTCTTTCATACATGCACTAAAGTTTTGTATCAGGTTATTGTGTCGGGTCAAAAATAGTTAAGTTATACTCTTTCCGTCCCGCCCGAATTGCTACATTTACTAAATTGGGCGTCCCACCCGAATTGCTACATTTATAAAAATGCTAATTTTTTCACACTCAATAATAAAATATTAATTCTACTTACACTCACATCCTCAATTCCCGTGCCAAAAAGAAATGTATTAATTGGCACGGATGGAGGGAGCAGTTATATCCATATTAACTCTGTTTTTTATACACAATGGCATGGAAATACATGGGATTGATGTTGCTCAGCAGAATAAAATATTAACCCTAGTGCCTAGATTAATAAAATATTAAATAAATTAAACTTGTGGTTAAAAAGTGCACAACATTCCCTACTGTGTGCCTATGTGCACAGCAGATGATCCAAATCCAAATACATGCTAGATCAATATGTGAGTCCAAATGTGGATAACATCTAAAGAGTTTTAATTTTTCGGAGGATTTAGCAAGATACTATTTCAATTTAAGTGGTTGTGTTTACACAGCTTTTGATGTGTATGACTTGTTTTCCCAAAGGATAAAGTAATACTTAATTTTTATTTTTTTTTAATGGGTTGGTATTTGGCAAACTCAAATCTAAGAGGAGATATAAAAATAGAGTTATTTGTATATATGGGTATGCCTAACTCCTATTTCGTAAGAGACCTTTCGAGATGTAGATGTACAAAAACAAAATCACAATGTTTAAAGATGTCCAAAGTGAACAATATCACATTAATATCGAAATTTTATTATTGTTATATTGCTCAATACTGAGACCTAGCTTATAATTTAATGAGAAATATGAAAAAAAAACGGACACATTTGGTCACATATAATATTGAGAGGTTGCAATCCTTGGTACGAAAATTCAAGTGTAGTGACTAGTGATTTGTTCGGTTCCAGTGACTAGTGATTTGTTCGGTTCCTTACGTGGGATTTACGATAAATTCAAGATGCCAAAATTTATCTAGCCACTTTTGATAACTTGTTAAGTTATATAGCCACATGTATAAAAATACATGTTTTTTAGCCACTTTGCCAATGATTGGAGAGAAAAACTGAATTTTAAAATATTGTTATATTAATTATTTTTGGATTTATTATCCATTACCCCACCACCTATCCCACTCCCTCTATTCTCTCTCTCTTCCCCGTCGAACACCCACACACCACCACCAACGCCGCACGCCATTTTTTCCGATTGAAAGCTTCAAATCGCCGAATTTCGCACGCTCCAACCGGAAAAAAAATCCACATTACGTCTACGTGATGTCTGGAGAAGAAGAAAACCCGAACCAAGTAAGTTAAATCCCATTATTTCGCAATTTTTTGCTCGATGTTTAGCGCGATTTTTGCCCGGAATTTTTCTTTGATTTTTCGCAATTTTTCGTCGCATACATGTTTTATTATGTGTATGGAGTTGATTAAATTCATATTTCGTCGATTTATATGCTTAAACATGATTAGAAACAATTTAGGAATGAATTTTTGCTGTAGAACTGTAGAAAAATTACAGGCTGCGCGCGCCCTAAGGAGGGAGATGACGAGATCTCGACTGGGGATGTCGAGATATCGAGATCTCGACATCCCCAGTCGAGATCTCGTCATCAATTCGTTAAAATTCAAAATTTTATTAAAGCAAGATCTCGACATTAATCTCGATTTTGATGTCGAGATCTCGACATCAAAATCGAGATTAATGTCGAGATCTCGATTTTTTTTAAAAAAAATTCTGATTTTTATTCTTTTAATTTCCCTTTTATTTACATATTGTATTTTATTTAATTGCAGGTTTGGGAGTGGATCAGGCCCAGTTTGCAGGGCAAAGTCCCGCGGTCGATGAATTTTTACGACCGGGACATTCTTAAGGATATCCGGGTTCGTTTGTTGAGCTTCAGAGATGAGAGTTTGGAATTATTTAGGGAAGGACCGTTTGGTCATTTTCTGAGTTTTTGGTGGAAGAAGAGCACGATACGTGCTACGTGGGCACTGATCACCCACGAGATTGAGGTGGAGGGAGCGGAGAACGAGTTGTGGTTTCGTGTTGGTGAAACCAACATTCGACTTGGCGTTGATGAGTTCTGTTTGATGACCGGGCTGCGGTTCGGAGATTCGGGTTTTGACCCTACAGGAGTTCATATTTCGTCGGAGGATGGTTGTTTATCTTCTCACTACACTACCTTTCCTACTGTTGATCAGTTGCATCTAGATTTTATGAACACCGAGCTGAATCTGAGCGATTCTGCTGATGATTACGTGAAGATCGCTCAGATTCTATTTGTCTACAGTATGCTGATGTGCCACGATGGGAAGCGACACGTAGACCCCTGGATTTATGCATTGGTGGAGAGACCTCATCAGTGGAGGGCATTCCCTTGGGGCTCGTGGTCCTTCAGTATTTTGCTGCATCAGATGTCTGTCGTGATCACATCATCAAAGACAGAGAGGGTGCCTTTAGTGCATG
>JAPKLW010000482.1:67825-91972 GCA_026898455.1 Plectranthus barbatus
GCATCACAGATGGAGAAACCCTAGAACCTGTTTAGGGTTCTAGCCTAACATATTAAAGATAAACATTGCAGGGGAAAATAAAGATTGCATTAAAAAGTAAAGGTTCAACAAAAAGTAAAGAGGAATTCTAAAGAAAACAGAAAATAAAGATGTAAAAACTGTAAAGGGGGAAGAAGATAAAAACTAAAAGAAGGTTTTCAAAACTAAAGGGCGTTCTAAAATTCTGAGCTATTGAAGAGTTTATATAGTAGTAAGGTTGAGGCCTTGGATGGATATCTTCAAAAGGTATGATTTATTGCTTCCAAATTGATGTATATCTTGTTCCCCAAGCAATTCTCGCCCAAAATATATGAAAATCTCGCAAAATCTCGCCAAAACAGTCTGTCTCGGCCGAGATGGCCCTTGCCACAGCCGAGATGGAGAATTCGGCCCGGCCGAGATGGCTTCATTTCGGTCGAAACAGAGACGTTTCCGCCCCTTCCGACCCTTCTGCGCAGTCTCACGGTGTTGGCCATAACTTTTGCATCCAAACTCCGATTGATCCGATTCCAATTGCGTTGGAAAGCTAATTCAAAGATCTTTCATATAACATGCTCCATTATCTCAGATTCCATTGGTGGAAGAATTAGTGACTGTTCCTTTGAACATCTGCTGCTTTCGGTACGGGTTCTCCATTGGATATTGCCTAAAACCTGCAAAATCTTACCATGGCAAGCGTAACACCCTCTAATATATACTCATGCTCAGTTTATTCAAGAAAACAAACAAAAATGCACAAAAGAAAAGAAAAACAAAGCGATAAGTGAGTAGAAAAATGAGCTTATCAATCTACCCCCTTGGATCTTCAATTCTTCTCCAAGGATTGATGCATTAGCTCCTTGATACCTTGGGTGAGGTTTTGGAAGAGATGGAAATGGGAATCGTAGAGAGAATTTAGGTAGTTTCCCCTTAGATATGACAAAAGTTAACATAAAAACCGTTTTCCCCCTTTTATAATGAGCAAACAGGGCCTCGGATCGCCCGAGCCAAAGCTGGCTCGCCCGGGCAAGCTCAAAACTTAAAAATTGCCAAAACCGCTCTGGCTCGCCCGAGCCAAGGGTGGCTTGGCCGAGCCACCTCTCTGAAGCCCTCAAACATCATTTTTTTTCTGCTCGGTCGATCTTGCTTCCCTTTGACTCCTAGCTCGGGCGATTTTCATCCAAAACTCATCTAAAAGTGTTGTTTTATGCTCAAAACACAACCTAAACCATTCCAAACACAAAAACACGAAAACACAACCAATGAACAATAAAAACATATGATATGGGAGTAAAATGGACACAAACATGCAAGTTCATACATCGAAAAAATAGGTCATTTTACGCACATATCAGTGGTCTCACAACATAAGATGTTACCTCCGATGGGAGTACCCAATCCGAGGGATGCGGCACAGTCATAATGGTGTGATGATATGTCTGTAGCAGAGTGAATTGCTTGTAGTATTGTGGCACGTACTCTGATATCGGCTGCGAAGTATATCTGACAATCAAAAAATAAGACACACATGTTATAATAATCTTTAAGCTATTAACTACAAGATATTTGCAATAATGAAAGTTCGAATTAACATATTACCTGAGGGCGGCAGCCGCATGAAAACATGGAATCAGATCGAGATCGAACTAACGACACTCACACGTTCTGTGCTCTAAGTCGACATTGTAGCTCCTCTGTTGCCCTTCCACCTTGTATATGTGTGGCATGGTGGTG
This sequence comes from Plectranthus barbatus, assembly GCA_026898455.1. Classification (NCBI taxonomy): domain Eukaryota; kingdom Viridiplantae; phylum Streptophyta; class Magnoliopsida; order Lamiales; family Lamiaceae; genus Plectranthus; species Plectranthus barbatus. The sequence continues at coordinate 69,578 of JAPKLW010000482.1, forward strand.
CCTCTGACTACAAGATGTCGCCCATATTCGGACGACTCTGTTAATTTTGTCATAGCTACGTGTGTCAGAGCATGATCTCTAGACCGTGCAGTCGCCCGTCGCTCATCAAACCATCTCTCAACCATAGCTCTGTAAATCTCGAGAAGGGCACATATATGCAATCACCTTGCCCATAACAAACGAGAGTTGAGGGATTCGGATGCATTGGACGTCATGAAGCTGAATCGAGTACCAGGGCACTGAGATCTCGACCAACGGTGGACTCCTATATCCAGAAGCCTCTTGTAAGCTCCTTCTTTGCTCAGAATCTCCAAAGTAGATATGTGCTTTTGAAATGCATCGTGCCTATAATAGTAGGCTGTATCTCGTAAAACAGCACCAACTTGCGGACCGTACCTCGACATGTTATTCGCCAAGTGGTAGTAGCAAATAGCATGCGTAGCATTCGGAAATGCCAACTCCACTGCATTTTTTATGCTCTTGTGCTGATCACTGACAATGATCAGTCCTTCGCGATCTCCGAAGCAAACATGCAAGCGATGCATGAACCACATCCACGACTCATCATCCTCTATGGGTCCAATCCCGATAGCAAGGGGAAATAATTGTTCATCGCCGTCTTTCGTCACCGTAACAAACAACATTCCCTTATTCTTGCCCTTCAGATGCGTGCCATCTACAACAATCACTGGGCGCATGAAGCTGTGAAATGCATCGATGCAAGGAGCAAGCGCCAGAAACATGTGCTTGAACAAACTCTCTGAAGAAGTGAATATATCATACATCGTGCCTGGGTTACGAGACTGTAGCATGTGTAAGTAGCCCGACAGCATCGCATAAGACTTCTCCCACTCGCCAAATACCATTGCAATGGCTATGTTTCTTGCCCGTAGGGCAAAACTGTAATCAATCTTGATGCCGAATTGAATCAACAATTCAGACATCATCTCCTTCGGCTTTAGAATAGCGCCCTCCGCCGCCAACTTACTGGAGAAATACTTACCCAACACTCTTGCGGGCACTCTGCGGGGAGCAACACGATCAATATCCGTCTGGCAGCTGTGCATCAGATCACACTTGAATACTCTCCAAACAGTTCCAGATTGTCTTGCACGTAGCATAAAAGGACTACCATTCCCATGCTTGCATCTGAAGTTGAGTCGAGTAGTGCTGGACCTCTCTGTGGAGTACTCCAACCGGTGATGCAAGTGATGCAGTCCTACAGCAAGGTCAAGTTCATCCTTGCTGCTAAATGTCGCTCCAATGCACAGCTGAGTCGGGGCCCAATCTGCGAAAATAATCCACTCCAAACGCTCAGGAGCATCAACCTCTATTAAAGGAAGCACCCAACTCCTTACTTCCTGATCATGTCGAGCTGCAGCCACGGACTGACTCAAGTTATTGTTAGATAGTCCGTACTGATCCATTCGCCCAGGAGCTAGAATCCATCTAGAAAAATCACTGACCAAGGACTCAAACAACCGACTCCGGCCCTCCTCCTTGTCCCTCTCCTCGTCGCTTGCCTCCTCCTCCTCCTCCTCATCATCATCACAATAATCATCATCATCATCTGATGATTCCGCCTCATACTCATCTACAAAATCATCAGCTAATGAGATGCTAGGACCACCCATTCGTGTTGATCGTTGTGACTGTGACTGAGGTGCCTCAAATCCAGACTGATTTTGCTTCAATTTGGTGACCACATATATAACTGGATCGATGCTATTTTCATATAGCATTCGCATTATATCTTCATCGGTCTTCAGTCCAGCCTTCACATGCCTCGAGCCCCCAGATATATTGTTCATGTAAAACAAGCAGTAACTAGTAGTGAGGAGATCACAGTGCATGATCTCATGAATCTTGGACAAAATAATATCGTAGGAGATCCGTTCACGTCTCAAACAAATCAATTGCTCGTCTCCGCCCATATACTCGGATCTGTCCCATGCACTACCATGACATATGATGAAACGTTGATACGACATCTGTGATAAATGATACAAAAATATCAAATAAAATCAGGAGCATGATACAGCAGAAATTTTAATTTTAAAAAAAATAAAAAATCTCGTGACAAGTCGAGATCTCGACTTGTCACGAGATCTCGATTTCTTTGTATTTATCCCAGGTTTCTTTGTGTATTTTTACGAAGAACAGTCCTAAAACAGTCATAAAATCACTATATTTTCTAGAAAACTAAGATATGCAAGTCGATACTAAGATATGCAAGTCGATTTTAAACACATAACATCATTATAACGCAGAAAACGAATCGAAAATAAGAAAAAATGGTTGAAATCAACATACCGTCGATTTTTCTCTCTCAAAACCCTCTCAACAATCTTCAAATAATTTTTAGAATGTTTCCTTCCTCGTACAAACGAAAATATTTGTTTGTAAAAGGTTGTAATAAATTTACAACCACCTTGGTAGTTCAAATTAATTGCTCAAAATTAAATAAATGAAATAATGAATATTTCCGAAAATGGAAACAACTTTAATAAAGTTGATTTTGTCTTGTAGCCGAAATGGAAGAGAGAAAAAGACAAAAGTACAAAGTGGCTAGAAAACTTATATTTTTATCCTTGTGGCTATAAAACATACCCACTTATTCAAAGTGGCTAGTTGTATGTATTCCCACTAAATTCAAGGTGAAATTTTGTATTCCACAAATACTATACAGTTCTAAAAAAGAATAATTCTATTTGGCCAGATTTGGTTGGCCAACAAGGACACAAAAGTAATTTAAAATTGTTACTTTAATTTGTTTTACTAAATTACCCTGCTGATTCATTTATGGAAGAGAGAGAGAGCGAGCGAGTGTGTGATTTAAATTTCTCCTTAAATAATTACGAATATTATATCTTCAATAGTAAGTTTTCAATTCTCATAATCCTAGAAAAAAAATACTCCTCCCGTCCCATTAGATTAGTCCACTTTGGTTTCGGTACAGTAACCAATATTTGTGACTGTTGTGGAATTAATATTTTATTGATGTGAGGAGATTTTTTTCCATTTTAGGAAAGTGGACTAATCTAGTAGGACAGACGGAAATGGAAATATGGACTAATCTGGCGGGACAGAGGGAGTAACTAATTACGTGCAACGTTGAGAAAAAAAAGTTGTATAAGTAAATTTAGTTAATAGGGCAGGGATAGAATTTTCTATAATAAAAAAATTTAAGTATGATAGAATTTTATGGATCTATTATAATTTTTATTTTTAGAATATATTATGATATCTTTTGAAATAGTATGAATTGGAAATTAATTGAACATTTTCTTATTTATACTGGAAAATCAAATATACATGAAATTGATATGTATTTAAATTAAATTTTGAAACATGTTAACAATAAAAAATTTATTAAAAGTAAAAATTAATCACAATATTTTACATCCATCTATATAAATTTAATAAAAGTAAGAAAAAAATTGATAAAGTGAAATCATGAATAAACAACTTTGTATTGTCATTGTCAAATAAACTAAATTAGTTGATACATTACTCATACATGATATATATTGAAGGTGTCACACATCATAATTTAAAATGAAAATATAATTTATAAACTTGACATTATACATGTTGCCTCGATTCATTGTTTCGTTTATATATTATAGTGTGATATTGAAAAAATTCCATATTGTATAAGTGATAGATTTTGCTTAAATCATTTCGTACAAAATATTATAATAAAAAAACAAGAAATTTATAATATAAAATCAATTAATAACTCTTAGGGGTGAGCATGCGGGAACTACTCGTGATCAGCTCGAATTTGACTCAATACTAATCAGTCCAACTCGAGCTACTCTAATAGTTGTCGAGCTTAAGCTCGAACTTTTTTATAATCGATTCGATAGACTCGCGAGCCTTTTCGAGCTTGAGCTTAAATCGAGCTTGTGTTCGAGTTAAGCTAACGAGCTTTATCGAACTTATAATAATTTAAATTTTATTAATATTTAAAATAAATTAAAACAATCGAGCTCTATTAAGTCGAGTTGAGCTTGACGAATTTGATAGTGAGTCAGCTCAACTCAACTCATAATCAATAACTTTTAAAATTGAGTTATAGACTCATAGCAAAATATGTTATAACTTGAGTAAATAAAATTCATGATATTACACGTGGAATGATAATGTTACATAAAATAAAATCAATTTGTAAATCTCCATTTTCAAATTTAATGGAATGAAGTAAGAAATAAAATAATAATTTCAATTTAGAATAGGACAATTTTCATCTAATATTATAGTATAAGTTTATAAGTTCTTATCTTGAGATTCAGTTACACGTTATTCATTAAACAAATTACATTATAAGATTTTATTGAAGTTGTTATAAAATATTAATAACACCATGATATAAATTAAAATTACTAGTACACAATTATTTGAGATTTAATGAAACAATATATTCATAAAAATTTTTAATAATGTTGAATTGAGATGTGATAAAATATTAACTATACTATAATATGAGATTAGTAATATGTAATTAAGATACAATAGTATATTAACTGAGTTGGTCTCCTAAGAGACGGTCTTATCATTTTTTTATTGTGAGACGGACATTAATACATCATTTCAATAAGTTAAATATATCATTTCATTTTTAAAAATTACATTATTTGCAACAAAAAATACATCATTTCATTAAATTCGTCTTACAATAAAAATGGTAGGACATCATTTGCAATAAAAAAATACATCATTTCATTAAATTAGTCTCACAATAAAAAAAATGATGAGACTGTCTCATCTGAGAATTTGTCATAATAATTTAAAAGTCATAACATAAGTTAATTTGTGATGTGACAATATAAGAATAATACTATAGTATAAATTGAAATCATAAATTCTCAATTTTAGATTTAATGAAAAGTCCTTATAAAAATATAAAATAATATATATGTGCATTTTGAGATTCAATTGAACAACATTCACTAAAAATAAAAAATAATATGATAATAAAATAAAATTGAAATATATTGAATACCCATAAAAAAAACCGAGAAAAAAAAGAAGTGAATCTATTAAGTAATATTTGGAGATTAAAACTTATTAATTTTGAGGTTGTTCTTGTTAATAATATATTGGAATATAAAATAGGTAAAATTAGATCATTATTAATATGGTTTTGGGAAGATGAAGTCCCCACTCATTAATGGAGAGATAAAATTAATTTTTGAATATTATGAAAGGGCAAAATAGTCAGATCTGTAAAAAATTTAATTACATTATTTTAATGTGATGAGTTGGATCCGCTCAAAATTCTGATTGACCAGATTCTGGCCATTTAGCACTACTCTTTAAAAAAATAAAAATAAACTATTGTTAAAAAACTTCTTAACTTTTTCAGTGATCAATTTACTATTCATCCCATCACAATTGGTGTCTCAAAGAATCTTATTCCATTGAAATATGGACAACACAATTATGATATGAAATTTGATATTCCATTATCTAAAATCTTCGAGAAAATCAAAGGATTAGACATGATTCGAAACATCAATTTATGGACCATGATATTGTTCGGAAATTTCAAAACTCGCCGAAATTGAGGAGCTCTAAGAAAACGACTTTTAGCCGAAAATCAACATGAAATCTCGAGATTGTTGTCAGAAGAATGTGATTATGATAGAAAGTATTAAATAATGAAAAAAAAGTTGGTCAATAATTGAGATAGATAACGACGCAATCAAATTCTCTAATTTATTTTTCGTATCCCACAACTTAGTCCACATCGTGCTTAAATTAATGTTTGCAAGAATGATTCATTTCTTTATAGCAATTCCATTCTATATCGTCACACTTCAACATTTTAACTCAATCAATTACCAATCTCATCACTTGTTTCCTATTTGTTAGAATATAGCATTCTATTAATATTTGTGAGTATAGTGTAATTAATATTATATTGATGTGATTATATTTTTTTCTATTTTAGGAAATAAGATTAATCTGACGGGACAGACGGAAATAGAAAATGAGATTAATCTGATGGGATGAAGGGAATATATAGAGATGACAAATATATATAGAAAGATGAGTCATCTAGCACCCATAACAAAAACTTTCTTCTGCCACATGATTAAAGAATAAAGATGGTGTGTGATTGTCCCTAGTAGGAATACACTTAGGCATATGAATTTAAATAAATGTAGTTTATGACGGACTACGTATATGATATTCTTAATCATCTTCAATCTTCATGCAACTAGGTTAATTATATGCACTTTACTTTTCTCTTTCTGTGGAGTTAGAAATCTTAAACAAACACTGATACCAAAGTCTCAACAATGGAGATCCAACCCAAGCCCCATGCAGTTTAAGAATATGTATATTTTACATAATTGGCAACATAAAACATTATATATAATATTCATTTTTTGATGATGAAATAATTTCATGATGGGCAACAAAAAGAGCTGAGGTAGGCAAATAATTGGGAATAGTGGAGAAGTGTTTTTCTATTTTATTGTTTTGAGCAGGCATTGAGGTGGTGAAGAAAGGTAGAAAGCATGTTTGTTCTTGGTTTGTGTTTGTCCCTGTGCTTTAGAGTTCTCATCCACAGACCCCTCAATGATAGGCACCCCCCTTGGCTGCTACTGCTGCACCTGCCCATCATCTGCAGCTTCTCTCTCTCCCCTCCATTTCTCTCTCTTCTTTCCTTCCCTTCCACCTGCACCATGCATTCACATTTCCCATCATTATTGCTCCTTCTTTTGGAACCAAAAGTGCATGTATAGATAGATGAGCCAAAATTATCACTTCAACACTGGACTTTAATTGGTGCATCAGGCATATGCAAAAAGACAATTCTTTCTTTAATTACAGTTACTTTTAGTGAATATCTGCCAAAAAGAATCTTCAACTAATGGTTGTTGTCTTAACAAATCATCAGATCCACATGCCTACTAAGATCTTCAACAGACAATGCTTCTTGCATATATGATTGAATGGATAATCTAATTGGTCTCTGATGAATGCACAAACTATAGAAACTGTACCTTCGAGTAAACCTTAGATAGATTGACAAACTAAACACACGGATTAAGAAGTTAAAAGCAAAGTAGCAAGTCATTCTCGGATGATCAGAGAATCTAGCAAGAGATATAGACATACAAAAAATCAAGTAGAGGAGGAGAGTTGGCATTGGATGTACTAGTTTGGCAATATATGTGAGAAAATGCAAGTGGGAAGAGTAAAATTTTCGATTCACGATTTATGTTCCGATAAGAAACTATAATGATTGCCAGAATTGAAAAATAGAGACAGCTCAATCAGTGATACACAAAACAAGATCAAGAATGTGACCGCAGAAGCAAAAAATGTCTGGTGCACATGCCTAAGGGGCCGAATATATGTCAGTCCCCCACACATTAGCCCACCCTTACCAAAGACTATCTACCCTTCTTGTACCACACACACAAAAACTAGGATATATATATATATATATATAGATATATATATATATATATATATATATATATATATATATATATGTATATATCTAAATGCATGAGGTTCAAAATGTAACTGGAGACAAAGATTGAAGTAAAAGATCATGGAGAGCCATGTGTTTGAAGTTAAGGCCTTATTCTGGCAGTTGCTTGGCATCATTATCTTGGGATGGACATAAAACTCATTGCATTGTTTAACCTAACTAACTTCCAAGTGTTAACGAGCGGTCTATTCTGTGAGGAAAATGAGGCCCTGGTTTTTGGTACAAATTTCTCTCCTAGGACCACTTATCCTGTTTCATCTTTGTGTTGGGACCAAGAAAGGGACGGACTCATCAACGATGTTGAAAAAAACTTAGCTAATGATGCAGCACCATGTTTACCTCCGAGTCTTCTGATTTCAGCGATGATTCCACATCCCCACCTTCTGCCTCACTCGCCATCTTTATCGACCTTTCTTCGATGGAAGGAGTGGGAGCAGGGCTTGGACTGCTTGAGCTAAGATCTATGGGCGTGCTCTGAGTCCCCACATCCCGCGTCGTGCCCCTTTTCTTCTTCTTTTTCGTGTCTGCACCGAATCATAACACCATTACCACTCAATAACAAAGAGGTTAATAATGAAATAGAAGAAAAAGGTAGTAAATAAATAGCGCATACATACCATTGGATGTGATCTCGTGTTCGTGCTCGTTGATGGTAGGGTTGGGAGGAAGGTGTTGCATTTGAGACGGATAGATGAGCGGCCCAGACATTGTGATCCCTCGAAACGATCTCGCGCGGAGTGTTTTCGCAGACAGACATTCCAAAGGGACTTCTCCTGACAGAGGATTGCATATGTATTTCTCTGCTTCGTACCATTTGGAATTGAGAGTCAATCCATCAGGCGATTGGAACTCCCAAGTTTTCGCTTGCAAAGCTGTTCCACAAAATCAAATGAGATATACATTCAATTTCACGGTTGATGATGAACTCGCAGTGTTGTCGCTTACCTTTAAGCGCAGTCGTGAAAGAGTATGTCGTAGGGTCGATCTCCTCTGCATGAACATGAACATGAATATGAATGAATTCAAAACTCGATCAACTGAATGGGAAGTGTAGTGTTGTTTTACCTCTGACGGTGTAGCCGGGGGAGGAGGCGGTGCTGGAGACGGCGAAGGACCGCGCCTCCTCTCTGAAACTCTTCAAATTGGAGGCGGAGAATCTTCTGGAGCTTTCGCGGCTGATCCTTCGAGCCCTAACACCCCATTCCTTTAAATTGAAGTCGCCGCCTCCCTCATCAACCTGCTTACAAGCTAGGGTGGTGGATGGATCCATTCTCTCTCTAAAACACTCCTACATAATTTCAGTATTTTGTGGGGGAATCAAAGCTATATTTGTATATGGATTCAACATCGAAAGGTTGCATCAAATAAGCAACTGGGTGGGTCTGGGCCACTCTCCAATTGGCAAACACTGACTGCTGTGGGGGAATGGAAACAAAATCTTGCCTAAATTCTCTCTTCCTCTCGAATTTATTTCTCTTTATTTTGCGTTGGATACATGTACATTTATGGCGTAACATTGCATGAAACGTGAGGTGCAAACTCAAATGCCTTTATTATTCCTCCTATTTCATTTTGGAGAAATTTAAGACTTCAAATATTGCTTAATTATCAATTCAAATGTTGAATTCTATGGAAAAGATTTTTTTAAAAAAAATTCATAACGAAAAAGATTATACTCCCTCCGTCCTACATAAATTGTCCACCTTTTCTTTTTCGTTCGTCTCGTAATATTAGTTTACTTTCCTAAAATAGCAATTTTTCACACATATTAATAAAATATCCATTCCACTACCACCCACTATCACTTACGTACCTTGGTAATCGTGCCCGATTAAATTAAGAAAATTTGACCAGAATGGAGGGAGTAAATTCTAAATTCAGGACTTCAATATTAGGTTCGGAATTAAAAATTTCAAAGTTTTTCATGTATTGAAATTTTTTATATTCTAAATTGATAAATAAATTATTTCTAAATCTTAAATAAATAATATTGTTTTAAAAGGAAATTTATACACCAGAAATTAGGGGTGATTTACACAGCAATGTGATATTATATAGTTAAGTATTTTTGTTATGTGAGGAATTATTAGTTCAGATACATACAAAATTGTTGGACAACATCTCCCAATCTTGCTTACCCGAGAAACAATTCAAAAGATTGCGAGGATATTACAGATAAGACAATTAAATAATTCTTATACTCCCTCCGTTCCGCTTGAATAGTCTCGATTTGACCGAGCACAATGATCAAGAAATGTGAGTGTTGACTAAGTTGAGTGGAATAAATATTTTATTGTTTGTGTAGAAAAGTTACCATTTATAAAAATAAGACTAATAAAGTGTGACAAACAAAAAAGGGGAGTGGGACAATTCGGATGGGACGGAGGGAGTATTATAAAAGAATTGTCAATTACATATTTTTTATATTATATAAGAAGTGTCAATCAAGTATTTTTAATGGATAAAATTCGAGTCTAACCTGTTGAGGTTCGAATCATACATATACGGAACACAGAGAACAGAGGATCCGATTAGAATCGAATTGCAGGAAATAATCAAGCACGACTATTTATATAAATAAGGCAAGCGACGTACAATGATGCAAATATGTGATTGAGACTCCAGAGAACTTGAACAATTAAGTAAATGACACTAAACCAAGTAATTAAATAAGAACAAAATCGAGACACTTATTCGAATGATCGGGCTGTGCTAAGCGAACTCCGGTGAAGTGTATTCGACAACTTGAGAGCAAAATATATTTGTTACAGTAGGCAGATGTATCATGTGTGTAAAAGTTAGATGTCGGTTTTCGGCATACAAACGCCTATATATAGAGCTTAAGGGTGATCTAGGGTTTCTGGAGCGTGCGTCCGAGTTGTTGAGGGCAGTTCTCCGGTCTTTTCATGGTTGTTGAAATGTCTTTAACATTAGAGGCTTCCGAAGCCGCCACACCCTTATTTGGATCCCCTTCTAACTGTTGTGTGGCTCGACTAAGATAGTGCTTCGCTTGTCAACATGGTGGGCCGGTGGACTCTCAAATTGGGTTGTTTGGTTTATGACCCAAAATCAACCTATCTCATTTGGCATGATATAGAACCAACCCTCTCAGTGATGGGTGAGGTATCAATCATGCCAGTTTTATTAGATTGCAGGTTAATAGATTCAAATGAATTCGAAATGAAATATATTTAATATAAAAGTCTTGATCTTAATTCTATTCCTTCCATTTTTAAGTTAGTCCATCCAACTAATAAATTTATGATTTTCTCATATATTTTTATATTAGGTAATATCTTCTCTTTTAATATTCTAAGTAATTCAAAATAAATAAAATATTACTTCAATCTGATAAAAAAATCCAAAACACATCTCAAGTCTTTGTGAATTGATTAATTTAAATATTAAAAATAAATTATTTTTAATTTTAACTATATTTGAATATATTTTAAGTTCATAATGGAATACATTATCTATTGAATACTATTTAAACTGAATATAATTATATAACTTAATACATAATTAAGAAATATGAGCAATATAACTATGATAAATAAATATAATAAAAAAAATTAATCAGACCAACACATCAAATTTCAGGTTCAATTCCATCAATCATTTGGTTTTTTTTTTTTGTGGAAACAAAATATTTTGATCATCTCCCACATTTTGACTTTTACTATTCGAGTCGATTTGAAGGTTTCAAGCTAAATCGACATATATGAGAGAATTCTTTTTTTTGAGAATATATGAGAGAATTCTTTAGGATTAAGTTATTGCATTTTAGTCTTTAGATATTTCGGCCAATGTATTTTTTTCTTAATGGACTACAAACAATGGGTTAAGATTCACCAGCTAGTAAAGAAATGTGTAGTATGATTTATTATTCAGGCCCAAACTAAGGGCCCAGATATAGGTTACAAAACTTCAAAAATATAAATTTAAACTTGCTCTAATTTTTGTATAATATTCAATTCTTGCTTCATACTCGTTCCATCCAATATGTAAAAAGTATTTGAAGATTTTTGGATTGTATATATAATATTTAATATACGTTTAAACCATATGTACATCCTTTCCATTTCTTTTTACAGTTTCAGTCAATGATATATTACTATTATAATTATAATGGTAGTTTTTTTTATTAGAGTTTTATCAATTCAGTGTCGTCTGCCTCAAGATAATGAAGCAGGCGAAACAGTTCATGGTTCTAGTTTAATTATCGATTCAGGACCCGAAAGGTTAATTCTCAATTCATGACCTGAAAGATCACAAAAATTTTCAATTTAGGACCCGAAAGATCATACAATTCTCAACCCAGGACCTTAATATCAGGTCTTGAATTGAGAATTATTTGATCTTTCGGATCTTAGATTGACAAATCATTTTTCGGATCCTGAATCGATAATTAAAACTATCTTTTGGATCTTAAATCGACAATTTTTTTTAATTTTACTTTAGCATATCTCTCTCATCCCCAGTGACGGCCCTGAGGCCATGCGATAGGTGCGCCGCACCGGGGCCTCCGAATGAAGGGGCACCATTTTTAAAAAAAATTATATAATAGTAGTAATATTATGCTATTAATTTATCTTAGTAGGAGCACCTTTTATAAAAATATAATATAAAGAATTTAATCTTTAAATTAACTAAAAAGATTAAAAAAAATAAATTTATATTATTTCTAACATAACACAACAACGAAAGCGTTAGTCTCTCTTCTAGAATACGAAGCGACTGTTGCGTCTTCATTTTTCAATTGCTTCTCTAGTTCTCTTATCTATTTTTTTATTTTTCAATATCATATAAATTATAAACAAGTTTTAGTAAAAACAAGTTGATAAGGTAGTCATTCATTTTTTCTTAAACAAACATTGTCTATGATATGAATTATTTTTTGATCATAATGTTATGCAATTTTTTTTTAAAAAAATTCTATCAGATTTTTCTTGCTGCATTTACGTGATATTCTGGGTCTTTTCTTTAAATTTTTTTGTTTAATTTTTAAAAACTTTCCAGAGTGATTTTAGATTTTAATTTGTTTGGTTAAATTTATTGTGTTATTATGTTTATCATTGTTCTTGAGCTAGTAAACATTTATCTTGTTTTGGAAAAAGAAAAACAAAGTAAAGAGATGATGAAAAAATCTAAAAATTTTTGGTTAAAAAATTGATGGGAGAATTATTTTTAAATGATAATTATACATCTTGTTTATATGATATTATTTAAATTTTTTCTTTTATTTCAGATTTTTTTAAAAAATAAGCGAAATTAATAAGATGGTTTGAAGTCGTGAAGGACTCAATTTTTTTGTTATAAGATATTTTTAAATACATTTTGTAATTTTAAATAAGATAAAAAATTTAAAAATATATTTTATATTATATTTTATTAATAATTTTTATAATTATTTAATTTGAATATGAATACTAAAATTTCCGTCGCACCGGACCCCAAAATTTACAGGGCCAGCACTGCTCATCCCTATCGTCACACATCCACTACACCAAATGCGGTGTAATGTGCCATGTCCGCACGTGCAAAATGTGCCTTAATTCACTTTTTATTTTATAAGTGTTTTATTAATTTAAATTCTAATACTCAAATATTTTTTTTTAAAAAAATCAAAATTAACTTCTTGATCGTAAATCAGACACTTAATTTCATTACTAAGCATTAATTCATTTTTAAACTATAAACTATAAATAGTGCATCCATACTCATTTCATTTGCGAAAAAATCATGTAAAGAAAGATGCTTTAAATATAGATATTTTTAATAGAAAAAGTAAATAATGATGAGAGATGAGTATAGCAGGTCCACCACTACAATGAAAATGGAGGCCGACTGTGATCAAGAATTATTGCACATCCATAACCCACACCTAATCAGAATAGTTGGGTAGCGTAGCTCCTGGCTCACAGTTCTTCGCAGCGGGCGTGGGCACCACCTCCACCGCCGGCGCCACCGGCTGGACGACCAACTCCGCCGGCAGATCCGGTATCCCCTTCAAGTAGAACGTGTAGAACAGCTTGAAGGGGAAGATGATCTGCTGGAGCTTCACTTGGCCGTAGGCGCCCTCGAACACGCCGGAGCCGCCGGTCACCGCCAGGTAGGTGTCCTCGTAGGTGAGGTACGGCCCCTGCACCGCGATGTGGCCGTAGTCTCCGAAGTAGAAGCTGTACACCGCCTCGTACCGGTCGCCCTTCTTCTCCGGCTCGTTCTTGATCAAGATGCACAGTCCCGCCGTTATTCCTGCACGTTTCTTCAGGTCGCCTGTGTAAAGCTGCACACCACAAAAAAATAAAATAAAAAAACGACAGCAAAATCAGCACACTGGCTCTAAATTCTAATTTTGATTCAAGATTTCTATTGATGAACTGTGAAAAAAAAATTGATACCTTGTTGCTGAAGGGCACGAGATCGCCGAGGGAATTGACTTGCTTTTGGCTCAACCGGAGGTAGGCGGGGCTGCCGCGATCACGCTCGTTGATCTCATACACATACAGTTCTTGAACTTTTGCTGACAAAATTTAAAAATTTTAAAAAATTGAAGAAGAAGAAGAATATTCAGATTATAAATGTAAGCAAAGCGCATACCGGGTGGTGTTGAATCAGCCTGAGCTCTGCATGAGAATGGTTTTGTGGAGTTGGCGGAAGTGGAGAGCTTGAGGGATTGAGAGAGAGAGTGTTGGTGGTTGAATGAGGCAGAAGAGAAGAGTTTGTGGGCGGGAAACGTGGCGGCGGACGGCCGTAGCCTGGAGGCGGAAGGGGAGGCGACGGCGGCCTTGAGAATGGCAGAGGCTGATGAAGAGGCCATGGGTTTGGGAATCCGAAAAAGGGTTTTTTATGTGTGTTGAGTAAATGACTAATTGACTCGTTAGCGATGATGATTTGATTGAATGAGTATTGAATCATGGGGCATATATATACATACATACATACATATATATAAATTAATTTTTGAGATGGAAAATGAGGAATGCAAGAATAGTGGTGGGCTGTGTGGTGGACGGTGGCCGGAGGTCTAAACTATTTGAATAATCATTTCGTGGAGTTTTATTTCATTTTTTCATTGGTGACCGACCGAATTAAAACCCAATAGAATAAATATCACGTGGATTTTCTAAATATGGAGTAGGAAATGAAGATTGATTTAATAACGTCATGTCTATATATATATGTGAATTTTGAGTTAGAAAATTTTAAATATTTTAATAAACCTCAATTAAAATATTTATTTATTTTCTATTAACAAAACAATAATAATAGTGGAAGTTGTAAACATTAAAATAAGCACGTGATTTGGTTAAATTTGGACTGTGGGGACGTATGCGAAGGTGAGGAGCAGAATCCGGCTCTCAGTCGTCTTTCACTTTTTGACTTTAAGAGTTTTTTACCCTTTGCCGTTTCACGTTTTCAATTTTAAATTAGATTAAATTTAATTAATATAATACTCCCTCCATCTCATATGAATTATTCCGAGTTGATCGGACACAGAAACTGAAGAGTGTGAGTGTAAAGTAAGTTGAGTGGAATTAATATTTTATTATTAAGTGTGAAAAAATTGTCTTTTTAAATAATAGGACAATTGAAGTAGGACGGACGAAAAAGAAAAGTGGAACAATTGAAGTGGGATGGAGGAAATATATTATTGAATACTTTTAAAATTATGAACACTCATTTGTGACCAAAGACATTGGTTAATTGGTTAACTGGTCTATAAAAAAAGACATTGGTTAATTATTACGTGTAAAAAAGTCACTACTTCTTATTTAGAAATTTGTTGCTACTTTTGTTTCAGCAAAAAATAGTGGAGTGAGAATCAAAATTTGAAATCTTTCCATGTAAAATTATGGAGTTTTATCGATCCAGAATCCGAAAGATAATTTAATTATCGATTCAGGACTTCTCAATTCAGGACCTGAAAGATCATAAAAATTCTCAATCCAGAACCCGAAAGATCATACAATTATCAATTCAAGACCTCAAAATCGGGTCCTGTATTGAGAATTATTTGATCTTTCGGGTCCTGGATTAACAAATTATATTTCGGATCTTGAATCGATAATTAAACCATCTTTTAAGCCCTGAATTGACAATTCTCCTAAAATTATTTACATTAAGGGGCCGTTTGGTATAACTGTCAGGAATCACTATGGGTATGGGTTTGATAGTAAAGGGAATGGGTATGAGTTTAGATTTGGGAATCATTTTCAATTCTTGGTGTTTGGTTTATGAGATAATTTGGGAATCATTTTCAATTCTGATGAATTTTTTTAAGTTAAAAGGTTTTAGAAAATAATTAAAATATTATATAAATAATAATTAATTTAATAATAAAATAAAAAGATTTATTATATTAAAAATAAATAACTTATTATCTATTTTATAAAATATAAAATATAGATAAAATAAAAAATTGTTTAATAATATTATTATCATAATATATTATAAAAATAAATAATAAAATAATATGAAATAAAATCTTAGAAATAAATAATAAGATTAATAATATTATTAATTATTGTATATATGATAATTAATATATTTTCAATAATATTATTTATTAATTAATGCATAATAATAATATAATAACGCCATTTATTTTAATATTATTATAAATGTATTAATTTATTAATATATATATATATAATATTAATAATATTATATAATTATTATATTGAAAAATATTGGAGTATATAATAATTAATAAAAAACAATTACAAAATCATATAAAATAAAAAAAATAATTATTTTGGGATTGAATTTGGGAATGGGTATGAAATCCACCAACTTAGAGGGGAATGGATATTTGGGAATCAATCCCATCCCCCATTCCCATATCCATCAACCAAACGGTGGGTTTCGGAATCATTTCCATTACTTGATTCCGAAACCCACCAACCAAACGCCCCCTAAATATTGTTGAGGATGATAGCTGCGTACGTATGCATGGCATGGAGTGGCTGGGTTGGATCGCTTTGCTTGGGAGTTGTTTTATTTTCGCTGCTTTTATTTTCGCATAATAATAAAGTCGTGTGGACGCTTTTACATGTTTTACGGTTTTAGTTTGTTGAGTTTCACGTGCTTTGCATGTGAGAGGTCTGAGCTTGTTTTCGATTTTTTTTTGATAGAGTCTGTAACTCTTTCTTAGCTAAGATGAATGAAAGCTTCCAATACATTTTTCTCTTCAATTATCCTAACCTCAACATGGTATCTAGCGCCAGGTTTCGTTTCTGATTTATGGGCAGAAATCGAAATCGCAAACAGAAGCAGAAACAGAAGGAAACATGGGAGCAGCTTTTTTCGGAAGAGCACGGTGACTGGTCTGCGAGTGTTGATCAGTCATCCGACGATAATCCCTTTTCTCCGATCGGAAACTCAGGTGATAGTAGTCACATGGCGGCTCCACCAGATCCACGGGGGATACAAGATATTCTCTACATTCAACCTACGGATCAAACCACCTTGCAGCTGGTTTCTATTGTATTGACGGGTAACAATTTTTTTACTTGGAGTAGATTGATTAAGAGGGCATTAAGTGGACGAAACAAAATTCCTTTTATTGATGGGAGTTTTCCTGAGCCTCCTTCGACTTCTCCTATCTATAATTCATGGATTAAAGCTGATTACATGGTTTATTCTTGGATTTTGAATTCGGTATCCAAAGATCTTGCTTCTGGTTTTCAATATATTGATAATGCTGCTAGATTATGGGCTGAGATTGAATCTCGATTTGATAGATGCAGCGGTCCTAAGTTGTTCCAGTTAGAAAGAGAATTGGCTAATTGTATTCAAGGTTCTCAGAGTGTTATTAATTATTTTAACTCTTTGAATACTCTGTGGGATGAGATCAGCCTTATATCTGCTAAATTTGAACATATATGCACCTGTGGAGCAATGAGTAAGATTGAGGATAAGAAGAAAACTATGAAGTTTTTGATGGGATTAAATGACTCATTTGATCCGGTTCGTAGTCAAATATTACTGTTGGATCCCTTACCTAACTTGAGTAAAGCTTATTCCATGATTCTGCAAAATGAAGATAAAAAACGAGTCTCTTCTCAACAGCCTGTTCCAACAGATATGGCTCTCTATGCCAATAACAAGTTTCCACAGAATCCTAATCGAATGAAGAAACCTGCTGCACCTGAGAGACCTTGGATGAGCAAGGAAGAAAAGAGAAAGTTGAAATGTAGTCATTGTGGGGGAAATGGACATGAAGCCAAGGAGTGCTTCAAGCTTCATGGTTACCCTGATTGGTACAAGGGACCAAGGCCAAGGCAAGAGACAGGACAAGCATTCCATGTGGTTCAAAAGGATAATCAGTCTTCCACTGCTGGCTCTTCTGTGGAATCTTCTGTTGATCTAGACAAGTTTTTTGATGAGAAGTTCACAAAGTATATGCAGAAATTTAAAGGTGAGGATGAGAAGGTTAATATGTTTACTCAAGATCAAGTTGCAGAAGACCCTTTCAGCAATTTTGACAATAAATACATATTTGGAGTGACAGAGAAGTCTTACCAGAAACAGTGGATATTAGATTCAGGTGCAAGTGTGCACATATGCTGTGATGCTTCTCTTATGCATGACATTGAACCCCTTGCTGTTCCACAGAGGATTCATCTTCCTGATGGGAGTATTACTTGTATTTACTCAGCAGGTTTGGTCACTTTATCTCCCCAAATCAGGTTGCAGAAGGTTCTACTTGCACCTTCGTTTACACACAACCTCATCTCAATAGCTCAACTTATAACAGATATGCAAGTTAGATGTACCTTCAATGATGCTCATTGTTTGATACAGAGCAAGAAATCTGATCATGTGGTGGGAATTGGTAAGCTTCAAGGCAGGATTTATGTGGTCTCTCAACATCCTACTGCTTTTGTTAATGCCATCTCTAATTCCAGAAAATTATCTGCCCTTGATTGGCATGTTCTGCTAGGGCATCCTTCCTTGACAACAATGAAGCATTTGTCAGAAACAAAGCATCTATGTAATTCAGATGCTATAGAAGCCATTGTAGCTTGTGAAATTTGTCATCAGGCCAAGCAGAGCAGAGATGCTTTTCCTTCTCATGGGCATAGATCAAAATCAGCTTTTGAGCTTGTTCACATGGATGTTTGGGGCTCCTACAGAGCATCTTCTGTTACTAATACATCTTATATGCTAACCATGGTAGAAGATCATAGCAGATGTACCTGGATCTTCCTTCTCAATGCCAAGAATCAAGTTGCTGGTCTTGTCCATGGATACCTGAAGATGGTTGAGACACAATTCAATGTGAAAGTCAAGGGAATTCATACTGATAATGGAACTGAATTTGTCAACAAACAGATGCAAGATATCCTCACTAATCAGGGTGTTCTCCATCAAACCACGTGCAGTTATACCCCACAGCAGAATGGGGTGGTTGAGAGAAAGCATAGGTCTCTTATGCAAACAGCTCGTGCTCTGATGTATCAAAGTAAGCTTCCTCACAAACTATGGCCCTATTCTCTCCTACATGCTACTTGGATTCTGAATAGAATACCCTCCGCTCTTCTTGGTTGGAAGAGTCCTTATTCAGTTTTGCTCAGCAAAGAAGTTCCCCTTGCTGACTTCATTCCTTTTGGTTGCCTTTGTTATGCAGTTGACACTACTCCAGGAAAACAAAAGTTTGATAAACGGAGTATAACATGTGTGTCTCTTGGATCAGCCACAGGTAAAAGAGGATACACTTTGTATGATCTCAATGATGAGAGAGTTTTTTACAGTCGAGACGTTCATTTTATATCTCATAAATTTCCTTTTCAAGACCCTACACCTCATGCTTCTATTACTTCACCCATTTCCACACCAACAATCTATATAACATCACCACCTCCTGATCCTACTTCTACATCTGATACAGTACCCTTCTCTGATTCTATTGTCACACCAGATTCTTCCCCTCATCAATCACCTACCAACTCTTCTCATACTAAATCACATACTTCACCTATTCAAGATCAATCACCCTCTCCGAAAACTGTTCCTGATTCTTCTTTTGTTCCACCTGCAGATTGCATTGCCTTGAAGAGAGGAAGGAGGATCATTAAACCTCCATCTTGGACCAATGATTTTGTAGCACCATGCTTGGATATTTTATCTCATACAGCCTCTTTAGAGGTATCCTCTTTAACTCCTATGACCTTTCCTTATGTCATCTCTACTTCTTTTACCCCTTCATTTGTTGGTTTTCTGGTCCATGTCACTGAACTTAGAGAACCACATTCATATGCTGAGGCAAGAAAATACATAGAATGGGTGAATGCCATGAATGATGAGCTTAATGCTCTTAAATCTAATGGTACCTGGATTCTCACAGATTTGCCCCCTGGCAAGACTGCCATAGACTCCAAATGGGTTTTTAAAATTAAACTTAAGGCTGATGGATCGGTTGAACGGTTCAAAGCCCGTCTTGTGGCAAAAGGGTTTAAACAACAATACGGTCTTGACTATGAAGAGGTTTTCTCTCCAGTTGCTAAACATGTGACTGTCAGATTATTGCTCACTGTTGCTGTCTCTTTTGGTTGGTTTATACATCAAATAGATGTAAATAATGCCTTTTTACATGGTTTTCTTACTGAGGACATTTACATGCATCCTCCACAGGGATATCATGATGCTCCCGTAGGCAAAGTTTGCAAGTTAGTTCGAAGTTTATACGGCCTGAAACAAGCATCTAGAGAATGGAATGCCGAGTTTACACGGTCTCTTCTGAAATTTGGGTTGATTCAGTCTGAAAATGATCCATGTTTATTTGTGAGCACCAATTCATCTCACAGAATGGCCTTGTTGGTTTATGTTGATGATGTATTAGTTGTGGGTTCAGATTTGGAGGCTATTACTTCTCTCAAACAGTATCTGCATTCGCAATTTACCATAAAAGACCTTGGTGAGGCCAGATATTTCTTGGGTATGGAGTTAGCACGTGGTGAGGCTGGGCTCTATATCTGTCAGCGCAAGTACATTCTTGATATCATAGAGCATGCTGGTTTGCTTGGTTGTAGGGCTGCTACTACACCTTTACCTGTTGGAATTGATTTAACATCCACTGATTCACCACTGTATGAAGATGTTGAACAATATAGAAGACTTGTTGGCCAATTGCTTTACCTCGGCTTGACTCGTCCAGATCTGGCCTTTGCTACTCAACAACTTAGTCAGTTTGTTAGTAGTCCACGGCACATTCATTGGGAGAGTGCCATGCATGTTCTTCGATATCTGAAACACACCCCTTCCCTTGGTTTGTTTCTTCCAGCGCAGAACACTCTTAGTTTGGTTAGCTATTCAGATGCTGACTGGGGCACCTGCAAGCTCTCCCGAAAATCCCTTACTGGTTTTTGCATCTTCCTTGGTTGCTCTCTCATTTCATGGAGATGCAAGAAGCAGCCTACTATAGCATTATCAAGTGCTGAGGCCGAGTATCGCGCTCTTAGCTCTACGGCCAAAGAACTTCAATGGCTATCCTATGTTCTTAGAGATTTGCATATCTCATTTGAGCTTCCTTTTCCTCTCTACTGTGATAGCTTAGCAGCTTTGCAGATTACGAAAAATCATGTTTTCCATGAGAGGACCAAACACATTGACATCGATTGTCATCATGTTCGGAATTTGTTTAGAGATGGGTTTCTTCGGCCAGATCATGTTCGTAGCGAGCTGCAGCTCGTCGACTTCTTCACCAAGCAGCTTTCTGGCCCTCGTTTTCGACAGCTTTTGTGCAAGATGGGAGTGGTGGATTTGCACCGCCTCCATCTTGAGGGGGGGTGTTGAGGATGATAGCTGCGTACGTATGCATGGCATGGAGTGGCTGGGTTGGATCGCTTTGCTTGGGAGTTGTTTTATTTTCGCTGCTTTTATTTTCGCATAATAATAAAGTCGTGTGGACGCTTTTACATGTTTTACGGTTTTAGTTTGTTGAGTTTCACGTGCTTTGCATGTGAGAGGTCTGAGCTTGTTTTCGATTTTTTTTTGATAGAGTCTGTAACTCTTTCTTAGCTAAGATGAATGAAAGCTTCCAATACATTTTTCTCTTCAATTATCCTAACCTCAACAAATATCTCTAAAATATTTGCTACTCACCTTAGAGTTTCTCTCTTTATTCTTCTCTATAAAACTGAGCCCAAGTCAAACAAAATATATAGGCCCAGTGAAAACTTATTAAAATTCAGTATTTTTTTAAATAAACCCATTGTATGAGAAGAGAAAAGCTAAGTTAAAAATTAGAACAAATGATTTCAAATTTAATAAAATTGGTTTGGGGGGGGGGGGACCACGGTGCTTGAGGGGGTGATTGAGAAGAATCCAGAAGGAAGAAGGCAGAATATAATTGAGGAGGTGAGAGGAAAGTGATATTGACATGGCATGTTAAGAGTTGTGAAAAAAGGAAGAAGGATATAGTGGTGTTTTTTTTTTTTTATTTGGGTTGTAATAAATGAGAAAAAAAGAAAAAGAAAAAGAAAAAGGGGATTGTTTAGAAAATTTTCGTTACGAAATATACAGATATATACAGTGGTGGTAGGGCTTTACCTATGCACTTTATTTTTACTACAAATCGCGCTTCACTTTTTGGGATTTCAGTGGTACTAGCATAGTAAATGGGACGCATCACAGTGATAGGAACTGTAGAGAGTGAGGTCCCCCACTCCACCAACAGATCCGAGAAATGCGGTGCTGCACTGCCTCGCCACCCTCCTTTACGGCTTGAGATCCTCTATCCCATTCCCTGTTCCACAACTAAAAAATTATTTTTTATTTAATAATTTATTTTAAATTTATTTTTTATCAAACAAAATGGGAATAATTTAGCAACAGTTCATGGTTTTGCACCTTTTTTTCTTTTTTTTTCT
>JAPKLW010000482.1:92372-109629 GCA_026898455.1 Plectranthus barbatus
AAATATATGTGTATATATATCAAAATATATAATATAATAAATTAATAATAAAAAATAAATAAACAGTATAAGGAATGAAAATGAAATATTATATTTTAAATAAAAAATTTAAAGTTTGGATTGTAAATGAATATGAAAAATTTGGGAAATTTGACTGAAAATTTTGGAAAATCGAACTGGAAAATCATGTGAATGGCTGGAGAAAAGAGGATCCGATTATTAATTATTATAAAATCATGTGAAAACCGAACTGGAAAATCATAAAATGATCAAATTATTTCTTGGATATGCTAGGATTCGATTATTAATTATTATATTTATTTGATATCAATTTATTATGTGTCTAGTTTAAAAAATAATTAAACTAGGAAAACATAAATGTATATTACTTATAAATTATATTAAATGGTTTTAGTTTTACTACTTGTATTTAATTTTTATTTCTTATTAAGAAAATTAGATAAAAATAAAATTGAAATGATTAAAATAACATTAATATAAATTGAAAAAACTAAAATCAAATTTATTATAAAAAGAGAGAGAGAAAAAAAAAAAGAAAAGGTGCAGCAAAACCATGAACTGTTGCTAAATTATTCCCATTTTGTTTGATAAAAAATAAATTTAAAATAAATTATTAAATAAAAAATAATTTTTTTAGTTGTGGAACAGGGAATGGGATAGAGGATCTCAAGCCTCCATTTCAACCGTTGCGCTTTTGGCTTCATATCTTAACAAATTAAATATTGACTCAGCGTAATTTGCTATACAAGCGTTTTACACATTCAAGCTGATTTACCAGCTTCCTTGTACACGAGATTCTTAGCACTATGCTAGAATTATCTATTTTGGTATTCTTATTTTTCAGGTAAGAAACCAACTATTTGTTACTACATCTCATGTGGTTGACTCTCACAGATGTTTACACCGAAAGCGGCTAAAGTTCCGGAAAGAATTCTAAAATTTTTATTTACCAGCTGGAAAAAACTAGCAGCGAATAAAAGACTAAGCGAGTGAACTTGAAGCTGTAAAACAGAGATTTCTACCAGCAAAATGACATATCGTGCTACATTTTTGTAAACCAATACTTAGTGATTCACATACATTCTTTATATTGCCTTAGACTAATGTAAGAAAAAAAAAAGTAAACAAAGGGGCGAGGCGAGACAAAGCAGCGTTGGCAGGCCGACGACGAGGGTGGAGAGTGGTCCTGTGAAATCTAGTGTTGAGGTCTTGAGGAGGCAGACGAGTGTGTGATTTGCAAAAAAAAAGGGGAAAGAAATTAAATTTTTATATAATTACTAGCCAACCTCCGCCCAGGCCAAGTGCCGAGCCTGCTTAGACCAAGTAGTCACCGACCACGAAAATACCGTCCAGAAGTACGGAGCAAGGGTACTTGGCTCAGCCAGGACCGCCTAGGCTGAGTTTTACAACAGAGAGTTAGTTTAGTCGCATATTTTTTTAATTTTTAAAAAATAATTATATATATATTAAATATTAAAAATTTATTACCAATTAATTACAGTCTAGAAAATATCCGTACCTCATTTAAACTACTGAAGCTAGCGCTAACTAAGTGTTAAGTGTTACCTGAATGGCCGGCTAATGCTTAGTAATTTTCATAATAAAAAATTTAAGTGAACGTATAATGCTACATAATTAAAACAGAAGTAGGCATTATTTTATATAAATAAATCACATAACACTATTAATGTTTATTTTATATGGAGTATTAAATAAAGTCTGTTTCATTCTCGCTAGCCACAAATGACACGATAAGTCGTCGTCGTTTTCAGATTTATCGACGCAAACGAGCTGATATGTTGAATTAAATCTCATAGATTGAAGTTTCTCAAAAAAAAAAAAAATTTAAAAAAAAATCTCAGAGATTGAAGGAATGAATTTTTAATGTAAAAGTAGAAAATTAGGAATCAAGTAGTTGGAAACGTTCTTAACGAAATTTTGAAAGAAAACATACAAATCCTCAATGGATAAAAGCATGAGGTGAATGAATAGTCCCATCGGCATAAAATCTAATTTATCTTTTCGAACGCATTAAATAATAAACATTCTTATATTTAAAATAAAAAGTAGAAATGTAAATTTGTGGAGCATGAATGATTGGAAAGTGGGAGACAGGT
This sequence comes from Plectranthus barbatus, assembly GCA_026898455.1. Lineage (NCBI taxonomy): Eukaryota > Viridiplantae > Streptophyta > Magnoliopsida > Lamiales > Lamiaceae > Plectranthus > Plectranthus barbatus. The sequence continues at coordinate 94,511 of JAPKLW010000482.1, forward strand.
GGAGGGAGAAAAACAAAAAAGTTTAACCCCGCCAACAACATCACAGCTCATCTTTAAACAGTAACAGTAGTAGTGAAATTCTGACTCATTGCTCTCTCTCTCTCTGCCTCTGCCCTCTGCCGCGCCACCCACCGCTTAACGTTTTTCCCTTTTCATACGATCATGGGTTTTTATTTCTTTTAACTTTCTCAATGTCTTACCCTATACTACTATATAATTCTTTGCTTCCTCCTCCATTTATTTATAAACAGTAATGCTTTGACTCTGCTCTATGTCTATCTCTCCTGGGCATAATCACAAACACTTGGTGGATGAACGAACTCAAACATGGTGGCGCTGAGATGAAGGACCGTCAGCGGTGGCAGCCCGAAGAAGACAGCCTCCTCCGAGACTACGTCAAGCAATACGGCCCCAGGGAATGGAACCTCATCTCCCAGCGCATGGGCAAAGCCCTAGACCGCGACCCTAAATCCTGCCTCGAGCGCTGGAAGAATTACTTGAAGCCCGGAATCAAGAAGGGCTCTCTCACCCCCGACGAGCAGAATCTCGTCATCTCCCTGCAGGCTAAGTACGGGAACAAGTGGAAGAAGATCGCCGCCGAGGTCCCCGGCCGCACCGCTAAGCGCCTCGGCAAGTGGTGGGAGGTTTTCAAGGAGAAGCAGCTCAAGCAGCTCCAGAAATCCCACGCCGACTACGGCGCCCCGCCCTCGCCTGAGAAGCCGGCGCAGGGGAAGTACGACCACATTTTGGACACATTCGCCGAGAAATACGTCCAGCCCAAGCTGCTCTCTTATCACTCGCCGATTATGCCCGGTAATCTCTCGCTCCCCGAGCCGCCGCCGGCGCTTTCCCTCGGCTCCGCGGCCATCCCGGAACCCGCGACTTCCGGCGCCGCTCTCCCGCCGTGGATGAACATTATCGCTACCCCCACGGCGACATCGTCCTTGACCTCATCCTCGTCGACGCCGTCCCCGTCCGTGAGCCTCACGCTGTCACCGTCCGAACCGGCGGTGCTCGATCCCATCCACACGGAGGCGGGCCGGTTCGTGCCGGTCCAGCAGATGGGCATCCTAATCCAGCACGTGAGGGAGCTGGAAGAGGGGCGGGAGGTGTGGATGCGGCACAAGAAGGAGGCAACATGGCGGCTGAACCGGCTGGAGCAGCAGCTGGAGTCGGAGAAGGCGCGGCGGAGGAGGGAGAAGACGGAGGAGATAGAGGCGAAGATACGGAGCTTGAGGGAAGAGGAAATGGCGTATGTGAGCATGATGGAAGGGGAGTACAGAGAGCAGCTGAGCGCGCTGCAGAGGGAAGCAGAAGCTAAAGAAGGAAAGCTAATGGAGGCGTGGTGCAGCGCTCAGGTGAGGCTGGGGAAGCTGCTGGAGCAGATTGGATCCCACCACCGCCGCCATGGCTGCTCATGAATAATAGACTGAAACCTTTACCATAGATGGTGTTGCTGTAGAAACAAAGTTGTCATCGAATATAAAATTTACTGGTCCTTTCCTAAATGTTGCTATACAATAATGCTGTATTACGAGTGTTTTCAATCATACCAGAGAGAGAGACCTTCCAACTTTAAAAATAAATATAATGAATGAGATTTTGGGTGAGCAATGCAATTATATTTACTGCCTTGTTCTATTTTCTATTGAATTTAATTATAATTTCTAGTATATTTTCTTCAATGGGAAACATTTAAGAACTCATTTTGTTTTTCAGTTTCCAAAGTTTCTGCAGCCTACGAATGAGGGAGTTCTATGGGCTTATTACAACTTACAAGGGGAATTTGTGCAGCTCTGCTAACAATTGAGATCGAAACGATTAAATCATGATTAATGTTGAGCCTCGAATGTAGGACCTCGAGTCATTCGACGAACTGCGTAGACTACCGTTGGGCTCTTGTAACTGACAAGTGAAGGGAGGTTGGAAGCCGGAGGGTTCTAGACAGTCAGCTCATTTAATTGATGTAACCGTTTCTTTTCCTCATTATTTGCATTCTTTTCCTCATTATTTGCAATTATTAAGGAGATTCAGGAAAATGTAATAAATTAGAAAAGTAAGGAAAGGGAAAAGTGGTACCTTCTCTGCGAACTCACCCCTCATGCCCTTAGAACACAAAAGGGAATTTTTCTGGTATTCAACAATTGGTGTTGTCTGTGGGAACTCGAGAAAGGGAGCCAGATGAGTGAAAGTAGCCAACGGGAACCGGAAACGTCGGAAGCCGCAAAGATGGAAGAATTCGAGAGGAACATGCAGAAGATGCAAGAAGAAATGGATAACTTGAGAGGGAAAAATCGGAGAGCTACCCTAGAAGCCGATAGACTTCGAGGGGAACTGGCCCGGTTTTACGAACATCATAGCGAGAAGGAAAGTCGGATGGGTAATGACGAGTCCCACCGAGACCACACTCGTCATCAATCTACGAGCAGATCTCGAAGAACTCGCAACTCTCCACGTGCGACTGAGTCAAACTCGGACGACAGTCGGGGCAATGACAAGATAGCCGCCTTGGAGAAAAAGCTTGATGATATGGCAAAGATGTGCGCCGCCATCCCTGGCGCACCTGTCCAACCACCCACGATCACACCCAAGGGCTACAACGATACCCCGTTGGCAGGACATTCCAAGAATGCTCGAAAGAGATATTGTCGTGAAGCCAGAGCTCTCGAGTGGGGAGTCTCGAAACCCGTCTCACCTGAGATAATCAGGTTCGGGCCTGAAGACTCGGAAGGGGTTTGACGACCTCACAATGACGCGCTCGTCATTCAATTGCTGATAGCTAACTGTCGAGTTCGACGGATCCTCGTCGACTCAGGGGCCTCTTCGAATCTCTTGTTCGTTAGCACTTTGGAAGGAATGGGAATCTTGCTCGAAGAAGTAAAACCGAGTCAAACCCAGCTAGTAAGCTTTAGTGGTGAAGTGCTCGATTCGATCGGGGAGATCATGCTACAAGTGTACGCAGAGGGAGTCAACCTTTACGTTAAGTTTCAGTGGTAAGTACGAAATCATCGTACAACGCGATAGTGGGGAGGCCGTGGTTGCACAAAATGGAGGCAGTATCATCTTCCTTTCATCAGATGGTGAAGTTCCCGACACCATTGGGTGTTCGTGCAATCCATGGGGAACAACACACGGCCAGGGATTGCTACGCAATCACCCTTCGAACGGTTGGAGTGCTTGAACAAGTGGAAGAAGCCGAAGAGGTGGCGTTGGATCCTCTCAACCCGACTAAGATTACGTTCGTTGGAAGGAATCTTGACGAGGAACTAAGAGTGCAGCTGGTGCAATTCCTACGCTCCAAAGCCACCTCCTTCGCATTCAGCCACAAGGATATGCCCGGTATCGATCCCCGAATCATTACGCATCGATTACAGGTAGACCCCGAAATGAAGCCGGTAATACAGAAGCGGAGGAGGTTCGCCCCCGAAAGAAATGCTGTAATAGCCGAGGAAGTAGAAAATCTGTTGAAGTACCCCAAGTGGTTGGCTAACGTTGTTGTAGTTAAGAAGAAGAATGGAAAGAACAAGGTTTGTGTGGATTACACAGACCTCAACAAAGCATGTCCAAAAGATTCTTTCCCATTACCACACATAGACCGACTAGTTGACGCTACAGCAGGGCACGAGCTTATGACGTTCATGGACGTCTTTTTCGGGTTATAATCAGATTCCTATGTATGAAAGAGATCAGGAGAAGATAGCCTTCGTGACCGACCGAGGCATTTATTGTTATAAAGTAATGCCGTTTGGATTGAAGAATGCTGGGTCGACGTACCAGCGTTTGATGAATAGAATGTTTGGCAGGCAGATAGGAAATACGATGGAAGTATACATTGACGAATTGTTAGTAAAGTCCAAGAAGAAAGAGGATCATTTGTCGCATCTGGTCGAGGCTTTCGACGTGCTAGATGCATACCAGATGAAGTTAAACCCAACGAAATGTCTGTTCGGCGTTTCGTCCGGAAAATTTTTGGGGTATGTCGTCAATAGGAGGGGTATTGAGGTGGACCCGTTGCAGGTCCGAGCCATACAGGATTTAGCCCCACCGTCGAATGTGAAGGAATTACAGAGGATGATTGGGAAACTTGCCGCTGTTAGCCGGTTCATTTCCCGCTATTCCGATCGCACGAGCAAGTTCTTAATCTCGAGCTAGACAACACTAAATTCTTGATTAAGAAACAAACGTATCATGCTCAATTTTTATGAATCATTCTCCTCATTCTGACTTACGAAATAACAAGCTGTCTTACTCAGGACATGGATATACAGTCTTTAAGTTAAGTGATGAATTGAGTTTAGTATAAACTCGAAATATTATATGATTAAACAAATTCGAAATTCTTCAATCAAAACAAGCATATAAATAAACTATTTTTCCAAATTAAATCAGTGGTGTCGTTGTAGTATAGTGGTGAGTATTCCTGCCTGTCACGCGGGTGACCCAGGTTTGATCCCCGGCAACGGCGTTTCTTTTTCTTCTTATTATTATTTAAGGGAAGGTCTTGGGTTAGGCAGGCCTAAACGATTTAGGCGGGTTTTATCCATTAACCCAAGCTTTAGGCGGGTTTTATCCATTAACCCAAGCCCAAACCCATATAATATACCCTATTTGGGATGGGTGAACCCATTTGGGTAGGATAAAACCCGCCTAAACCGTTTAGGCCTGCCTAACGCAAGTTTTTGCCTTATTTAATGTATTTCTTGCCCGTTCATTTTTTTTTTTGGAGATAATAGTTTACACGCATTCGATTTTGTTAAGGCAAGTGGATTCCATTATTTTGTGGAGAAGTTATCTATATTTTTGTACTCAAATTATTATTTTTTTTAGGCAAGAAGTTATATGCATTTTTTTTAAAAAAATCTTTATCCTACTCAATTTCATTCGAAAATGGAACACTGAGTGAAATATGTTACAACAAAATAGAGGATCGGTAACTTCTCCATATGTCAAGTCAATTTGTGCAAAATGTTGTTTTTATGCGAGACGGTACAAAAATGGTGCATTTCAATCGAAAATGTTTTCATTTTCAGATCAAAATATTTCGATAAAACTATTATAAACCCCGATTAAAATATCAGAATACAAATCGCAATTGAAATTTTAATCTGCCATTCACATATTACGTTTTAATGAAAATGAAGGGAAATATCTCACAACCACACGACTCACTCTTATAATTAATAAAGGCTATGATGAGAGACAAATAAACCTTGGAATTGTATGGTTAATCAATATAGATAAGAATGAGAATAGGATTTGAGTGAGTTCATTTATTGGAAATTAAAGTAAATAAAATGTGGGAATCAATTATGTCTATGAGCAATATAATCGGCGAGAGCAAACAAAGGGGCAGCCCGGTGGGGATCAAACTCAAGCAGCTGCTCCTTCGCCTCCCTTTTCAATTTCTCCGCAAATTCTCGCGATTTCTCCACCCCCATCAGCTTCGGATACGTGGTTTTATCCGCCGTCAAATCTTTTCCGGCAGTCTTCCCCAACTCCTCCGACGACTTCGTCACATCGAGAATGTCGTCCACCACCTGAAACAGCAGCCCGATGCAGTTGGCGAATCTCCTCAGCTTCTCCACTTCTTCCTCCCTCCCTCCTCCCAAAATGGCCCCCAGAACCACCGACCCCTGCAGCAGCGCCGCCGTCTTGTGCTGGTGGATGAACTCCAGGTGATCCAGCCCCACCTCCGCCATCCCCTCCGAGCAAATGTCCACCACCTGCCCCGCCACCAACCCCTCCGACCCGATCGACTTCGCCAGCTCGCCCAGCACCCTCACGACTCTCTCCGACGCCACCCCCCTCGTGGCGGCGGCCACGTGCTCGAACGCCAACGACAGGAGCGCGTCGCCGGCCAGCACCGCCACGTTCTCGCCGAACACCTTGTGGTTCGTCGGCTTCCCGCGGCGGAGGTCGTCGTTGTCCATGAAGGGTAGGTCGTCGTGCATTAGGGACATGGTGTGGATCATCTCCACGGCGCAGGCCGACGGCATGGCCGTGGACTCGTCGCCGCCCACGAGCTCGCAGGCCGCGATGCACAGCATCGGCCGCACTCTCTTGCCGCCGGCGAGGAGGGAATACCTCATGGATTCGTGGATCTTCAACGGCTCTTTCAGCGGGACCGCCGCTTCCAACGCTCTGTTGACGGAACTCGCCTTCTCGAGCATGTATTTCTTGAAATCGAACGCCGGAGAATTCGAAACCCACTTGGTTTGACTGCCTTCTTCGGTAAGAACTGCTGAAACAGAGAAATTAGCGGGGTTGTAGAGAGAGAAGGGAAGTTTGCTGTTGAGTGGAGGTGAGAGAAAGCGGGCGGATCTGGATCTCCGGCCGCCGTGAACGCAGATCATCTGAGGCCATATTGTGACGGGATTAACAAGGAGACTCATTTTTGCCAATAGAAATTAATAAATATGTACTTGTTGTATATATATATACAAAGATGTATATATATAAAATGCTAATGAGCCAGAATATGTTAAATATGAAATAATTTTGATTCTTGAATTATTTAGAATTATTTTAAGTTGGTGGCTATGTTTCTTTAATACAAGTATGCACGTATAATGTATAATATAATATAATAATCAAGTATATATAAGTTTTAATATACAAACTAATAAGTATAATATCATAATCAATCCACGATTAAAAAAATAAATAAAGACAACTGATTAATATTTAATCACATTATAATCGTGGAAATTTGATTCCACACTCAACGTGTGCAAGTGAAGAAAATGACAAAAAAAAGGACGTTAGATTTGTTTAAACAATTTCGTGTGGAGACGATTAATATTTTACCATCGTAATAATTATTAATTTACTAATTATAATTTTGAAAATAAAATATATTTTAATTGATTTTATGAATAAAAACAAGAAATGGATAAAAACACAATTTATAGCTAATTAGAATTACTCAAGTTTAATAATCAATTTATATGTATTAAAATAGAACGCTATATATAATCAATTTTAAGGAGCCGTGGCTACTAAAATAGCTGTAGCAAATTAAAAGGTGGGGTCAATTTCAAACGTATTCAACTCGTGGTCGATTTATTTGAAGTTGCATAACATTTAATGGAAATATAGTGACACTATTAAAAATTTAAACAATAGTAATTAAATACTACTAATAGCGATTTTGAAGAAGATTTTAATTGATTGTGCGCCGGCGCTCGTGACCCAATATCTAATCTCGGGATATTTATATTTCATTGCATACTTTAATTATACATTAATTAGACGCACCATTAGAGACCGTTTAGGCGTTTTCTACTTAATTACACATTAAGTTTATAATGTTAAATTATACTCCCTCCACTCCGCTCAAATAGACCATTTTCATTTTAATATATTAATTTTGGAGTTAGTATTTAGTAGCTAATTATGGTTAATAATAAAATTGGCAATCGTTAAACAAGTTAATTACGATTGTTAATTTTATTATTAATCACAATTAGCTACTAAATACTAATTTAAAATTAATGGATCAAAATAAAAAAAAGATCTATTTAAGCGGGACGGAGGGAGTATTATTTTACTTAAAACGGTGGTGGCGCACGGAGAAAACATAATGAAGTAAAAAGAGAAAAGGAAAAAACAGCGATAAAGCATGGGATTGGGACCGTTTGTATTAAATTTATGATATGGGAGAAAATTTGTAGTTATTTTGATGAAATTTAAAATGAAACCATAATGTTTCGAGTATGCGTGTGGTTAGGGGTGATTGTGAGTTGAGTCGAGTATGATCAAGTTCGAGTTTGAACTCGATAAAAAGAATTCGACCCCAAGTTTTTAAGCTTGATTTCTAAAACGAGCTTGATTTTCTCAACTTTAATCAAAAATCAATTTTTTTAAATTAAAAATTAAATTTATGATATAAATTTAAATTATATTAAGCTCGATTGAACTCAAGTTTGATTCGGGCTCGAACTCGATAAGGCTCGCAAGTTCATCGAGTCCAAAATTATGGAGTTCGTACTCAACAACTACTCGAGTAGCTCAAGCTCGACTCGGTTTGTTGAAGTTCGAAATAAATTGGGTTGGAGCCCTTAGAATCGTATTTAGAGAATACAATGCATAGACGATGTTGGGGGCAGGCCCACGAGGCCAAAGGCCAGAGCCCAATCAACAACTTGAAGGCCTAGCCGACCCAAAACCCGTAGGTTGCAGATTCAATTGGAGATGAAGGTATATTAAAGTGCCTAAGGCGTAGAATCGATACCGACCCCAGTCCTTCCTCGACACCGACCACATTGCAGGATCGCCATCGAGGTAGCCAGCCACCGATCCCGAGACTTGGCGGCACAAAATTGGCGCAAAATCTAACCAACTCCGAGAATTCTAAACAGTTCCGAAATCCTCGGCAACCACGAGCTCGCCGACGAATAGGGTTTAGTTAAGAGTTATTTTTTTATTTATCGACAAATAGGGCTAAGGGCTCAAACATTGTATCAATTTCCCTACTATCAAGCTGTATCGAAATTCTGTCGAAATATACGTAGAATCACTATTTTTCTACGCTCACTTATCTGTTTTTTCTCTTTAATTTTATTTGCATTTTCATTTACGTTGTCTTATATTATTGATCTCCATAATTTGTTATTGTCGTTTACTGCCTTTTTGTTATTACTTGTTATTTTTAACGATTTCAAGAGCTCCATTTATTCTGATAAGTCGAACCTCAACATATGATAATGACATGAATTAAATGTAATAATGAAAAGCTAGTAAACGTCGGGAAAAATGAGAACAATAAGACGTACATTAATTGAGCGTTTTGACAAATTCAACAAAGCTATGAGCGTGAAAAATTTCTGCGAAAAAATGAAGTGGGACCTCCCATTTATCGACACAAGGGAGGGAGCCTGTTACAACAAATTTGGGCCTGACTAACTCTAGCCCATGTCGGTGGCAACCCCGAATTCAGAACTAACCCCAAAATTTTGGGATCGGTTAAGACTGATGCAACTTTCCAACGATAACTTAAATTTTCTGCAACCATCTTATTATATTCAGAGTGTGCTTAGGATCGATTAGTAGATTGAGATCGATAGGTATCTGGGATAGACTTGTGGGTCGACTGATTTTTTGAATTTTGCTACTTGGGTCTAATCTAAGAGTTCATATTGATCTCGATTGATTTAGACCACTTAATCTAATCCAACAGAGTTTGGGAGTCAAGTCAATTAATGCTCATCTTTTTAAGAGTTACTTTTTATAAAGTAAATGTCGTATTTTTTTTCTTTGAGAAAACATTAATTTTTGCAATTGGATTTTCGTTCATGTCATTAATTTAAGATGAAAAGAATAGTTTTAATATGGCAAAAACTTGCGTTAGGCCGGCCTAAACGGTTTAGGCGGGTTTTATCCTACCCAAATGGGTTCACCCATCCCAAATAGGATATATTATATGGGTTTGGGCTTGGGTTAATGGATAAAACCCATCTAAATCATGGGTTAATGGATAAAACCCGCCTAAATCGTTTAGGTCTGCCTAACCCAAGACCTTCCCTTTTAATATTTATTTAGGTAGAATAATGCACAATAGTTTTAAATATGCACATTAGGGGTGTGCACGGTTCGATCAAAATCGGCCAAACCGGTTAAACCAAATTAATTTGATCGGTTTGCTGGTTTGAGAAAAATGATTGGCCAGGTTGGTTTGAAAAATTTCAAACCGGATGATTTGGTTTGGCCGACGGTTTGAAGGATGAAACCGGCCGTTTTGGCCGGACCGGCCGTATAAATAATATAATTTTAAATATAATAATGATAATAAAATATTATTTGATAAAAAACTAAAATATCAATTATATTGATATATATGTCCCATGCTTATATTATTTCGAATTGTAACTTTATAAATCAACTTATATTTAATTGTTTCTTGCAACCATAATATTATTTATTTATTACTTATCTCATATTTATAATTAATGACAAGCGAGATGTATCTATATTAGTTTTATTTTGTGTATCATTATTTCATTAATATCTAATAATAAAATTGATATACAAGTTTCATTTTTTGTAATATTATCAATTGAATAATCTTCAAACCGTATAAACCGGCCGAACCAAACCGTTTTAATATGGTTTGGCCGGTTTGATTTGAAATAATTATTTGGCCGATTTGGTTTGTGAAAATTTCAAACCGTACCTATTGATTTGACCCGTACTTTGCCCCTTAAATCGGCCAAACCGAACCGTGCACACCCCTAATACACATGTATTTGACTGTTTGTAAAGTGTTTTACTTTATTAAATTTGTTAATGTCCTATATCTTGATCCGATCGATATGTCACATGTGATGTCAGAAATTGCATGTTCCTTAACAGATATTAAATTTTTTTTTTTTTTTTCCTTTTACAACAGCAATACAAAGATTCAAACTCATCATGCACCGTATATTGTTGAAAATATTAGAACTTATAAGCTTTTATCACTTGTAGAGATGTCAATCAGGCTAACCCGTCAAATTTCGGGTCAGTTTTATCGGATTGCGAGTTAATTGATTCGGGTTGAATCGGTCTGAAATTTTTTCGGACTAAGATATCTTGACCCACCAATTTTTGGGCTAGTCCGTCTGACCAATGAATTTATTAATTATTTTTTTTATTTTTAATAACTTTTCACTCTTTTAATATTTTAAATAATAAAAAATAAACAAAATAATACTTCTCTCTTATAAAAAAATGCATAACACATCACAAATTTTTAGATAATGATAAATTAAACTATTAAAAATACATTATCTTTTATTTTAGCAATAATTTAAAATTCAATAATAAATAAACTTAACTATGTATTGAATACTATTTGAACTAATATAATTATATAACATAAAAGTTAGTTAATAAATATGATCTTCAATATTAGAAGTAGATTTTAGTATTATAAGTCTATAATTATAATAAATATATTAATAAAAATAAGCGAGTTAATCGGGCCAACTCGTCGGATTTCGGGCTCAACCCTACTGGGCCTTGGGTTATTCGGTCCCGGGCCATTCGGGCTAAATTTTTTTCGCGCCAAAATATTTCGACCCTAACTCGCATTTTGGCTCGGGTTAATCAGGTCAACCCCCATGTTTCCGGCTAAATTGACATCCCTAATCACTTGTATGGTACTTTACCATCACACCCGACCATGGAACTAAATTTATTAATTTTATTTATATTTATTGATTGTTCTTGGCTGCGTGATGATACTTCAATGATTTCTGATACATATCTGTGAAATTAATTCTGCATTTAGCTAAAATCTGTAGCTTCTGATTTTGAGTTTCACAATGAAATTGGAGGTGACGACGATTCCATGCGGTGCATTAATATTATTACTTGGGCCTCGGGCTCACTACTCTGAGATATGGTATTCTACCGGGCCCAAGTCCATCATAGGATGGGCCGGTCCGGTTCAATGTTTTCGTAGCTAGTGGTTTAGATTTTTTTTTAAATTTAATATTGAGCGATTTATCAAGGATTTTTTTAAAAAATTATACCGTCATCAGTATTCCGGAATAATAGTTGCGACCAGCCGACAGCACATTTTTTTTTTTTTTTTAATAATATATTTTGGTTTTCCTCAATTTTTTAATAGAATACATTAATTTAAACTCACACAATCATATGCTCTCAAAATATCTCAAACTATAATTCCAGATAAAAAAATCTCACTATTAATGACATATCTATATATTAAACTAGATTAACTGTGCGATGTGCAAACAAATATTTATTTTTAAATATCTTCTAATATATAGATAATTATTTATAAAATTTAATAGTATTGTTAAGTAAAATTGATGAATAACATTATTTACTAAATTGGATAATAACATATATGCTTGTATTGCATTTATATTTTGATATAATTATTATATCATTTCTAGAGATCAAATGACATCGATGTTCTGAATAGATATAATAGATCTCTCTAGAACTCTTATTATACATCGACTGGTGTTAGAAATAATAATAATTCTTTCGAGAGATTGTTGATCTGCAGGTCGACATAATACTTGGTCTTATCCAAGTCTTTTTATTTCATACTCCGTCTTTAGGCATGAATTAATTTTCAAGTTAATATATTCCTTAACTCAAGAGGAATTTATACAGTGATCTCATCACTATATATGGGTGCGATCTATTTTCTATAAAACCCATCAGGGATTTAATATTAATATTATCGTACAATGACTTTTATCAATATGTAGTCATGGAATTTAGAAACTGCATATATAAATTTATATTTTCTGCCATAGAAATCAAGTAGCGGAACATTATGCCATCCAAAATAGGAGAGTAATTTATTTAAAATCAAGTATGAGTCTTTGCAAAAAAACCCTTGAGATCTTAATCTCGCTTTATATTTCACCACCTCATTATATCCTGTAGGGATAATAATCATGAGCGAGTTGATCTCTATTCCAATTGCTCATTTTTATATTTTTGGCTAATCATAATGCTTCTAGCATTTAAGCTCTGGATCCAGATGAGAGCAATAATGGAATAAGTATGTTGTCGACAACTATAAAGTTTATGTTCTTCTCCTTTACTTATAGTATTCATGGCATTATTTGATTTTTATCATTTCCCATAATATTTTGATTTATTTGTTCCGCAATCCCAATAATATTACTATTTGGTGCACGTGCTAATGTATCAGGACAATCCTCTTCAGGACAATCCTCTTCAGAAGGTCACATATTCCTCTTCAGGGGTCACCAGAGTGTTATTTATATATTTGATTTTATTGACCGTAGATTTTTAATTTATGCACCAATATATATCTCATATTTCTGGTATGAAGACTCACATACTTCTGGTATTAAGGAGCTTCATTTATTTGGTCCATTAGGGTCTTTAATTATTTGTGGTGCATAAGTTCAATCACTCCACTATATACAATAGATGCATTTATAAATGCATAGCAGATTATTTGCTAAACATTGCAAGTTTTGATTAATTCATGTGTGGCTTTAACTATGAAGATCCTTTTTATTCTGTTACATTTTCCGGCACTTCATTATCTTTGGGCTTATATCTCCCCCTAATGCCAACAAATGATCTTCTTTATGTTTACAATCAACGTACTCTATAATGGGGGCTACTAGGGCTTATTTATAGACGAAGATTTTTGTACTACGTATATTTTTATATTACGTCGAAAGCCCATAAAGGTATATTTTGGTGGTGGTATACAAATATAGATTGTAATAAAATGGTTCGCAGAAGGGAAATGATTATTTATTTACCACACTATTATATGGGGGATAGTTATAATATGCAGTTGGTCGGATTTATTGGAATAATGACCATGAATTTTAAAACGACCCTAATATTTGATAAATTGACCCACATATATCTTTGGAAAGATAATTTTTATTAGTATGTGATGTCATATTATGATAATCCGACATACTATATTATTATGCCCAATATGACCCAAGTACTCATGCCATAAAGTGAAAATTTATGGGTGTCATAAAATTTCATTTTCATCGCAACATGATGATTAAGTTGAATAAATGCATAAAAGAAATTCAACTGAGTAAAACTCCTTAATAATTTTGTTATGCATACATCATAGATAATCAAAAGAAGTGCTCAATAAGTTCATAAATAAAAACCAAAATAACAATATTAATAAATAGGATGCAAAACATAAGGAATCCTAAAGATTTCAAAAGGAATCTAAAAGTTAAATTTATTTGGATCTTCATCCTGAACGAGCTCATCTTTCAATTATGTTCATTTACAGACTTAAAATCTTGAAATCGCAAATTTAGCCAATCAGATTGTGCTTGGGGTAGGATAACAGAAGTTTGTTGATCAAACCGATCCTTCAGGGATTGTCATAAGATAACAGGATCCTTTTTAGTGAGGTATTCATTTTTGAGGTCTTTGTTCAAGTGATGACGAAGAAAAAGTAAAGCTCTTGCCTTATGGGCAGAGCTACTTGAAGAGCCTTGAATTATAGTCTCGCTTAGGTCACATGATGTAAGATGAATCTCAAAATCTAAAGCCCATGTTAAATAGATACTGCCATCAAGGGCGAGCTCAACAAATTCTCTTTTGTTGATATCAGACATTTTCAAACTACATGAATTACGTAAAAAGATTACTATGGAAATTATAAAAACAATTATATTCGTCGATCTTTAATAAAAGAACACTAATAGAATAACTTTAATCATAATCGAAATAGGGAAAAATATCAATTATATTACAAACTATCCCGATTTTCTCAAATATATTACAAACTATACATATTATCAAAATATATTACAAACTATCAATTTTGTTTCAAGTTTATGACAGGACAAATTTCCGGCGATGGAAAGTTGACGTGGCTCGCCGGTTAACACGTCAGCATTTAAAATTACATGTCATCGTACAAATATATGACAAACTATTGTGATTTTCTAAAATATATTACAAACTATTGTAAGTTTTTCAATTATATTACAAACTATAAACATTCCTAAATAAATATTCAAACTATAAATTTATTTTAAATTTATGCTAATTATACTTTATTAAAAATTCTCGACAAATTTAAAAAATGATAAAACACATATTTTAATTTTCATATTCATTTTGCTCTCGTCTTTCCCTTTGCCAGACCAAAAAAAATAATATTCATATCAAAAATAATAATTATTGAGGGTCAAATAATAATGATATATATATTTGACATATGTAAAATAGCATCAATAAATATTATTATTTACAGGAATATTTGAGTTTTGGTTCGCCCAAATGAGAGACGAGAGCAAAAAAGGAAAACAAAAATTAAAATAAGTATTTTTCCATTTTTTTAAAAACTTTTTGTTGTGGGTATTTTTGTATGGATTTGAGGAGCCCAAGAACAATTTAATCAGTGATATAGAAAAACAATACGAATTATAGTAGGTAGGCGGAAATACTGTTATTGATTGTTGAAACGAGTACAATAAAATGGAAATAGAAGAATCGAACAAGAAATGAAATAAACAAGGTGAATCGTGCTATATCGAACTATGACTCGCTTCAATTCTCACTTTGCTCATCGTCCCCAGATTATGTTCTTCCAGAAATATATATAGCCATTTTTGGAATAACGC
>JAPKLW010000482.1:119629-175321 GCA_026898455.1 Plectranthus barbatus
GGGGGGGTGAAACGGTCCGGAAGTTCAGCCTCTGCGAGCTCAGGTGCAAATGGGGACTCCGCGTAGCTCTCACGCGGGATGGTTCACTCCGGAGGTGGTAGCCCCGACACCCTAGCGATCAAGGACTCGAAGTAGCTTAGTCGCTGTTCGAACCGTCATTCCAGTTGCGTCAGCGCTGACCCTCCTGCGTAGTTTGGATTCGGCTGCCTGAGGTTGGCGTTTGGTTCTATCAATGTACCCAGCGTCCTTTGATTAGTCTCGTCTTCGGCAGCCCGATTGAATTCATCATGCAAATCATGGGCAGTGAATGCTCGGGCCCTACTCGTGCTCCCAAGTTCTTCAACTAACGGACGGTTCGCCAATTGATTCAGTCGGCGGTTGTCCTGCTCGAGGGCCTGGCATTTCTGAGTTATAGCCTCAACTTGAGCTCCTAGCTTTTCCATTGCTCCTCGAGCGGTCTGGACCTGACTTACCAATTGCGCCACATATGGGTCTTGCATCAGCGCGGGTGGCGGCGGAGGAAAGGACAATTCGCTGAGCGGGGTTACGTTGAAGGCTCGCCTCATATCTTCCAACGATCCGTGAGCTTGATCTGTTCCCCGTCCACCGGGGTTTGCGCGTCCTCGTCCTGCACCGGACTGCTGGCCATGCCCTTGATTCGACCCTCTCCCGGCTCCGGGAAGTGTGGTATCCCCTGGCGGGGGAGCAGTTCCGCCAATGACGAGTTCGCGATTTCCGTCGTCCGCCATCCCTGCAACTAATTGTTAGTGCCAAACTTGTTCTTGGGCCTCACGGTGGGCGCCAAATTGTTGTGGATGTTTTTGTATGGATTTGAGGAGCCCAAGAACAATTTAATCAGTGATATAGAAAAACAATACAAATTATAGTAGGTAGGCGGAAATACTGTTATTGATTGTTGAAACGAGTACAATAAAATGGAAATAGAAGAATCGAACAAGAAATGAAATAAACAAGGTGAATCGTGCTATATCGAACTATGACTCGCTTCAATTCTCACTTTTCTCATCGTCCGCAGATTATGTTCTTCCAGAAATATATATAGCCATTTTTTGGAATAACGCTTCCTTTTGAACTCCGTGATTTCCGCCGAACTTTATTACTGATTTATCCGTTTCACAATCAGAAGATCCGTTCTTCCTTATTTAAGCACGCCTTAAATATCGAGCCATAAATTCGAATCTTCACAGCTCGACGCCATAATGTTCAACCCGTATTGTCGACCTATCATAATGGGCCTCATCCTGAGTTTAGGCCCAAGGCATCAAACAGGCTACTTTTTAATGAGCCGCTTTCGGGCTTCAAAATATCGACCTCAACACTTTTCATGAATTTTTATGTCATAATTTTAAGTATAATTATTATATTTATTAAAAGATTTAAAATTTTAAAATATAATTAAATATGTTTTCGTCGTAGTTTTAAAATAAATTTGATAGTTGTAATGTTTATTTGGAAATATACATATATGTATAGTTTGTAATATATATAATTGAGAAACTTACAATAGTTTGTAATATATTTAAGAAAATCACAATAGTTTGTAATATATTTGTACGATGATGTGTAATTTTAAATGCTGACGTGTCATCCGGCGAGCCACGTCAACTTTCCGTTGCCGGAAATTTGCTCCCGTCATAAATTTGGAACAAAACCGATAGTTTGTAATATATTTTGATAATATGCATAGTTTGTAATATATTTGAAAAAACTAGGATAATTTGTAATACAATCGATACTTTTCCCAATCGAAATATAACCATAAAGTCATATTGCATAAGATAAGACACAATTCTAATTAAACTAATAAGCCAACGTAAAATAATATTTATCGTGAAATTTATCATACATATTGATAAAATAAAATCATTAACAATGTAAAAACTATTCAAATAAAAAAAACCACTTAATTAAGCATTTTTTTTAAATTTGCGATTAGAAAATGCACTAAAACTAATTTACGAGATGATTACTCATAAATAAATGGAGTATTGTACAAATAAATAGTACACAAAATCATGAATTATTGAACGTAATATTATAATTAATAAATTATGCTAGTGCATTCCTTAATTTAAAAGAAATAGGCAGACCTAATTAACATGAACTTATTTCGACGGCTAATTTATTCACGCACATGAGAATGGACAAAATCTATGCACGTCTATATACACAAACAAAGGCAAACTTTACCTCGTAATGGATCTGATTTTCCATGAATTTATATATATTGACGCAAAATTTTCGCAAAAGTTTAGTGAATCAACAATTATAGATATCTCAATTACAGAGCCAAAACTATTCACCGAAAAAGGATGACTGTAACTTAAAATAAGATAACTTTGTTGTAGATTTATCCGATTGGAGAAAGACAATTATATTCAAGAATGACACACATAATTATTCACAAAGTAAAATAGATTGGATATTTCTTGGTTCGGTTATCAAGATTTTGAGTTTAAAAGAAATTACCTCGCAGGAAAGACACGATTATTTCCTATGGCACACACCAATATTTCTCAGTTTATGAGAGCTTCGTGCTGATAACGTGTTGTAAATAGAATCCTTCATGTATCACAGATAAGCAATAATAAAGAGAAAATAATGGAGAGAACACGATGGAGAGAAAATAGAGAATATTATTAATCATTAATGTGTAGAGAATTACAATATAATGTCCTATATATAAGGATGAAATCATATCACCTATAGAATCTATAAAGATATCTATAAAGATATGATATATATTTCTAAGGTATATCTTAAGTAATGTCCACCGAATAAATATATTTATAACAATAAGCTTATTTGTTTACAATAATGCTAAATGTATTACATAATCTATTGCTTTCTTTCTGGCTCAATTGGATAATCAATATTTTCATTCATAATTTAATTAGATTTGTGAAAGTATAACAAAGTTAACAAATTTTGTGAAAGATAATCAGCACCACCGCCATCTGTCTTTCATCACTAGTAGCCACTGTTGTTGGGATTTGGATCCTCTGCTATATGCACAGCAAAGGTGCTGTTACACACATGAATAAAATATTAAGCTAGTTCCCAGACTAATAAAATATTCAATAAATTCAAATTTGTGGTGTAGAAATGCAAAGCACCTCCTGCTGTGCTTATATGCACAGCAGAGGATCCAAATCCCTGCTGTTGATGTCGAATTCTGTTAGTTCGTCTTATAAAACTTAAATAAAATGGAAGAATTAGTTGATAAAATAAATGAAAAGTCAAGTAAATTTACTCAATAAATGTTGTAATTTAAACGTTTTTATTTGTTTCAAGCTTTAGAGAATTAAATGTATTTTAAAACAATAAATGAAGACATATTTATAAAAATAAATACATGAGTTGCATCTATTGATGAACCAATACAACCCTTTAACTATAACAAATTCCCGAATGGACACAACTTTTCAATTGTCGCTTCCAATCATCATACCGAATCACTTCCTTGGAATCATAATAATGACAGTTGCTGAATGATTCCTTCGGTCTCGAAAGCTCTTCGGCTCAGCTAAACCTAGTTTGAGGAACTTGCCTAGAGTCCATCAACCTTGCACATTCATATATGGGCTCAACAACCAAATTAACATTATTTTCATTCCCCGTCTAGGTCTTTCTTTCCGATCTCACTGCCGCTAACAATCTTACCGCCACCACCCATAAATGCTCACCAACTAAGTTATTTCCATATTTATGGTTTGACAATTGCTTAGGGGTCAAAATGTGATTTTGGGAACAATTTTAGATTGCAACAAAAGATACCTAAATTAAAGTTTTTCTTTTAAAACCTAAAACTCAAATTTTATAAGGTTTTACATTTGGTTTTAAGGGATGATTGGAGAAGAAAAACAATATTTTTAGGTTTAAGTTTAGATGCTGGTTGGAGAAGCACAGGATGGTTTTAAGACTGGCTCCAACGGTGACCTTAACTTTGAGTGTGAAAAAGTTGCATCTTTTAGAAACATGACTATTAAAGTGGGACGGACAAAAATAAGAAACAAGACTATTAACAACTCACCACGGTTGTTTGTCAATTCAATTCAATCATTGAGGTCCTATGGCCCACATGTTAAGTTATTTTTATTTTTTATTATCTAACCAATTAAATTAAACATTTATCACATAGTTAACAATTAACTAATTTTATTTAAATACAATGCAAAAATTGCTATATATTTTATATAATAACATAAAATTAAATAATAAATTAGCAAAATTTATAATTTTTTATTTTCTATCAATAGAAATTAATTTTGATATATACATATATATTTTTAGGTTTAAATTAATATTTTTTCCGTATTGATCTACATCATTCATAAAAATAATTAATTCAAAGTATTTGCACTTTGGTCGAGCACATTTGCCAAAAGTTTGGTCGTAAAAATTAGATTTTGCACTTTATATAATTTCTAATTATAACAAGTAATTTATATTTTTTTATTATTTTAATTATAACAATTAATTTTAATAATGAAAACAAAATCAAATAAAAATGCTATATAATATTGTGTTTGGATGGTTGTGTTGTTTCTGATAAAGTATTTAAAATTGTTGTGGTTGGTTGAGATAATATTGATAATGTGCAAGGGAAAGAAATTAATTAAATATTGAAATAATTGGATGGTTGGAGTAATTGCTATTAGAAATAGTTGAATAGTTGACATTTTTTTCTTGTGGGTTTAAACTTATAGGAGGTTTGAACCAATGTGATGTGGCATGAATAGTAAATTTTTTAAAGGGAAAATTAAGTAATATATCCCAAACTATACCCTTTTGGGTATTTTATCCCAATCTTTTTATTGTTAGAGAATTATTTTCCGAACTTTGCTTCTATTATGTAATTATGTCATCTATTAGTAACAATGTTAAACCAATGCTAAGTTATACATTATCATAATGTTAAACCAATAAGTTATGTGGTAATGACATAATTTATTTAATTTTTTTAATTTGTCATATTTCTTAAAAAGTTTGAAATTTATATATATATTTTTAATTCTTTTCACTCTCCCTCTTCTCCCACATTATTCCTTTCTGTCTGTCGCCCCAAAAATCTGCTAGAGCTCCCTTCCCTGCCTCTCCTTCTACCGAGAGAAAATGTCCAAAAACTATAAAATACAAGCTAATTATCAGACATCAACATTCAAATCTTTTTTTCTTTTTTCTTTTTTTTTTTTTTTTTAATTTTACCATAATCCAAGAATGAAACACCATTTTTATGAACTGCCCCTTTTATGTTCATAGATCCTCACGACAATGGCTGCCGAATCCCATTCCACCACTGCCTCTCTCTCACTCCTCATTTCCTGGACGGCTGGTCCTCCATAGCTTAGACTCCATTTTTCGCCAAGTTTGCAGCTCATTTCTCTTTCACTTCTTCTTTATTATTATTACTTTTTTAATAAGTTTACATTTAATCTTAAACACACACCCACTTACACACTCAGATGTCCCCTGAAAGTTCGAACATGTGACTTCTCAGCCGCAAACAAGGTGCTTTAACCATTACACCCCGAGCGAAGGTACTCTTTCACTTCTTCTAGTCCTTTATATTGTTCCACCAGCGGCGAAGAAGTCTTTGCCAAGCAGTTGTGTACGCCATCAATATTTATACGAGCCCAGATGCACAAAATTGAACTATAGCAAATGTTGATCCCAACCAAAATGTTTATAGTTGCAGCCGAATATTAATTAGGTCTTGCACTTATCTTGCTGAGGTCACGGCTCAACAAGTGTTTATCAAATGTGTTTAAGCTTGAATATTTCTTATATTCACTTCAAGTTATACGACAACACTTTATGTGTTGTGTTTCAAAAATAAGTTGTAAGTAATGAAGTAAAAACAGTAAATGAACACCAAGTTTATAGTAGTTTGAACAATTGTTCTACGTCAACTCTTCGGTCAACTTGACTGGAATCCACTAAGATTAATTACAAGGTCGGACTCGATCTCTAGCTGTGGTCGATAAGCTCATATTTGTACTCACTTATCCATATTTTTCTCCTTTCACTACAAGAAAAACAGTGAACAACAACAGTTAAAAACTGTTGTTAAATAGTATTCAGAAGTGTTGTTGTAGGTGGTGTTGTTAAAACTATATGCTGAAAGACAACGGTTTTACACCCGTTGTCTTTTCTACAAAAGACAACGGTTTTAAAACGTTGTCTTTTCGATAAAAAAAAATGTTGTCTTTTCTCCGTATAGACAACAGTTTCAAACCGTTGTCTTTTCTTGAAAAGACAACGGTTAGAAATTGTTGTATTCTCTACAGAAACTGTTGTCTATTTAATAAAACACAATAGCTTAAAACTGTTGTCTTTTCTCCCATAAAATAACAGTTTCTAACCATTGTCTTTTGGATAACAGACAACAATTTAAAATTTTTGTCTTTTCTCATAAATAACAACGGTTTTAAATAATTCGGATATTGTATATCAATTTAAAATGAACACAAATAAACAAAATAAACGCAACAAATGACTTTTAAGCAACATATTCATACTCATAAATATATTTAACATTGTATCCAACTAACTTCATTAGTTTTCATCAAGCTAGAAACATATATTGAACTCAACCATTACAAACTCAAAGAGTTGCTAACAATTGCTAAACTTCTAAAAGAAAGTATTAAAACTACTACTAAACAATCAACAACTATGTTCGATCATTCTCTCCATTTTGCAACAATCTTCATCATTCCTCAATGTAAATTAAAAGTGACATCTGTAAAGAAAAAAAATGATTCAACATTTCAATACTTAATAGTTAACATAAGAACAATATTTAATAATAATAAAATTAGCTTGTTCCATTCCAAACCAAAAAGGCAATAAAGTTTCCTTTTCAAAATTACCTTGCTTCATATATTACAAGATTTACAATCCAAACTCGTCAATATCTAAGAAAAATTTAAGTTAATTTAGTTAAGTAACTCAATTGGTTGGTTAAGAGGCCTTACAATTTAGTTAAGTACCTCAATTTATTGATCCAACATTGAACCTCAAAAAAGAGTAAGAACTCAATTAAAATGCATGGAGTACTTCATGTAGATGAAATTCAAGAAGCACGACTATGTTCATATTTCAATAGCAAGGCTATTATTTGGAATGGTTGTGTAACTATTTACCTACAAAGCGTGAGTTTTGTAGGCTCATTGAAAATATTTTTCTCCACATTTAAGGTTTTAAGGTTTCTATAATCCAGTTCACAATCACAAACAGTATCTATCGTACTGATGTTCATCAAGCCTAACAATTAAAACTAGCATTTTGGGTTGGATTATTAGAACATAGGTGACTCCACCTCTAAAATTCTAAAAAGTAGGTAAAACGTATATAATAGGAGCCAATCACTAAGTTCAGAATTTGATATGTTTTTTCATGCAATCAAGAAGAAATGGAAACAAACCACTCTCTAATGACGACGGACGACCTGTTCCTCCGATACCGTATCGCCAATCGGGCAGACGACGGCGCGCTACTTTGTTGTGGGGAGCGTTGAAGATAATGTTGCGTTGCTGTAGGGGCTAACGATGAAGATGTCGGGTAGGGCGAAGGACAACGGTAGTGGGGCTGGGAACGGCGGCGGCGGCAACATTGGGATAGTCGGGAGCGTGAAGATTTGGGGAGGGCTACGATTTGGGGGTTTTTACACTTCGGTGAAATGGTAGAAAATTATCAATTAAATATAATAATTAATGAAAAATTATAATAACAACACATAAAAAACAACATTAGCATAAAAGTGTTGTCTTTTAGTATATTTTTATGCTAAAAGACAACACTTTTATTTACAACAACACTTTTATGGTCTACAACAACACTTTTCAATAAAAAGTGTTGTCTTTCCACCGTTGTTGTTTCATGTTTTTCTTATAGTGTTTGTTTAGTGCAATTAAGTTAGTTTATTAGTTGTTTTTGTGCATTATAGAGGTTGTTATGCTTGCCATGCTGAGTTTTGTAGGTTTTTTAGGCTAAAAGTGAGCAAATGGCGAAAAGAGCCGAGTTTGACAGAGTTGCTGCTTCGAATGACACACGGGAAGTCGACCAAGTTGGAAGACGTGCCAAAATCCTGAAGCAGAATCTCCGTGTCGACCGACATGGAGTATGTCAACCGACACAGAGGTTGAATGTCAATTGAAAGTAATGCAAGAAGAGAGGCTCGACACAAAGCATGCATGTCGATCGACATACACTGTGTCGATCGACACACAGGATGAAAAAGTGATCGACATGAAGTCAATTGCCCGAATTTTGATTTGCATGTGTGTCGATTGACACACACTATGTCGATCGACACGGAGGTCGAAGAAGGAAAAATTTGCTTAACTTGGAAGATTATGATATTTTAGCCCAATGCCCTTTTTGAGATATATTCACTCCTCTATAAATACTAAACATTAGAGCACGGAAATTATATATGTATTATTTAACTTAGAATTTCATAGCATTGGAGCTTTTCTAAGACCTTGAAGGTTCCTATTGTCCTTACAAAGTAATTTATGATTTTTAATAGAATGTGTTCTTTATTTCTATCCATGATTTGTGGCTAGAAACCTTAACAAGTTCTAGGATTTTGATAATATTTTCTCATGCATTTATGAATGTTTCAACTCAATAGCATATTCTTGGTTTTTATTCAAATCAAATCTAGAATTAATAAAGGATCAAGAGATGAAATTAATCTAGATTTGAAAGTTATTAATTGAAGGACCAAAAGGTGAAAATTAGTAATGGGAAGAGAGAATTGTTTGCAATTGTTTTGTCTCAAAAGGAAGAATTAATTGTAGGATTAAAATCTGATAATTATTGGGATTGACTAATTTATGTCCTTGAGACGAGAGGAGTGTTAGGAATATTATTAGATATATTAAAAACCCTTTGTTGTCAATGTTTGCTTATAATGTTTTGGTGCATCAAAGCTCAAGTCGATGTAGTTTCTAGCAACTTAGGTTCGAGTCAAAATATAAAGTCCTGTATAGGTCATATATACTCGAGTTGTAATAGAACTAGAGAAGAAGAATCAAGAATGCTGAAGGACTCATCAGACTTGATGATTGCTGAAGAAGCTAGTAAAGGCTAGCAAACACGGAGGAATGTTGAACGCACTCAAGAGAATGGTGAAGAAGTAACGCCATCTTACTGCGAGATCTTAGTGAGCCTGCTGAGATGTCAGCTGAATGTTTATCGACAACAAATGCTCAACAACAATCAAGGAAAATACAAATCGCAAATCAGAAGGATCTAAATCACAAGGAAACTTGACGAATCAAAGAATAGAATAATCATCAGACACAACGGAGGTTTCAAGTTCAAAGTGAAAGATCCGTTCTGACAAAGACGACTACAAATAGGAGCTACGCCAATTAGAGATAAGGGAGACTTGAAGAGTCTCTGTACGCTGCAGAAGAATGAAGAACAAAGATTGGCGAGCAATACCTTTGAGTCTAACGGATAAGATTCAAACGTCTGTTTGAATCTTCACCTATAAATAGGTGTCATCCAAAAATGACTCAGAGATTCGTGAAATTCAATTCACAAAGAAAACTAGAGAAGATCCTAACATTTTTTACACTACGCGAACTCATCCGAGCTAGTACGTGATTGAAGCTTTTTCACAAGCTATCATACTTGAAGCTCGAGACATCTGAAGTATAACTTCTAAGGTTGATATTGAGATTCTCTATTCCAAGAAAGAATCTAGCAGTCACCTTGTCGTGCAAGCGTGATTATTACGGGCATCGCCAACACAAGGATAGGTTCTGGGAAGAACTTTAAAACTCCCAACAGTCGACGTCCAAGGAGAAGGGAGGTTTGTCCTCACTCTACGGAACAACGAGGTGAAGATTAAAGACCGAGCTGCTTGAAGGTACGCGCTGACCATGGAAGAGCTTCTCAACGTTAGAGATTAGGCCTGACCTTGTATTCAATCGATTAGTGAATTTTCAGTCGGAGGACTGAAGAGTGGACGTAGAACAGTTGTTTGAACCACTATAAATCCTTGTGCCTCTTTACTGCTTTATTTCGTTATTTTGTGTGTGCACATACTTGAAACTCAACACACCAAATGTTGTAGAATAATCCGTAATCAATTTAACGAATATTGGAACTAAAACACATTTGATAAACACTTGCTCAGTTGAGACCTTAGCAAGATAAGAACAAGACAACATTAATACTTCCGCTGCATATAAAAACACTCTGATCGGGGACCAAGAAGGAGATAGTCACATATTAGTAATCTAGGGTTTAATTGTCTGACCAATGAATTTTATCCATTTGAATATGATTTATTCCCCATTGCTGAGTTGATGAATTTTGCATGTTGATGATTGATTATCTGCTCTGGAATCTATATCTTTAATTATTGTTTTTCAAAAGCCTTTACTTTTCTGCATTGTTATCTTTAAATTTCAAAACCAAAACCCTTATTTGATTTACTCAAACAACTGTGGTTTGAAAATTATGGCTAGTACATAGAACAGTCTCATTATACAGTCTCTGTGGTTCGACTACCTTAGGGTTCGATCGACAGGGCCTTTGTCGGTTGACACATAGGCTGATCTTCTGCGTGTCTTTTTCTCAGGTTGCATGAACACAAGGGCTCGAGGCAAACCACTCGAAGCTTTCAACCCAGAAATTGAGGCCACAATTTAGAGGAGGAAAAGCAAGGAAAAGCAAAACAAAACTTCTGACATGGAGTCACATCAGAGTCAAAGTGACGAGGATGATCATGGCATGCCACCCTTGGAGGATCCTGACACACAACTCACTCAAGGGAATGCCCTTCTTCTAGTCAAAGAGGTCAAGCAACTGATGGCTGAAATAGAAGCAGATAGAGCCGAGGCTGCAAGGACAGAAAGAGAAAGGCGACACGAAGAGGACTCCGATGATGAGGATCAAAAGCCATGACAAGAAGATACAGACCACAGCCCGACAATGAGGGATTCGTTATTGGTATCACTGCCAATAACTTTGAACTCAAAACCGGTTTGATTCAGATGGTTCAACAAAACTAATTTGGTGGCCGAGCGATGGAGGATCCTTACACTCATCTCCGAATGTTTGTGGAGGTGTGTGAGACCATTAAGCAGAATGGAGTCATGCAGCCAGGATATGAATTATATGCGCTTGTTTCCCTTCTCACTTCGGGATCAGGCTAGGACTTGGTTTACCTCTCTTGATTGCAGCAGCATTCACACTTGGGCAGATCTCCGAGCAGAGTTCCTGGCCGCTTTCTTTCCACCATCTGTGATCATTCAAAAAAAGATGGAGATTTAGCAGTTCCACCAGAAGATGGATGAGTCATTGTTCGAGGCATGGAGCAGGTTCATTGAGCTCTCGAGTTGTCCGGGCCATGGAGTTGACACCGAGGAGCAGGCCCATATCTTTTACCGAGAGATGAATGAAAGAACTCAAGAGTTCGTTGACAATGCAGCTGGTGGTTCTTTGATGAGCAAGTCACCTGAAAAAGCCCTCAAGTTGTTCAAGAAGATGACCCTGCATACTCAATAATGGGCCAATCCAAGGAGACCTCAAGTTCGGGTTGTGGAGAAGAAGGAAGATGACACCCTCAAGAAGGAAATCGAGAAGCTCAAAGGGGATATGTAGAAACTGACATCTAATGCTGCTTGTGTTTCTGTTGCACAGGTTGATCCCATAGCCGACGTACACTATATGAACCATGGTGGTTATCAAAATCAATACCGGCAAGGGGGATATCAACATTACCAACAAAGAGCTCATCCCAGTTTCTCATATGCTCAACCTGAAGGTGCCGAACATCCTCCACCAGGATTCAATGTGGAAAACAAAGAGATTGTGGAGAAGAAGAAGAAGGAGAACCTCGACGAGGTGTTGCAAAAGTTCATCAAGGCTTCAGACTATTGGGCTATAAAAAATGAGCAAGAAGTGGCAGGGGTCAACCCTAAGGTGGACAGACTTGGGAAGCATGTGCAGATCATCGAGACACAGGTCAGTCAGATTGCTTCCTCACTTGGCTCGGAACATCAACAAGGGAAGCTATCGAGCACCACCGAAATAAACCCCAAGAACCAAAAGGAGAGCAAGACAATCAAATTGAGGTCTGGAATTAGCTACACAGGCCCGATGATGCCTAAAAACGAGTTTGGGGGAGAAGATGAAGAAATTCCCACAGGAATGCCCTCTGTATCGACCGACACACCTTGTGTCGATCGACACAGAGGACATGAAGACGCAACAATGCCAAGTAAAGATGAAGAATCGACTGACAAAAATTCTACAGGTGTGTCGACCGACACACCCCCTGTCGGTCGACACAGAGGACATAGCGACACAGACCCAGTCCAGTCTACACATGGCACTCCCCAACTCAACAATCCAAGTTCCAAAGTTATTCCCACACCTCTGATGCCCTTTCCTCAGCGGTTCGCCAAGCAAAATGAGGATTCCAAGTTCTCGAGGTTTGTGGATAACTTGAAGAAGTTAAGTATTAACTTACCATTGATCGAGGCTTTGAGAGAGATTTCGGGCTACATGAAGTATCTCCGGAAGGTGTTGATCGACACTGGTGCGACACATGAGCAGTGCTACGTACTCCTTTAGAACAAGATTCCAATCAAGAGGAGTGATCCAGGATGCTTCTTGATTCCAGTCGAGATTGGGGGGATCGAGTTTCAAAAGGTGTTGTGCGACACTGGTGCCATCATCAATCTGATGCCTTACTCCATCTACAAGCACCTCAACATTGGAGAGATGAAGCCAACTACAATCACGCTATTGATGGCAGACCGATCTGCGTCTCGCCATAAGGTATGCTTGGGGATGTTCTCATTCATGTGGGTCATCTAATCTTTCCTGCAGATTTTGTAGTGCTTGACATGAAAGAGGATAGCAACACACCCCTCATCTTGGGACGAGAGTTCTTGGATACTAGTGTTGTACTGATTGACTGCTGAGGAGGAGAAATCACACTTCGAGCCAATAATGAGAAGATCACTATCACGCTCGACAAACACCGGCAATAATCCGAATGCTACCGGATCACCTCAATTGAAGACCATGAAGAGAATTCCGAGGAAGAAAGTGAAGACCGAGCTGCCATTGAATGGGAGCGAGGGAATGAGATGGAAAAATTGCCAATTACACCATCTCACCCCGAGCTCACTGCTGTCATTCAAGATTGGTTGGTCTATATGGTTTATGACCGAGGAAGGCGAGTCCGCACCCATCCTCCATGGACTTGAGAAAAAGAGGTATCATCGAGCTTCGACGTTAACTAAGCACTTGTTGGGAGGTAACCCAACCTTTACTTGTTTTATTTCAATTTCTTTTGTTTTGTTTTACTTTTCGATCTTTTTTTCTTGTTTATTTTTGAAAAAAAAAATGTGTTGGAGGATCAGCCTTTGTTTCGATCGACACAGAGGTCAAGACAGAGCTACACTTCGACCTGAGCAAGGAGTCGATATAAAGGCTCTGTGTCGATCGACACAAAGTGCCAGCAAACACAAAACTTCGTCGCGCAGTGCTGATTCCTCCGGGTGATAAAAACGTTGATGTCTGAGATCTTATTCTTGTCTAATTTTTTAACTTTTTCTAACTCTCCGAGTTCGAATAAGTTTGGGGGATGTGGACAAGAAATTCGAACTTTTCTATCTTTTTATCACTTTTTGTTATTTGTTATTTGCTTTATGTTTTGTTTAAATTTATGCCTAGAAAAAAATATGGATATAGTGTGAGGAAAACTTCTTGTTGAGTTCTGAACCTATTTTAACTAAAGTGTGAGTTAAAAATCGATTGAGGATGAGTTTGATTTGATTTTGATTGTGGTTGATTGCCTATGAATGTAGAATACCACATGATAGGATTGAATTGAAACTTACACTTGCATGATGTTTGAGTAGATTGAAATTGACTAATGAAGAAATATTTGAATCCAAGTGAGAATTTGAGCCTTCTTTTCGTTTGATGTGAGATTCACATGTATGTTTTGATTTCTCTATAACTTGCTTTTGTTCTATTTCGAGACTGCATAGTGTGCTCAAGGATAGAAAATGATTTTAGGTCATCTTTGTTAGCCCAATTCCTAAACAATGTCTTTCACATATTAAATTATCTCTAGTTAGCCCCATTGTGCCTAACTCCATTTTTTTTTCCTTGTCTATGAGATTTGCGTGGAGTTAAAATAGTTTTTGTTTTGTCAATGAGATTTAAGGAGAATAAGGGTGGTTATATTTGTAATTTGAAAAGGAAATTTGTAAATAGTGGTGAATAAAGATGTGTGGTTGAAAATCTCAAAAGATATTAGAATGCTCATAAACCCTAAGAAAAGAAAAAGATAAAGTAAGTGTGTAAACATTTGGTAAGAGTATAAGAGATTCAAAAAAGAGCAAGAAAAAAAGAGAGAGAAAAAAGAGATTGAAGAGAAAGAAAGAGTCTTGGTTTGTGCTGAATATATTAGGAGATGGGTGGATGATGAATAGATAGTGGTTGGATAGTTGAGAGTCGCGAACTCAATTTATTTATTCACTTGGCCATATTTTCCTACCTTTCACAAAAAGCCTACATTACAACCAATTGAAAAGTCCTTTCTGATTCTTGAATTGTGTGCACATTTGAGCAGTGGAGATTCTAGAAGCTTATGGTAGAAATTTCTTCATACATGTTATGAGTGCTTTCATTGAAAATACAAACACTTGTGTGATGAACGAAACACTATCTTGTGAGTCTTCCGCAGTTGATGGATTTCTTATCTCTTTCAAATTGCTTGTGTGATGTGGATTTCTGATTCTGCGAAGAACAAGGTGCTTTTTCTGAACATTTGCTCCTGGTCTGTCCTTTTCTAACAAAAGGTATTGACTCTATACTTATGTCAGACTCTTCGTGAGTCCAGGGAACCAAAACTGGTTAAACACCAGGATGTCCAGACTTTAAATAATCTCTATTCTTAAACTCTGGTTTTGAAGAATATTCCTCTAACTTATTCTCTTCGTCTCTGTACGTGAGTGGAGATCTTGTGTAGAAATTGATCTTGATAATCTAAGATGAGCCAAACTAGAGTCTCCCGCCAGTTCTTCTGAATATCAGTTTCAATTTGGTACCCAATTCCAAACTGGTAGTCAATTTCAGTTTTTCCTCACATAGTTCAAAATGGTGGATTGTAGTCTTGATCAAATTTGTCTTAAACAGTTCTGCTAGAACTCAAAGATAATCCTATACATAACTTTACAAGTCTCGTACTACTAAAGTTATTTTAGAAACTCCCTAAACTAGTAATTTCTATATAATTTTGACACGTCAAAACAATGAAAGTAAAGTAAAAATGCTTCCTAGGGAAAAATATACTTCATCTTTTACACGTAGCTTGGGTCATATTCTCCTTACATTCAATTTTATGTGTTTTTTTTTTTGGCAGGTAAAAATAATGAAAGCTTTTTAATTCATGATAAAATTCAGTAGTTCTCATTCTCTCTATTTGTGATAATCATCAATTCCCGTATCTTTTAGAATCTAATATTTTCAATATTTATCTCAAAAAAATAAAATAAATAAATAAATTGCAATATCAATTGGCAAATTCTCAGATGAGACGGTTTCATCATTTTTATTATGAGACAAATTTAATGAAATGATTAGTTTTTTTTATTGCAAATGATGTATTTATTTGTTGCAAATAATATAATTTTTTTAAAAATAAAATAATATATTTAACTTATTAAAATAATGTATTAAAGTCCATCTCACAATAAAAAAAATATTAAAACCATCTCTCAAAAGACCAACTAACATGAATTTATTTTCTTCTATCTTAAGGTGCTAGTGCTACCAACAGTGGAACAGCAAAGACAAATGTTAGTGGTAAGATGATTGTACGGTCTTTTTCTCATTTTCGTGAAAATATCAACCTCTCATTTTGATGATAAGCAATCTGCACATCTTCAACTATTGGAAAGTTGTCAGAAGCAATATTTTCTCATCTATTATCTAAATCTATCTATATAATGTACACTACTTTAAAATAACAATTAATATTAATAAGATATTTCATAATTAAAGTTTATTCTAAATACTTTTGCAAATGTAGTCATTCATGCATATGAGATGAGCCACATTATGTTGAGACGTGGTTTAATAAAACAAATAACATATTTATTTTAACTATAACAATATTAATTATTTTTTACTTTATTTCAAAACCTTGACTATATCTTCATAATTGTACAATAATATATAATCTATATTTTTTAAACATATTTTACTCAATAAAATATAAAATAATTAATATTATTAAAATCTTCAATTAAAAATCAAAAGAGGAAACACGAGTACATCAGTATTTTATTTAATTTAATTCAGTATTTTTTATTATATGTTATAAAAAATATAAATAATGAGTACATTAGTTTGAAAATATGTAAATTGAAAATTGCCCATCATTCTAACTCTAATTATATATATGGGGTGTGTTAATTTCACAAGTGGTCCCTTAGATGAGAGAATGAATCTAGTCCATCTAATTAGGCCTTTGGGCGGTTAAGATCAATTTCTGCCCGAAATTAAAAAGTTGCATTGGCGACCTAATTATAGTTGCAGAGTAAGGGCATTAATGACATAATTCATACCCATTAAATCTACAAAATATGAAAATCCCTAATTTTATGCTCCATTATTTTAGCTTTTTTGGGATTTCGGATTTTAATGAATATTTTCATAAATTAATTAATTTTATCTTTTTTCACACTCATTATATCTAGAAAAATCCCTAATTTTATGCTCCATTATCATTACTTTTTAATAATTTCGAATTTTATGCTCCATTATCCCTAATTTTATGCTCCATTATCACTACTAATAATAATGGAGCATAAAATTCGAATGGTATATAGTTCAAAATTATATCTAGGGTTTATAGTTCACTGTTCATTCATGGTATATAGTTCACTGTTCATACCATGAATGAACAGTGAACTCTCCTTATCATGTGAATATAAGAACTAATCTCGACCATTCAAATTGGTGATCCAACGCTCAAGACTAAATAATTTCCATCTTGCATTATAGTGTAGTAAAACATGCATTAAAGGGTAATTTTGTAATATTTTTCTCTCTCCTCTAAAATCATCATAAATCTTTAAATGACCATAACTCCTTCGATTTATATTATTTTTTCATGTATCATATATCAAATTAAAAGTAATTTAATTATCTTTCAAATGAAATTTCTATTGCATATATTTTGATTTTAAATTCATCGAAAAAAATGAAAATTAGTGATTATATGCATAATTCTCGTGACAGTACACGAATTCTTATCTTACGTTGATAAAAGACGAACCGAGTTGACTTTTGAAGTCGGAGATAAGGTGTTTTTAAAGATATCGCCCTCTAAGGGAATCATTCGTTTCGGAGCTAAAGGCAAACTTAGGCCGCGATACATTGGTCCTTACAAAATTTTGGAAAGGATTGGAGTCGTAGCCTATCGTTTGGCTTTACCACCCAATTTCGGGAATGTGCATAACATTTTTCACGTGTCGCAACTGCGGAAGTACATTTTCAATTCAAGACACGTTATTCATCAAGATGAAGTTCAGCTCCAGCCCGATTTGACTTATTAAGAAGGACTAGAAGCAATCATGGATTTCAAAACACAAGAGCCCCGCAACAAGAAGATCAACCTTGTCAAAGTTCTTTGGAAACATCATGACACTGAAGAAGCAACATGAGAACTCGAAGACAAGATGAAGGAAAAGTATCCCGAACTCTTTTTGTAATATGCAAAATTTTGGGACGAAATTTTTTGAAGTGGGGGAGGATGTAACACCCCTCGTAAAATATTAATTGTAATCATTAAATTTTCGAATATTATATTTTGCTATCGAATTAATTCGAGATATTGCTATCGATTTATTTTGGGAAATTATAATTTTAGCAATGTATTTTTGCCATCTTTATTTTATTGGAGGAAATTAATTATTATTAATGAGTTTAATTAATCTCGATTAATTATTCGGTGATCCGATATTTTCGTATCGGGATAATATTGATCAATAAATATTCTTGTTTCGACAAAATATCACGGTCTCCCATGCAATGACGCAAAGAGATGTGGAGTTGACGTGAGGTGATGTTAAAATACATGTCTAGACTCGTTATAATTGTTAGGAAACCATTTGGTGTTGTTAGAAATCGATTGGACGAGCCCAAATAACTGTTTGAGCCAAAACACGAAAAATCCGCCGAAGGCAACATGCCTTTGTTTCAGTCAACAGGCGTGGTGTCGATCGACACAGAGCATGTTGATCGACACACACACCATGTCGATCGACACGACCGCCTCTTTCAAAATTTTGATGTCAATCACTTGTTTCGATCGACGCAAACCGCATGTCGATCGATACACTTGGTGTCAACCGACACACGAGATTTCGATCGACATAGTTCATGTCGATCGACACACGTTCATATCGATCGACACACTCAGTGTCCATAGACACACAATTTTTCAGTCGATATTTTCATGTCGGTCGACTTACATCCGTGTCGATCGACATCCCCCATGTCGATCGACACAGACACAAATTTTAGAAATTCAATTTTTCTTTCTCCGATCAATTCAACTTATCTTCTATATCATTCGACATCTCTTTTATCAATCAACAATGATAATTATTCCTTTCTTTTCTACCCTAATTTGAATCTTCTTGAACTTGAACGAACTTCAATTGTTCGATTTAATTAATCATAACTTAATCATTTCTTGAAACAACTTGATGAGTTCTCATACTCTTAAGTGATGTACGAAGATTCATGACTGATTATGAAATTCTTTCAATCATAATCTTTGATGTAATGTTACGTCATTAGACGAAGCCTCGTGTTTGTTCAATTAAATTGAACCACGAACTTTTATTGTGAGTTTATGCTCGGTATTGAATCACGAGCTATTGAAATAACGATTGACTATCTTGTTCGTCAAACCAAATTGTTTGATTATTTATTCACATCCTTATATGATGGCTCAACGTGAGAATCGATTTAGAGTCTAGAACTGTTTTGATGTGACAGATAATAGATTATCTATTATTCTCGAGGATTTACTCGTATTCCTTATGTCATAGGAAAGGGCAAGGAAAGGATCGACAATTAGAAAACTCACTTGCAACAACACCAACTAAGGTGGGCTTTCTTGTACCTCTATATTGTGGGCCAAAATAAAATCAAATGATGTTTCCTTTTTAACAAATCAAGCATGAAATGAAATGTTTTGCTTTTAATTGTTTTGTCATTGGCAATTGTTTTGTGTTTGCTATCTGTCCTCTTTGTGAGGGAACCCCACTCAGAGAAGAACATTACACGTGAGAACGTGAATGTTGACTACGCGTATTGCGAGTAGCATTGTGACTGTGGTTGGCGGCCAACTCTCAGTCATATGTTTTTGCAGATAGTTTAAATATTGAAAGCGCACTTAATTGCATAAAATATTTTGGTGCCATGGGAGGATTTCAAAGTTTAAAACCCCATGAGCGACCCTCTAAAAAGGCATGACAAAATTATACATGTTTTTTTTCGGGCATGTGTTCACTAAGTACGATTTGTACTTAGCCCCTCGCATTATTTCTAAAATGCGCAAGTTAAAAGAAGATTTGAAGTAAGAGTACGAAGTAGCAGAGGAGCAGAGCTGAAGACTCATCTTTTGTAATAGTTAAATGCGGAAGTGATGCCTTCTATCTTATTCGCTTGAGTTCTTATTTTTAATTGATATCCCAAGTGCAAGTCTCGTACCCGATGTGTCTCAATTCTCTTATTTTGTGTCTTGTTTATAAATCGGGGCGTGACATCCGTCCTACCGAATTAAAAATGTTAGGCATAAGCCTTCATAATAGCTTATTATAAATATTAGATCAGGCTTGGGCTTATCGAATTAATAGTTGGCTCAAGCCACCAACTTGAAATCTAACATATTTCCATCCTACTTGTATGTATGTATTATTGTGATTATAATTGATGTGATAATAATTAGGATGTTAAAAATAATTAGAATTGCGTCCATCACTAATATTGTATTATTACAAAGCCCACAACACCACGTGGCAATATTAAGACGCAACCACAATAAACAAACGTGTGTTTCGGATAAAATCTATCATCACATCTTTATTAATATATGGATGACAAAAGATGCCGTTTGATTATGGAAACAATGTCTAACCACTACTCTTTTTTTATTTCTTTAAATAATAAGTTCAACTCGATTGCTTGAGTTTTTATTCTATGTGTGTGTATGTATAAATTTATGAAACGCTAACACAGCATTGATCAAATTATAATATGTTGAGATTTACGAGATATTCAACAACCAGCAGGTTTCGTCTTAGGCCGAATTTCAGCATTTTCTATATAATTTATAAAAAATATACTACCTCC
This sequence comes from Plectranthus barbatus, assembly GCA_026898455.1. Classification (NCBI taxonomy): domain Eukaryota; kingdom Viridiplantae; phylum Streptophyta; class Magnoliopsida; order Lamiales; family Lamiaceae; genus Plectranthus; species Plectranthus barbatus. The sequence goes on from JAPKLW010000482.1 coordinate 140,075, forward strand.
GTCCCGCTTAAATAGGCCATTTTCATTTTGATACATTAATTTCGGAGCTAGTATTTAGTAGCTAATTGTGGTTAATAATAAAATTGGCAGTCGTAATTAACTTGTTTAAGTCTTAAATAAGTTAATTACAATTGCCAATTTTATTTTTAACCACAATAAGCTACTAAATACTAGCTCGGAAATTAATGTATCAAAATGAAAAGGGCCTATTTAAGCGGGACGGAGGGAGTACTTGATTTCTGTAAAATTGCAATTATGTTATGAAATGAGACGATGAATGATGTAATAGTTAGAATTATAAGGTTGATACATAGAAAAAGTTTTTTTTTTTTTTTTCAATTTGAAGTTATATATAACATAAAAAAGAGTTTTTCTGATTACTAATTACTATAAGGAAAATACTCCCTCCGTCCCAGATTAATAGTCTCATTTGCTTTTGGCACAATAACTAAGGCATGTGAGTCGAGAATGAGTTGAGTGAAATTAATATTTTATTGTTGAGTGTAAAAAAAGTTACTACTTTTAGAAATAGGACTATTAAAGTGGGACTCACGAAAAAGGGAAATGAGACTATTAAAATGGGACGGAAGGAATAATATTTTAACTAATTAAAAACAATGGCGTTGAAGCTTAATCTTTTAAAAAAAATCTTTTCGTTTAATGTAAGTTATATTATTAAATTGAAGTTAGGAATGATTAAATCCTAATTCATTATCTTCATTTGAAATATTGGAGAGTATAATTTGATGGGCCACCTAATATTAGGTATTTTTTTTCTATATAAAGTTGTTTTAACTAACTATATTTTTTCTTTGAGAGAAATTATAAAATAATCATATACACTAATTGATACTCCCCCGTTTCGCTACAATATGCCCTTTTCATTTTGACACGTTAATTGTGGAGCTAGTGTTTAGTAGTTAATTATGGTTAATAATAAAATTGGCAATCGTAATTAATTTATTTAAGACTTAAACAAGGTAACTACAAAATATATTTTTCCAGATAAAATCAAGTTGTCAATCGTCTTTTTTTCAAACAACAATGAATTTTGATTGAATTTTAATAGCTTTATGATTTAAATAATATTTGGATATTAAGAAAAAATTAGAATTTGAAAATATTACTGAATCGACTTAGATTGTTAGCAAAAAAGAACAATATTTTTAATTAAAAATGTAATCCGACCAATTCTGACCCGGACCAGACCTGGATTTGACCCGATTCAGACTCAATTTTGAACAATCCGACCGAGTTGGAATCATTGTTAATGAAATTGACCTGATTCTGATCTGACCCGAACCCGATATTTTTACCCAAAACCGACCCAGACCCAACTTTTTTAACCAAAATCGACCTGGGTCGGAATCGGTGTTGACGATGCCAACCCGGTCAAAATTTTGAATGTTCAATATTTAACACGCGAAAGCAGGTTTTTTACCCATTTTTTTGTGTCAGCAAACTGGTCCCCTCCTTTTCCTTTCAAAGTCAAAGCCGACTCCACCCCTGGTTCCGATTTGCATATTGGTTATGGTCAACAATATTCAACAAGTAAGTACTTGAATCCGACTCCACCCGCCCATTTCGATTTGGCTTAATTTTGTCGGTTAATTATGCGAATAATTGAACAAAATTGGGTTGAAATTTTCTGCAAATTCGAATGGCTGGATGCATAGGGTGGATTGTGTGTATGTTAGATTAGAATTATTTACATGTTTGGAATGATGCCGATTTCCTTGCTATATAGTTTGAAAATGTCAAATGGGTTTGTTTGAAAATGTCGAATGGATTTGTTGAATTATTTTTTGTAACAATTTGTTGAGTAACATGTTTCAGTTTGATTCAAAGTTGCCAATTTGTTTTGAATTATGGTGAGTTGTTTCATATTTGTTGCACATTGTGTTGGATTTGTGCAACCACGGTAAATTAGGGGCTCTTTTCGTGGGCTAAATACTAAAGTGAACTTAGAAACTAAAGTGACCACTTTGGATACTATTAGTGAGACATTACGTTCAATAGGGGGTCAAGAGTTGCTTAATCAATTCATTAATGGGCTTTTTGGTAATTTATTAATTTAGAAAAAATAATGGTTCTAGTGCCTCGCAGCCATTAGTAGAGCTATTAAGCTATCAAGTTACTAGTCCAACCCGCAATGCTTTATGCTTCAGTATTAATGGGCAGATTATAGAATTTGGAGTGTTTGAGTTTTCACTAGTTACAAGATTTGTTTTAGGATCTAGTGCTTTTGATCACTGCGATGATCATGATCATTCTAGCACTTCCGTTTTTCGTACACTTTGTGGGAGTAAGAATATTAGTGCAAGAGAGTTCGGGGGCGTTTGGTTGGTGGGTTTTGGAATCAAGGAATGGAATGATTCCGAACCCACCGTTTGATTGACGGGAATCGGAATGAAGGAATGGGATTGATTCCCAAATATCCATTCCCTTCTACATTGGGAGGTTTCCTTCCCCATTCCCAAATTCAATCCCAAAATCATTATACTTCATTTCATATAATTATATAATTATATTTTATTTTTAACATATTTTATTATTATTTAAATACTCCAATATTTTTCTATTATGATCATATTAATTACAAGTCATTATAATAAAGCTTTTATTATCATTATATATATTGCTATAATGATATATTATTAAATATATTATTATTACAATATTTTATAAGACTAATAATAATATATTAATATATAAAAATTTTTATTTCATAATAATATTAAAATATATTTCAATGATATAATATTATGGATAATTAAATAAATAAATAAATAAATAATATTATTAAAATATTAATATTTACAGTAATATAATTCTACTATTATAAAATATTAAAATATTATTAAAAATAAATTTTATTAAAATTATATTATTATTATAAAATTATTCAATAATAAATTTATAAATAAATATTAAATTATTTTATCATGATTTTTTTTCATTTTATAATTATTTTGGATTTTTAAATTTTAGTTTTTTTATTTTAAAAAAATATTTATTATTTAAGATTATTTATAATTATTTCTCATTATCCATATTTTAATTTAAATGAATAAATTAATAATTACTTTATTATATATATTTTCCAAGGTATTTAATTTTCAATATATCAAAAATATTAAAATTGAGAATAATTCCCAAACCCAATTTATAAACCAAACAGTTTGATTTGAATTACTAAACACATACCCATTCCGTCTAATTTCATACCCATACCCATAATAATTCCTAACAGTTTAACCAAACGTCCCTTTATTGCTAAAGTTTAAGGGTAAAAAAATAGAACGCACTAATCAGGATTTATACTTAAGGGTGGCTAATATATTAGCAGCGTGAAATTTTGCGTTAGGACTATTTGAAAAACGAAAGATTGAGAGTTGGGTATATGTTTTGGTAGAGGATTTGGTTAGATGAGGTTCATTTCCATGGGGGCATATGTTTTTCAGTATTTATGTTACTATTTAGACCTTGCCCCCACCGGAGTTGATGGAATCATCGGAGGGAGTTTTACTTTAGGTGGACCCATTTGGGCGTACAGGTATAATTTTATTTTTGTTAATTAATTTATTAAATAATAAGTAAAAATGAGTGTAATTATTTTATGTTTATTTTGTAGGTGTGGGCCTATGAGGCCATTCGTCAATTGGGTGTTGCATGTGTTATTCTGCGAAGGTCTGATGCCATCCCTTGATTTGTGAAATGGGAGTTTACGAGGCCAGAGATGATTAATTGGGGCATTTCTTTATTCAAGAAGAGGTATGTAATTTGTTGCGTATTTAAATTATCATTTAATATTTTTCTAATTGTTAGTTCTTTAATCCACAACTTCAAGTTTGTTCACATCGAAATGGTTGCATTTCTAGATTTGAGTGCAACACAATAACTTGTCCGGATGCCAAAAGTTCATTACAGTTCCGCCATAATCTCCCTCAGTTTGATTAATGAACCTTGCCGACAGATCTTTCTCGTAAAACAAGTGGCCACAGCTTTAGAACGTACATTCTGTGATCTAGTTCCAGCAAGATTCAACCTATAATTATTATTTAGTACGAACTTGTTTACAGTCCAACACTTACATTTGCAAGTCGCATGTATAACAAAAGAACAGGTCTCTTCTCGTTTACACTTGTACTCAACACGAGTACTATCAGTCTGTGCCACTAAAAATTCTTGTCTTTGTTCCATATGTCAAAGACCAATAGCGATGAACAGATCATCTCTACTTCAAAACATGACACCCTGTGTCAACTCTTGATCGAGTATAGCAGCGACATCTCGCAGAATGGATAAATCAGATGTATCCAATGGAATCATTGAAAATAACCAATTTTTTAGTTGAACTTCCAAGTCTTCTGGTAGAGAATGAGTCGGCAAAAGATTTGAAATAAAAGCACTCATACCGCCGACTGATTGCAACCATGCAGAAAATTCTGCTATGGTACAATGCATCAATGAATTGTTGAAATCTTCGTCCTCTGACTCTGCCTCCTCGACATCATCTCCTTGATCGGCCTGCTCATCATCGTCAGACTCCACGACACCACCCTCGTTTAAGTCAGGAATATGTGAACTCCCGCTTTCACCTTCAAATGGTTGATAAAAAAACATTGAAGAATCAAACCTTTGAAGGTCCTCCAAACATGGACTGAAACTTGTATGCGGTGGTGGACTGAATGAAGATAAGAACGGTCTGTAAGGGGATGGATCCCATTGTGAACTCCCACTACTAGTGTTGATTTTATTATTCATAATAACATAAATATTGAAGTGATTTGTGAACTGAATCACTTACTCCGTTAGCCGAGTTCGTTAACTTGAATATCAAAAATAAGTTTCTATGTCTATGATTAATACTAGCATGCTCCTATTGATTATATAAAGGGGGTTTTTGCGGAATACCTGGATTGTAGAAACCTGAAGAACAAGTGCGCAGAGATTTGATCCTCGATCCTTTTCTTGCGCACCAAGATTTATTCCTAACAGATTAAGGAATTAAATCTTTAAAAACTAATAATAATTTTCGAAAACAAAGAGGGAGAGAAGAAATAACACGATCCTCCTGATCTGATCTTCTGATCTGTATCCCAACTCTAATCCGAATATCTGGTGAAGATTCCCTTCGGATTCCTTGCACGGTTGAGAAGCAGAATTTCCTCCTCGTTCTCAGATCTTAGTCGATCACCACAGCTCCCAAAATACTGGTTTGTTGTGTTGCAACTTATGATCTTGTGGTGTATGTGATCTGAGAACCTGAGGCCTATTTATAGGAAATTCTGGACTTCTATTGGGCCTGAGTTTTCATGGGTCAGAACAGGGACCAGAATGCAAATAGCAAATAAGGCCTATCAATTAATTAATTCTCATATTCAACCCAGAATACAATTAATTAATTAATATTGATTCATTCCACCAGAGAATCAATATTGTCCTACCTATTTGCTATCACGTTTTGAGGTACGGGTTGCATGGGCTCGGTATATTCCCATATTTAAGGTTGCAGACATTCGTTAATTAATTTAAGCTCTGACAAGTCATTTAATTAATTAACATCTTATATTCCTGAGTCAATCACTCAAACCTTTTCACTTATGCTTGAACTTAATCAGCCTGCATGACTTTAGCATAACGAACCTTTTGAGCTGCTCAGGGAATGTCACCATCCTATAATGAATGTGGTTACCTAGTTCCAGTACCAGACAACCATACACAGACTGCTATCACCCAAGATACATATATACAAGCTCAACTAGAGCATTTCACTGCAACTCAAAGTGATACACAATCTGCGTATACTTCTGTACCTTCATTTAGGTTTAGGATCTCATCAAGCCATAGAGATCTAGATTCTTTTAATGTCAGATAAAAGAATCAATCTCAACTTAGGTCCTTATCAATGCGTGCCCCACACTAGCATACCAAGCCATCCAAGATAAGATGCTTATTACTGCGTATGCTGCAGCCTACACCGACAGTTTGTCCTGGAACTGTCTCAGCTGTGATAATCATTTATATCTCGCTAGGTCAAACGATCCATACGATCTTCCGTGATCTACTACACACCGTATGATCTCCCTATTGACGAGACAAGAGGATAAGAGCGTTTGCGACACATGTTTGTTAATTCAGACAGGAGATGAACATACAACATTTATGATTCCCAGTATATTAACCAATCGACCTTGTACATAATATACCAATCATAATGCTTTCAGTATATAAATCCATCAAATATTTTGCTCCGAATAAAGAGCGAAAAGCCGTTGGAGATCAACATTTGTCGCCAACAAAGATCTTACAATTCTTCCTCTTCGACTTTGGGATGTATAATAGATATTATACTCACCGAAAATATTTTTTGAATAAAAAATCAATTGGATGTTGCTTCTTAATGCATGTATTGAAAGATCGGTCGCTCATAAGTAAACCAACCTTTCTTTTCCGCCAATGTAATTGCATGATTCATCCAATTGGCCATTATAGTGAACAAATATAGAGCACCAATTCTTCATATTGAAAAACAAAGAAATATGTTTTCAAAGTGTAAAAGAGTGAGAGGAACGAACATTGCAAGCAATTGGTTAATTTCAAGTGTGTATGCCAGTCTGCATATGAATTATATCATATAAAGGAAAAATATTTGTTTGACTTGAATGGCTTGATCAATACAGTACAGTGCATCCACTCATCTGCAATTTATTGTACGAGTAAATTGCATTCACTCATCTAGTCAAAAGAAAATTATTATCTTGCATGATATTCATGTCAGCATACTTTATGAGTTAATTTGACCATATTGTATGTATAAAGTAGGAAAATATTGCAGATCGGACAATAATTGAAGTTTTGAATTTAAAAAAAATGGTTCTGATAGGAACCGACTCGAGATCGACCTAATTCAGACTCATATGAGAAACACATGCCACTTTTTTAACTCAATTCTGACGTTGGTCGGAATTGAGTCGGTTTCGGGCCTCGATTCTAACCCGGTTCATATCCAATCGGTTTCGATTCTGAGCCGGCTCAGATGCGATTCTGAATCGACTGCATATATATATATTTTTATCTTAATTATATTTTTATTATAAAATATATTTAATATACATTTTAGGCAATTATCTCATAATCATCACACCAATAATTGCATCGGATACTCAACTAAAACAAATTCCCATACAAATAATATACTTTTGGATATTTTTGAAATGTATTTAAAATAATAAATATTTTCATGATGTGTTTGGGGCAATTCAAATTATTTCCACTTTTTCTTTCCTGGAACTTAATAATGTATTTATGTTTGATGTGGGGTGCGTGACACCATCATTTATAGGCCTAACTTGTTTATAAATAGAACTTAAATGAATATAATTATTCATAAATTTTTCTTATCTCAATTTAATAAAAACTCGTTCGAGTTCGTTTAAAGGAACTCGTTTATTAAATGAATGAAACTATAACTTTATAGTATTTGATTCGTGGGCTTGTGAGTAAATTTATTAGTAAAAATTAATATAAATTATAACATTATTAACTTTATAAAATTAATATTTTTATAATTTTAAAGTAATAAAGTTGATAAATTATTTGTAATTTTAAGAAAGTTAATATCGAATATCAATATATATCATATTTGGAATAAATAATTTTATCATTGTTAGGAATTGTGATAGAAATATCTTTTTTTTATTATTGTGTTTTGGTGGGTCAATGTATGTAAAAGCATCTTAGATAGTTTTAGCATAGTCGAAAAATGTAAAGTCTTGTATATGATCTTTTATTAAGTTGTAAGTTGGAGCTAATCTAAACACTAGACTTTCTAATCAGTCTAGAATGCGCAAAAGACTCAATAGACTAAGGATCGAGCCGAACTTACAAGTCTAGATGATTATGAGTATAGTTGAAAAGTTTCGGTTTTGCCAAGTACGGATCCAGCAAGTATGGTCTCAGCGAATATGTCAAACTTACCAGCATATGGACCAAGCGTACATCGAAGGATGATGTCATGAGCATGGACTTGCAAGTATGACTACACCAGCATGGACTTCCTAATCCAGGTCCCAGCGCATATAGATAAGAAGAATATGTTGAGGAACGTACTGGAGAAATACAGACTTTAAGGATTGGAGATGCCTTAAAGTCTGCAAGCACGAAACTCAAGTTTCGTTACCTAGGACTAGATTCCTCAAACTGACGAATACTATCATTCTGACACAAAGACGAACCGTCGCTCTCACTGTCAGAAAAAGGCGGAGCAGGTGCAGAATATTTGGAAAAATACCACCTACCCGCCTAGCACAACAACCAACAGAAGAAGGTTATGAACTACAATTTATAAATCATAATAGATGAACTATATTTTGCAAACTCAAATACGCAATCACCGAACATAGCACTGGAAAGAAAACGACTTTCAAGCTAACTACTCATGTTCGAGGCTTTTAAGCTTTTCTCTGTGTCACCATAATGAACACAAGACTCAGAACCTTACTGTTCTTGAATTATTTCTTGATAGTCTTTCTCTCTAAGAAAGACTATAACAGTCAAGTACGTCTTGTACTCCGACTTCCACCGAGGAAATAGTTCAAGGGAGAACTATAAACACCATATTTTGGCTAAGAGGAGGTTGAGTTGTTTGCTCATACTCTTAGAAGTTGCGAAGCGAAGAACAAATCAAGGACCAGGCGAGTGCGCTTGTGAACTAAAGGACGAGGCATTCTTAAGCAAGCCATAGATCGTAGGAGCACCTGTAAAAGTTCTAAGCTTAGTGGATAACCTAACCAAAAGTGTGAAGTGTGGACGTAGGATGGTTTAGTCCGAACCACTATAAATTCGTATTATTTATCGCTTTCTTTCCTTTTGTAGAGTTAAAATGACTTTCGGACTAAATCATCATATGTCCAATGTTGTAGTATATTCTAAATACTGACATTAAGCATACTTAATGTTGAGCACGTGAAAAAATTTGATAACTGATAAGTGCGCTATTTCGTTCACTTATCTATGGATTTTTAGGGTGTTTTTATTAGATTGTAGTGTGTTTACTCTGAATTATGAGCATCGTAGTGTTTTTATGCCTGAGTTGTGTGTTATGCTTGAAAATGCAGGTTTTAGGAGTGAAAATTGACTAAGTCTGGAATTTGGAGTTTTTGGCCGAAGCCTCTGTTTCGATCGACAGAAAGTGTGTCGATCGAAACAGAGGTATGTTGCAAAAGGAGTGCACGTTAAAAATCAAGCTGATCGACAGAAGAAGAAATCATGTCGATCGACAGAAATTGTGTCGATCGACAGGGATGTCTGAGGCAACCAGTCGACAGAGCTTCAAGTGTCCGATTTTGAAGAGCCCATTTCGATCGACAGGAATTGTGTCGATCGACATTTGGGTCGTGCTGAAGGAATTTAATGCTTTTAAGTTATTTCCATGTTGGGACAATTAAACTTAGTATATATTGTTTTTATTAGGCGAATTTTCATTATTATGCCACTTTTGAGACTAGAACCCTAGAGTTTTTCTTGCCCTTGAATTGCTTTCGAATTCTGGTGAGGACTGTGATCGAACCTTTGAAGATTGAATGCAATTACAAGGCTTGTTTTCTCTATGAAGTTGTGTTACATGTTTTATCTTTCCATATTTCTGTTTAACATGAATATGTGTAGGTAAATCCTTATTCAGATTCTAGGGTTTATGTGATTGTCTTGGATGCATGTTTAGGTGATTAAATCGATCAATATTTTTAATTGGTTTATCAATTCTTGTGCTTTTTCTTAATCTGATTAAATTGGCCATTTGATTAGGTTTTCATAATTAATTAATTTGAGACTGAAAAATGAAAATTGATTAATGGATTTAAGAATTGATAATATGGATTTTTATTATGTCTGAAAAGAGGAATTTAATCCATAGGACTAAATCTGATGTTCTTTGGGAGTTATCAATTTTTCTAGAGATCGAAAGGATATAGGAAATTGATAATCTACTTTATGAATTGCCAAACCCTGGAATTTGTGATATTTTTCTGATATTCCACCAAATCTTTATTTTAAATTGATCGATGAAATTCCCTTGCATGCTATCCTTGACTTGAACTTGCCCTGGAATCTGATCTTTTCTCTAAGTGTCTTAAAACTCGATTTTAATTCCCTGCTTTAATTTAATTTTCTTGCAAAATTAGTTTTAATCTTAAAAAATCCTTTCAAGTTTATATTTACTTAGACAACAAACCGAAAATAAATGGTTCAGTATATGAGGTGTTCGCTTTTACAATCTCTGTGGGAACGATAATTTTAACTTGTCACTATTCTATAAAAAATCATTATAAAAATTAGTGATCAAATTTTGGTGCCGTTGCCGGGGATTGTTAAGAATTATCTTGTTATTGAATCTGTTTAGGGTTGTTGATTTAAGTTGTAATTTTAATTTTAATTTCCCTTTCAGTTTTGCAAAATTTTCTTATTAATTTCCTTTAAAATTTTCGCTAGTTTTTCCTGTAAATTTTACTCTCTGTTTCGACCGATAGAGAAAATTTCGACCGACAGAACCTCTGTCGATCGACACGATTTCTATCGACCGACAGGGAAGCTGTTTTTCAGATTTTTACTGTTTTCTCGTTCAAATAGTGTGTTAGTTAATTTAATTCAGTTTTATTGCTGTTCTGTGGGTATTCACTATTCCCTTGATTGATTTTCAGGTAGTTAATGCACACAAGAAGGAGTGGTAAGACACCGATTCCTATCGACCCTGAGATTGAGGCTACGTGCAGAAGAAACAACAGCAGGAGACATCGAGAGGAAGCCGCTTCCAGCAGTGAAACTGTCAAGATAGCTGATGAAAATCAAGAGAACATTCAACCTTACTCCCGAGCAAACAGCTGAGCTTTTGAGAGAGATACACGCCATGCGGGAGCGTATGGTTATGCTGGAGCAGGAAAGAGCCAATAATAGGAATAATCGGAACAACAATCCACCTGATGAGTCCTCGGATGATGAAGATGATGAAGATGATCTAGGGATTGATGCTGACGAGGATGGAGATGCTATCCAGAAGAGATACAGACCTAAGTTCCAGGAGACTGATTTCAGCATTGGCATCAATGCCAATAACTTTGAGCTGAAGACTGGGTTGGTGCAGATGGTTCAGCAGAGTCAATATGGGGGCCGAGCTATTGAGGACCCCTATGCTCATCTTGACAAATTCATCATGCTCTGCAACACCGTGAAGATCAATGGAGTCAGCAAAAGTGCCATGCGAATGAGGCTCTTTGCCTTTTCTCTGCGTGACAAGGCCCAGTCATGGTTTACTGCGTTGGATAAGACCAACATCAGCACTTGGAAGGAACTGAGGAACTCATTCTAGATGAATTTCTTTCCCCCAAGTGTCATCAGGCAAAGGAAGAAGGATATTACTAGGTTTGCTCAGAGGCACGATGAGAATTTCTATGATGCTTGGGAGAGGTACAAGGAGTTTCTGCGGTTGTGTCCTGGTCACAATCTTTGTTTGGCAGATCAAGTTGAGACTTTCTATGAAGGATTAAATGAAAAGACTGTCGAACTGGTGGATTCCACATTAGGAGATTCTGTGATGACAAAGGGTCCCAAGAAAGCCATGGCCTTCTTTCAGAAGATGGCAACTAACAGTCAGAGATGGTCTAGTAGCCGCAAGGAGCCAGTCAAAGCTGTGGAGAAGGTAGCAAAACCCGAGGTAGACCTACTGGGAGAGATCAAGAAGTTGAGAGAGGATTTTGCCAAGATGGAATCTGGACGAACCATTGCTGTTGTCGATCCAGTTCCGTCCTCTTTTGGCGAGACTGATGCAGCCGATGTCAACTTTGTCCAAAGAGGTGGTTATCAGAATAACAACCGAGGAGGATATGCACAAAATCAGGGCTACAATCAGAACTACAATCAAGGCTACAATCCCAACCGAGCAAGGAATCACCCAGGTTTCTCATATTCAAATCCTGATGCTGCCGAGCAACCTTCTGCTGGATTCAATGTAGAGAATGGAGAAATTGTTGAGCCAAAGAAGAAGCTGAGCCTCGAGGAAATCCTAGCCAAGTTCATGCAAGGGTCCGATAAGAGAGTTGGAAATTTGGAGAAAGAAGTGGAAGGTATCAACTCCAAAGTTGACAGAGTGGAGAAACATGCTCAGATCATAGAGACACAGGTCAGCCAGATTGCCGCATCCCTTGGCTCACAACACAAACAAGGGCAATTACCGAGCAACACTCAGGCTAACCCAAAGAATCAGAGAAATCAGGTCAATGCCATTACTTTGAGGGGTGGCAAGTCTTACAAGGGACCCGAACACAAAGGGGCTGAATCTGAGGCCGAAGAAGGGAGTGAAAAAGAGCAGGAACCCGAGGCAGAAGCCTCTGTTTCGATCGACAGAAATCATGTCAATCGAAATAGAGGTCCAGAACCAGAAATCGATTCAGGAGGTTCTGTCGATCGATAAAACCCCTGTCGATCGACACAGCTGCCAAGTCAAGGAGAAAAGTTGCCCCCGATGCCGTATCCGCAGCGATTTGCAAAGAAGAAGGTGAATGAGAGGTATGCACAATTTTTAGAAAACATGAAGAAGGTGCACATCAATATTCCTCTCGTGGAAGCTCTGTAGGAGATGCCGGGGTACATCAAATTCCTCAAGGATATGGTCGCTCAAAAGAGACCTATGCTACAGCACGAGACGGTGAACCTGTTTGAGGAATGCAGTGCTATTATTCAGAAGAAGCTGGCTCTGAAAAGAGAGGATCCGGGTTCATTCACTATTTCTTGTGTTATAGGTGGAGAGACATTCGGTAGGGTGCTTTGCGATTCTGGAGCAAGCATCAATCTGATGTCGTTGTCTATTTTCAAGAGACTAGAGATTGGAAATATCAAGCCGACTACCATCACTCTTCAAATGGCTGATAGATCGATCTCTTATCCGAGAGGAATTGTGGAGGATGTCCTTGTGAAAGTTAAAGATTTCATACTCCCGGCTGATTTCGTTGTTTTGGACATGGAGGAGGATCACAACATTTCGCTGATTCTGGGGAGACCGTTTCTGAGGACCGGAGGAGCCCTGATCGATATTCGAGAAGGGAAACTGACATTTCGAGTCGACAATGAGTCTGTGACCTTCGATATTTTCAAGTACATGCAAAAACACGATGATGGGAGCTACAAAGAAGAATGCCATTTGATAGACAGTTTTGATCCGGTGATTTCTTCTCCTTTACTTTCTTTGCTTTCTGAAACTGATTATCTAGAGCAATGTCTTCACCACTCCTTGTTTTCTTTTTCAGAGCTTGACGAAGCCTGTGACGAGCTTCTGGATTTTATTGTGGAGCTAGATGTGAAGGAGGAGTTACCTAGGGCAAAGGAGAACCAAAGGGAGCCTCTGCCGATCCAGTTTGTGAAAGAAGCAGAAAAAAATCGAGCTGATGCCTCTGTTTCGCTCGACAGAACCAATGTGTCGAATGGTGGGAAATTGCCTCCCTGTCAATCGACAGGGAGGGTGTCGATCGACACAGCTGCCCAAAATTACCCAATCGAGAGGCAGTCCAGGAGAAAGAAGAAGAAAGAAGTAGCCTCTATTTCGATCGACAGAGAAATTGTGTCGACCGACACAGCCGCACCCGAAGCTGAAAAATGGCCTGAACCACCTGTTTTGGAGCTGAAACCTCTCCCTTCTCATCTACAATATGCTTACTTGGGTCCTGACAATACTTATCCTGTGATTGTTTTGTCTTTTCTTAATTCTACAGAGTTGGAGAAGCTGCTACAAGTCTTGAGGGACCACAAGTCAGCTATTGGATGGACACTGGCGGATATCAAAGGAATCAGTCCAACAATATGCCAGCACAGGATCAACGTGGAAGAAGAGGCTAAGCCAAAGAGACAAGCTCAAAGGAGACTCAACCCTACAATGCAAGAAGTCGTGAAGAAGGAAGTACTGAAGCTTCTAGACAAAGGGATGATCTATCCCATCTCCGACAGCCAATGGATGAGTCCGACACAGGTTGAGGCCAAGAAGGGGGGAATGCAGATTGTGAAGAATGAGGATGGCGAAGAGGTGGCGACGAGACCAGTCACAGGATGGCAGTTTTGCATCGACTACCGAGCTCTGAATGCCGCCACATGCAAGGATCACTTCCCTCTGCCCTTCATTGATCAGATGCTTGGCAGACTGTCAGGTTATCAATATTACTGTTTCCTAGATGGTTATTCTGGTTATAACCAAATTGCAGTGGCCCCGGAAGATCAGCATAAGACAGCTTTCACATGCCCATATGGAGTCTTTGCTTATCGGAGAATGCCTTTCGGTTTGTGCAATGCACCTGCTACTTTTCAGAGGTGTATGATGTCCATTTTTCATGATCTTATTGAGCATATTATGGAGGTTTTCATGGATGACTTTTCTGTCTTTGGTAGCTCTTTTGTTGTTTGCTTGCAGAATCTAGCTACAGTGATGGAGAGGTGTATTGAGACAAACCTGTGCCTAAATTGGGAGAAGTGCGACTTCATGGTGAAAGAAGGGATCGTACTTGGACACCGGGTGTCCTCTGAAGGTCTGGAAGTGGACAAGGCCAAGATCACAGCAATCGAGAAGATGCCGCCACCACTCAATGTGAAGGGAGTCCGGAGTTTCCTAGGCCATGCCGGGTTCTACCGCAGATTTATACAGGATTTCTCTAAAATCTCTAGACCTCTTTGTAATCTGCTTGAGAAAGACGTATCTTTTGTTTTTGATGCAGAGTGTCTGAAGGCCTTCGAGCAATTGAAGAAGGCATTGGTGACTGCTCTAGTCCTCACTTCTCCAGATTGGGATGAGCCCTTCGTGCTCATGTGTGACGCTAGTGACTTTGCAGTTGGAGCGGTTCTAGGACAGCTGAAGGGGAAGCTCTTCCATGTTATTCACTATGCCAGCAAGACCATGAACCCTGCCCAATGCAATTACACCACTACGGAGAAGGAGATGCTAGCAGTAGTTTATGCATTTGATAAATTTCGGCCCTACTTGATAGGGTCGAAAACTGTTGTTTATACTGACCACGCTGCTATTAAATTTTTGTTTGTTAAGCAGGATGCCAAGCCAAGATTGATCAGATGGATCCTGTTGCTTCAGGAGTTTGATATGGAGATCAAGGACCGAAAAGGCTATGAGAATGTGATTGCCGACCATCTCTCCGGGTAGGAGTATCCAGTCGAGGGGGATGACCAGAAGATGAGGATCCAAGAGACTTTCCCTGATGAACAGGTCTTTGCATGCAAGGATAGGGATCTCAAGGAGTACTACTGCAACAAGACTCCCTGGTATGTTGACTATGCCAATTACCTGGTGAGTGGAGTTCCCCCTCCGGAGTCTACCCTGCAAGAAAGGAAGAGATTTCTGAAGGAGGTTCCGTTCTACTATTGGGAAGACCCGTACCTATGGCGCCGATGTGCCGATACTATCATCCAAAGGTGTGTGCCTCAGTCTGAATTCTTCAAGATCATCGAGGCTTGTCACTCTTCTCCCAGCGGTGGCCACTTTGCTGACAACAGGACCGCCTTCAAGGTCCTCTCTAGTGGGTTTTACTGGCCGACCATCCATGGCGATTGCAAGTCGTTTGTTTTCAATCGTGATAGGTTCCAGAGGATGGGCAATATTTCAAAGAAGGATGAGATGCCCCAGACCCCAGTGATTGAGGTCGAGATCTTCGATGTGTGGGGGATAGACTTCATGGGACCTTTCCCACCTTCAGGAGGGTACACTTACATTCTTTTGGCTGTTGATTATGTTTCTAGGTGGGTGGAAGCCATTCCGACAACCACCAATGACTCCAAAGTTGTGGTGAATTTCCTCCAGAAGAATGTGGTGACTCGATACGGCACTCCTAGAGCCTTGGTGAGTGAGGGTGGGTCTCATTTTTGTAACCGTACTATTTCTGCTCTTCTTGCTCGCTATGGTGTCAAACACAGGGTTACTACTCCATACCATCCTCAAGGGAATGGCCTCGCCGAGTTGTCCAATAGGGAGATCAAGGGGATCCTCGAGAAAACTGTCAAGATGAAGAAGGATTGGGCATTCAAGCTCGATGACGCACTGTGGGCTTACCGTACTGCTTTCAAGATGCCGATTGGGATGTCCCCATTCCAGTTGGTCTTTGGTAAGTCCTGTCATCTTCCTGTGGAGCTTGAGCACAAGGCATGGAGAGCTGTGAAGGAGCTGAATACGAATTAGAAGGCTGCTGCTGAGAGCCGAGCTGCCTACTTGAATGAGATGGATGAATTCCGTGAGGAAGCCTATGAGAACTCCATGAATTACAAGCTCCGAGCCAAGAGATTCCATGATCAAGGCCTGAAGAGGCGACAATTCTATAAAGGGGATCTGGTGCTTGTCTTCAATTCTCGCCTCCGCTTCATGCCAGGAAAGCTGCAGTCCAAGTGGAATGGACCATATACTGTGGTCAACTTTACCAACAATGGAGTGGTAGAATTAGCTGGTCAGGATGGCACAATCTTCCGAGTCAATGGAAACCGGGTCAAGCGCTACTACAGCCCGCTACAGATTGGAGCTGTGGAAGTGCACTATCTGGACCGACCGTGATCTGAGGTATCGTCGAGCTAACGACGTTAAATGAAGCACTTGTTGGGAAGTAACCCATCATCTTATTGCTTTATTTCAGTTTTAGAGTCTATTTTCGAGTCTTAGGTGTTTTAGGATTTATTTCATGCCTAAGGAAAATTTCCAGCTTGTAATTACAGTTTTCAAAATTTAAGCCTCTGTTTCGATCGACAGAGGAGTTTTCAAAAAAATTGGTTAAATCAATAAGTCTGTCGATCGACACAAATTGTGTCGATCGACAAGGTCGTGTCTGGTTCATTTTTGTCCAGTCAATAACTGTGTCAATCAACAGAAATCCTGTCGATCGACACAAGTTGTTCAAATTTAAATTTTCAATTCCGCTTTAATTATTTAAGTATATAAAAAAAATAGAAAATCCGAAAAATTGCGCGTCTGTCGATGGACAGCACGCATGTCGATCGAAACAGACGCGCGAAATCTGCTGTTTCAAAACACGACAGACCCCCCCTCATTCTTCCTTTCTTTCTTTCGACACACGAGCACTCTCCCTCAACCCTCTCGATCGAAAATTCGTCTTCCATCCTCCTATCCACTCGAGGTAATCATCTCTCATCTCTCTCCCTTCGATTTTGGGTCTCCATTTACTTGTTTTGTGCATGAAATTGCTATGAACCCTAGTTTTGCCCCTTTTTGTGCTTAGGTTGAATTGTTGAATTTACTTCGATTTATTGCATATATCGGGTTATATTGGTTCGTTCTAGGTTATTAGAGACTCGATATGAGTTCATTGAGGCCTAATTGTTGATAAATTTCGATGTTTGAGGAATTGAGCACCCCCAATTGAACCCCCTTTACTGTTTCACGATTTTAACCTCTCCAAATTGCAAATTGTGCTTAATTGCTTTATGATTTACGTTTCGCACTTGGTATTGATGTTAATTGCATGATTGGGTGGTCAATTTGGAATGGGCATGCCTCATTGTGGTTCAATTTTGGAATTTTGATTCATACACAACCCCCTTTACTGTTGCTTGGTTTCTGCCTTCCCCATATGTACTTATTGGTTTCTGTGGCTAATGTTTGTTGTTTTGCATTTGGGTGTGGTATTAAATTGCATGATTGGGTGGTTACTTGGTCATGGGCATGTTTGATTATGCTTAATTTTGTTGGATTTACTTGCACTAGGCAAGTTTGGGGGAGTTGGCTACTTTGTTAGTGCTTCCTTGTATTGATTATAGGTTGTTGTTATTACAGAGAGCTACTGATGGCTTCATCTGACAAGGAATATCACCCGAGCACCGATGAGGAGATGCATGAGGATACGGCGTCTGAGGCCGAAGAGGAGCATGACCAACACTTGGTCCCAGAGGAGTAGCCTGGTTGGGAGCCAGAGTTCGCATTTCCCGATCACCAGTGGCGCTTCCAGCACATGCAGCGCTTCACCCTGAAGCCAACCCGGTACCCTGATGCCGATGATTTGATACAGATGGGCCTAGGGGACGATGTTCAGCAGCTCTTCGCCTGATGCGGCTGGGGGCATTTCATCGCCCAGCAGTGGCCCACTATCCCGCCACTGGTTCTCGAGTTCTTTGCCACAGTGCATATCATTGAGCCGCCCCGCAGCCAGGGCCCCATTGACCCCAACGGCATCCAGTTTCAGCTTCGAGGGCAGCCCCATCAGCTCAGTAGATCACAGCTGGACAGGATATTTGGGTGTGAACCGGAGGGCCTCTACCACGAGCCGCCCGAATTCCAGATTGGGGAATTCTGGCCTTCCATCTCTGCTACGGCCGACCCAGCCTACTTCAGCAAGGCCAACATGAAGGCCACTGCTATTGACAATCCGGTACTCCGTTATATTCAGAAGGTGTTTGGGATTTCTATTTTTGGCAGAAACGAGCACGGGAAGGCCCGGGGGGGTGAGATTTTCTGCATATGGGCCATGCTGAATGGTGTCCACCTCAATTTGGCTGCCTTCCTCATGGAGAACTGGAAGAGGCAGACCGGTGGCACTCCGGGCAATTTTTGGTGTGGAGGGTTTGTGACTCCCATCGCCCGGCATCTTGGGATCCCTGTTGACGATTTCACCCCACTGGGGGGTGTCCGGACCTTGCGGATCGACCAGCTGGAGCAGTTCCATTTTGTGATACCCTTCCGAGGTGAGCTTTTTCTTCGGTTCTCGAACGGCGACCGATTTCTTTTGCCCGCTCCAGAGCTTACTCATGTCACGGACTCTGCACACCGTGACAACTGGTTTATGGCCACGTCGGCCCACATGGACCGGACCCGCAATGCCCGAAGTGACCCACCATCCTCCCATTTATCTCACCGTCCCGCTACACCGCCGGATCAGCGGGTTCACACCCGCGAGGAGGAGGCCGAGCGAATCACCGAGGAGCGGCGATGGGCTGCGCAGCACAGAGACGTGCCGCCCCGATCTGATGCCCCCCCATTTCAGTCTGTTCCACCTTTCACTACAGGGGGCGGAGCTTCTACTTCATATGCCGGAGCCGGCTCTTCCACCGCAGTTCCAGATTGGAGTCCCTTTCTCCAGTTCATATAGGAGCAGAGGGCAGATTTCACCAGTTTTCGCACAGAGCTTCGACAGGTCCGGGATCATCAGTTGGTGCAGGATGCACTGCTTGCCGACATCAGGAGGCAGCAGGAGGATTACAATGCCGCCCACAATCGTGCCATGGCGGATCTGACCCGCCGGATGGAGGACCACTTCGCTGATTTTGAGTCGGCCCTGCGCTATGGCCGCAGGAACAGGAGGGCAGCGAGAGATCAGCCACCACCGCAGGAGTGAGGTCTAGATTCCTTTCCTACCAGCTGAATTTCAAACTTATTCTTCCCTTCGTGTCGAATAAGTTTGGGGGGAGGATGACTTGTGGGAATGGAATCCATTATTATGTACTTGTTTATTTCTGATTTGATGTACTGCATTTGATTTTCGTGTATTTCAGTTTATTTCCCTGTACTTCAGTTATTTTCCCTGTACTTTATTTCCTTTCAGTTGTATTTGCTTTAGTTAGGTGGTTCTGATGTATTTGATATTTTCCCATGTACTGTTTTTAGTTCAGAATCCGTTAAGTGCAACTTGAGATTATGTACTATTCCTTCCCTTGATATGAACTTGTTTGATTGATGATTGGTCTACACTGAGATTGAGACAATTAGGATTGCATGATGAGTAGCCAATGATAGGAGAATACCGCATGATAAGTTGCTCTCTGATTTTGGATTTTGCTTGATTTATTTGATTCGGATTGGATACTGTTAGGGAAGAACAAATGAACCAAGTGAGAATTGTGCCTGAATTTTTCCTTCATGTGTGATCGAGTTTGCAGTTGGATTCTAGAATTTGGCTTATTTCTTTCTCGAGACTGTATTGATGTAAGACTTGGTGAAAATGATTTTAGGCATCTCTTTTCTTAGCCGTATCCCAAACACTAACCCTACACATGACCACTTGTAGCCACTTTGAGCCTGAAAAGTCTTTCTTTGATTTAAGTAGTGTTCTAGTGAGCCAGTTGTGGATTGAATTGGATTGAATTGAAAAAAAAACAAAAGGAGAAAGGGTAGTTGATATTGAGCAGTGAGTTGTTGAAAACATGATTGCTCATGGATTTGAGCTAACTTGAAAAAAAAAAAGAAGAGAGAAAAGATGAAGAAAAGTGTGGAAAAAAATCTTGTTGGTGAACTTGTTTGCAAGATGAATTTCTAGAAAAAAAATATATAATATAAGTATAGAAAAGAGGAGTTGAGAAAATGATGTGATGTGGGTTGACCGTTGGGAAGTTGTAAAATTATAAGTGTGCTAGTCACTCAGCCTAAAACGACCTACCTTCTAGAAAAACCTCATTACAACCAAATTAAAGACCTTTTTGATTCACCGAGTTGTTTTACTTTCTAAGCAGTGGAGAGATGAGAAATTTGCCAAACTTATGGTTAAGAATACTGTATTACTTTGAATTGAGTGAAACACATGTCCTGAACACTTGAGTGATGAGCGATTGCTAAAAATTATGTCTATCTGTGAGGTTCTTCCCGAAACAGTTGATGATTTGGATTGGATTTTGATTGCATTGTCTTTTGGATGAGGGTTTACTTAGACTGTGATGAATCTTGTGAGGTATTGCACATCTTTGTTTGCATGAATTTATGTTTCTTTTGGTGTTTTGATCGAGGACGATCAATAGTTCAAGTTTGGGGGAGTTGATAAGTGCGCTATTTCGTTCACTTATCTATGGATTTTTAGGGTGTTTTTATTAGATTGTAGTGTGTTTACTCTGAATTATGAGCATCGTAGTGTTTTTATGCCCGAGTTGTGTGTTATGCTTGAAAATGTAGGTTTTTGGAGTGAAAATTGACTAAGTCTGGAATTTGGAGTTTTTGGCCGAAGCCTCTGTTTCGATCGACAGAAAGTGTGTCGATCGAAACAGAGGTATGTTGCAAAAGGAGTGCACGTTAAAAATCAAGCTGATCGATAAAAGAAGAAATCCTGTCGATCGACATAAATTGTGTCGATCGACAGGGATGTCTGAGGCAACCAGTCGACAGAGCTTCAAGTGTCCGATTTTGAAGAGCCCATTTCGATCGACAGGAATTGTGTCGATCGAAATTCGGGTCGTGCTGAAGGAATTTAATGCTTTTAAGTTATTTCCATGTTGGGACAATTAAACTTAGTATATATTGTTTTTATAAGGCGAATTTTCATTATTATGCCACTTTTGAGACTAGAACCCTAGAGTTTTTCTTGCCCTTGAATTGCTTTCGAATTCTGGTGAGGATTGTGATCGAACCTTTGAAGATTGGATGCAATTACAAGGCTTGTTTTCTCTATGAAGTTGTGTTACGGGTTTTATCTTTCCATATTTCTGTTTAACATGAATATGTGTAGGTAAATCCTTATTCAGATTCTAGGGTTTATGTGACTGTCTTGGATGCATGTTTAGGTGATTAAATCGATCAATATTTTTAATTGGTTTATCAATTCTTGTGTTTTTTCTTAATCTGATTAAATTGGCCATTTGATTAGGTTTTCACAATTAATTAATTTGAGACTGAAAAGTGAAAATTGATTAATGGATTTAAGAATTGATAATATGGATTTTTATTATGTCTGAAAAGAGGAATTTAATCCATATGACTAAATCTGATGTTCTTTGGGAGTTATCAATTTTTCTAGAGACTGAAAGGATATAGGAAATTGATAATCTACTTTATGAATTGCCAAACCTTGGAATTTGTGATATTTTTATGATATTCCACCAAATCTTTATTTTAAATTGATCAATGAAATTCCCTTGCATGCTATCCTTGACTTGAACTTGCCCTGGTATCTGATCTTTTCTCTAAGTGTCTTAAAACCCGATTTTAATTCCCTGCTTTAATTTAATTTTCTTGCAAAATTAGTTTTAAATCTTAAAAAATCCTTTCAAGTTTATATTTACTTAGACAACAAACCGAAAACAAATGATTCAGTATATGAGGTGTTCGCTTTTACAATCTCTGTGGGAACGATAATTTTAACGTGTCACTATTATATAAAAAATCATTATAAAAATTAGTGATCAATAACTAAGATGACACATCACCATCAGCTTGGATGAGTGCAAGTATACCGAATAAACAAATTAATTTTCATTGTGCATATATTTTCTACTCTAAAAAACCGGGACCAACAATCTTTTAGAAAATAATAAATATTTTAAATATAACAAAATTCTAAAAATTTATTTAAGCTCGACGAAACTCCATTAAAGTAGTAAATACTTAGGTATAGAAAAATCAAAATTAAACCTAAAAATGAACCAATTAAATTTAAGCACTTAGACCATCTCCAGCAAGAGAGTTAAAATGACATTTGATGTCAAAATAGATAGAAAAAAAAAAATCATCTCCAGCAATGGAGTTAAATGACATTTGCATTTTCATTTTGAAAAAAAAAAATGTGAATAGTTTACTCTCATTTTTTGGGTGGTACTATTCACACCACTTGCATTTTTTTTAATATACTATAAGAAATCAGGTTATAGACAACGTAGAATATGCATAGTCTATTATTCAATTTCGCATAGTCTATAAAAGTGTAGTTTATCTGAATAAGACAATAGATTATGCGGATTTTCGTGTAGTCTATACGGAGAAATACTGCAAAATCTGCGTAGTTTATCTACATATAGACTACGCGAAAATTTGCATTGTCTATCTGTTTTAATTTTACTTTTTTATTTACCAGCAATTAAAACTCAAATTAAAATAATTCTAAAAAATATAATATTAACCTACTAATGAGAAAATAAAGAATTACATTAAAAGATAAAATGAGTTTATGTATAAGCCTTACAACCAAACAAACGTCAAGAGATACAATTTAGTCGGTGTGACTAGTCAATGTAGCTAAACTAAGTATCAAAACAACAAGAAGAAAATACCACGGCAAAGCTTCAATCAGCAAAGCCACGGGACACCTCCTGCACCCAATCAACACCTCCAGCCAATCGCTAATCAGGAAGAATACACACAGCAAGGCCACGGGGCAACTGCCTTCTATTTTATGTTTCTATCAAAAGAGTGTCACAAAGCAGAGGAAAAGTAGCAAAAAAATAAAAAGTATAGCAAGAGAAGAAAAGAAAAATAAGAGAACCGAGGAAGAAAATATATTACTAAACTGAGATAAAACCAAAGGTCCTCGAATACATTCCTATGTGCCAATTTGATACATTTTAAGCATGCCTAATACACTAGAATAAAGGGACTACAAATACGAAACTAAACTTAGAATCATGTTCTTTAGTTCGGGGTATAGTAGTTAAAATACAGAGGTGTGAATTTAAGATTAATATACACTTATTAAAATAAAAATAAAAAACTTCCTAAAAAGTTGGAAAACCTAAACATTAAAAAATGCTCAACTATCTAAACAATGATTAATGACCACTTTTCGAAAAAACGAAGGAGAAACTCAAGTGAAGAGAAAAGTGAACAATTAAGATTGCTATCAAGACATTGAAATGCCTTTTCAACATTTAAATCACAAGCAATTGCAATATTTGATTATTCACCACTTATATTAGGGATGTAAGTGAGGCTAACCCGTCGGATTTTAGGTTAGCATTATTGAGTTGCGAGTTAATCAGTCTGAGTTGGATCTCACTGAAATTTTTTCGGGCTAAAAAATATTGACCCTAATTCTAACCCATCGATTTTCGGGCTAGCTTGTCGGACCAATGAATTTATTAATTATTTTTTATTTTTAATATATTTTCACTCTTTTAATACTATTTGAACCAAACATTATTATATAACTTAAAACTTAATTAATAAATACTCCCTCCGTCCCGTCCTATTAGTCCCATTTGCCATTTCGGTCCGTCCCAACCTATTAGTCTCATTTCTACTTTTAGTAATATTATATTAATAAAATAATAATTTTATTTAATTAAATTTATAACCTATTTTCGATTTTACTAACCTACCCCCCAAACCCTAAACCAAATTACCCCCCCTACCCCCGCCGAATTTCACCCACCCCATAAAAATCTTATCCATTTCTCTCATCCCCCCACCCTAATTCTATCACTCACCCCCATCCCAACCCTAATTGCTCTCTTGAACCGCCGCAACCCATCGATCTCTCTCGCCCTCTTCTTCTCACCGCCGGTCATTGTTATTGCCGCAATGATGAAAACCCCCTTCTCTTCTTTGTCCCGCAAGGATGACGACCGAATGATGATTTCTCTGTCTCCCTCGCCGCCAGTTGCTGCTGCAGGTGACGAGATCTACCCCGACGACTTCGTCTCTTCTACCGCCGGTGACTTAGAGGCGGGGAAGGGCGACCGGATCCATGAAAAAGCCGCACTTCTGAGCGACGACCACCGTGCCTCCCCTGCTTCCCCTCCGGCCGTTGATATTTTGTCGCCCCCGCCACCAGTCTTCCATGCAGGTGACTATCTATTAACCGACGGCTCCCTCAGTCCTTGCTCTATTATGATGTTTACTAAGTACCCCCCTTTTTCGCATCCGTCTCTTCTCACCGCCGGGGTCACGGAGTTGTGGATGGCCGAAAGCTCATTCTCACCGTCGGAGGAGTCTGTTGCCGCCGGTGACTTGGAGGCGTGGTTGGCAGACAATGAAGAAGCCCGGTCTCTAAGCGGGCCGGTGATCGAAGGAGGGTGTCCGAGAGACGAGTTGCTGGCCGTGGTTCGCATGTTCTGGGAAATCTACTTCCCTTCAATACGGTGAATCCTCTCCTTTGTCTCTTGTTGTTTCATTGATGTTCGGTATTATGCATGTTGGTTCTTGGCTCTGTTGGCTCCGTGGTTCGATTGTCTGTTGCATGTTGGTTCTTGGCTCTATTGGCTTTGTGGTTCGATTATCTGTTGCATGTTGGTTCTTGGCTCTGTGGCTCGATTATCTGTTGGATCTTTGGGTTATTGGCTCTGTATTTGTTGGATCTGTGGGTTCTTGCATCTGTTGGCTCTGTTTGGATGATTAACTGCTCTGCTCTATTATTGGCTTTGTTGTTGGTTGTTGGCTCTGTGGTTCGATTATTTGTTGGCTCTGTGGTTCGATTATCTGTTGGCTCTGTTGGGTTGATTAATTGGTGTGCTTTATTGTTGGCTCTGTTGTTGGATTAGTGGGGCTAATGATCTGAGATGATAATAAAATTTTGGTCACACACTTTATAAAAAAACAAACACATTTGTGAATTTTTTGTGTGAAATGTGTTTAATAAGTTTTGAAGTGGTTTCATTCAAATGTTAGGTAAACATTTCAACTTTGCAAGCTATACCATAATGCATTACATTGAATATCCTGTCTATTACAAAAAAACAAGACTTATAACTGTAAGCTTTACAAAAAAGGCAAGCCTAATTAATGTCATTAGATGTCTTCCCCTTGCATTCCTAGGTCTGAAATAAGCCTCTCTATCCCATCAATGTGCCCTGCATCAATTAAGAACTGCATGGTCTCTTTTACCAGTTCCATGGGTATTTGTAAGGTTCTTGGTAATTCATTGGCTAGTAATAATGCATTCTTCTTCATATGTGGCACCTTGTAATTGTTGCATCCCTTTACTTTCATAATTTCTTGCATGCAGCAAAGTAATGATAAGAAAACCTTGTTTAGTGTCATTGCATCAAGGCTGTTGTAGCTGCATATGACTACTTTAACTAGCTCCTCTGCATCCCTGCATGATTGTTGTTGTTGCAGACTTTGAATTGCTCTAAAAAATCCAAGATCATTAACATTACAATCAGGACTATTAGGTGGCTGTTGCACTAATGATATGTTGAACCCATCAGTGTGTGCTATTGCTTAAAAATCTAGGTCTGAATTGTTGATATATGGCCTTGCATTGTCCTGCTGTATATAGATTGTCTTAGGTAAACATGCAGGCCAGCTTGCTTTTATTGCTGGTACAATCTGTATGTTGGACATTAATTTAAGTAAGTAGGATGAAAATTAGGATAAATAAACATGCATGACAATTTAAAAAAAAAAAACTAAACACTTTACCTGATTGATTATGCAATCCTTAATCACTTGCTTAGTGATTGAATTTATTGGCTTAGTCTCCATTGTTCCTGCAGCCCTCTTCTTACTGTTTCTTCTAGCCTTTAACTTTTCAGTGAATGGCCAAATGCCAATTTTACCATCAAACAAAACACTTCCATCCTCTGAAAACACAGGTCTAGACACAGCATACATGAACATAACCTTTGGTATGAATTTCTTGCTTTTGCATACCCTGTGTACTTCTTGTTCAGATTGGGTGATGTAGTATCTATGGGTCGTTTTGGTTAAATAAAACCATTTCTCATCAATGTGAATGACATTCTCCATAGGCTTGAATCTTATGATGTTCAATGCATTGTCATATTCTAAAGCTTGCAAACTAAAAATCAACCTAGACATTTTGTTTGAATCTGTCAAAGCTGGCTTAATTGCATTAGTGTGTGCTTTGATCAGATGTGATTTAGCCCACCTACCCACCACAGATTTTGGAACACTTAAACTATCTGCTAGGGCTCTGATTGTTACTCTTTTTTGATAATGTACTTGAGCTATTTGATCATAATTTACCTTATTTTTCACTTGTTGGATTCTCATGAATCTCTTGCCCACAACATGCATAATTTCACCTATATCCCTTTGCCTTTTTGCAGTTTCCCAGATCCGTGAAATTGTCTTCCGACAGACATTGAAGGTTGCAGCTGCTTCGTTAATCTTCCCCCTTCCAGGCTTGCCATCAATGCAGTTCACTAACAAGAACTGCATGATTTCTTCTTTTTTAGAATCTGGAACATCTTGCTTTTTTCCCATTTTGATGTAAACTTTCATAAATGTGTAAATTGCAATGGAATAGGCAGTATTTATTGTAAATTTTGAATTTTGCCTCCTCTTTTTTAGCTGAAAATTTCCCTCTTTTTTTTTTGGGAATTTCTACCCTTTTAGTAATTCTCCATTTCCACTTACAAGTTTTTAATGTTTAATAATGCATTTTTATCTTAATCATCACTTTGCATTGGTTTATGTGTCCCTTCCTATGGGACTAATAGGAAGGGACAGAGGGAGTATGATCTTAAATATTAGAAGTAGATTTTAGTACTTAACTATTTTAAAAATATTAATAAAAAATAATCGGGTCAATCCGTCAGGTTTCGTGCTCAACTCTATCGGACCTCGAGTTATTCGATCCTGGGCTAATCAGGCTAAATTTTTTCGGACCAAAATATTTTGACCCTAACTCGAATTTTAGTTCGGGTTAATCGGGCCAACTCACGGGTTTCGAGTTAAATTGACATCCCCACTTACAATTTCAATGACAGAACAGTGGTTAAAGCATGAAACATTCCCCTGTACTGTACTTGTCCTACAAGATTCACTCCCATTACCAGTTTGTTGCATGATTAATACATTAACAACCTATAAAGTACTCCCTCCGTCCCGCGTTATTAGTCCCATTTGCTTTTGGCACAGTTAACAATATTTGTGAGTGTAGTGGAATTAATATTTTATTGGTGTGAGGAGATTTTTTTCCATTTTAGGAAATGGGATTAATAAGTTGGGACGGACGAAAAAGGAATATGGGACTAATAACTCGGGACAGAGGGAGTAATAACTTATAGAAATAGATCAATTTCAAGTATTTCTTCCACGATTTCCAAAAATTAAAAATATAGATACTCATTTTGTACTCTGTGATGCTTTTTGATTGACCATATGTGGGATGGACATTTAATTACATAAGAATAATGTGTTATGATCTTAATTATTGTATGATTGTACTCCCTCCGTCTCATGCCAATTAGTATGTTTCTTTTCGGCACGGAAATTAAGAGTTGTGAGTGTAGAATGAGTTAGTGCGAGTAATATTTTATTGTTGAGTGTGAAAAAGCTGCATTTTTAGAAATGTGATAATTTGGTTAGGACCCCCAATTTGGTAAGTATGCCAATTGGAGTGGGACGGAGGGAGTATTATGTTAAATAAAATAATTATTTTGTGAAAAAAATATATTTTATTTATAATTTTGTAAAATAATTTATTCAAATTTAATTATTAATTTTTAATTTGGAATTAAATAAATAAAAATATAATATAATAATTTGATTAAAAAAATTGGATAAATAGTAAAAGAATCAAAATAAAATATTATTTATTGAGTAAAATATAGAGTTGTTTGTTGAGATGAAAAATAAAAATTGAAATCTAAACCGCAAAATAAAAATAATATGCTCCATTATAGAGTTTCCTCCAGATTGGGTTGGATTCGATTTGTCACGTATTTATAATCATGGTCGAGATACAATATCTTCATTCATTGAGACATTAATACATCGACCACACTATTTTCAACACTCTCTCTCTCTCTCTACACATACCTGTAATCATGGATGCCTCTTTTACCAGTCTTCATGTGGCCATCCTGTCCAGTCCCGGCATGGGCCACCTGATCCCTGCACTGGTGCTGGGAAACCGCCTAGCCTCACACCACAACGTCAACGTCACCGTTCTTCTAGTGACGGCGGCGGCGGCGGAGTCAGAGCTCCTCAAGGTCGACCTCCACAAGCAAGTTCAGCTAGTGGAGCTCCCTCCCGTCGACGTTTCCCACCTCGTCCACCCCTCCGCCCAAGTCGTCACCCGCCTCTGCGCCATGGTGCGCGCCGCATCGCCTCTGGTCCGGTCCGCCATCGCCGCCATGGAGCCCCGCCCCAACGCCCTCGTCGTCGACCACTTCGGCACTGAGATGCTGCCCATCGCCGCCGAGTTAGGCATGGCTAAGTACGTGTACATCCCTACCACTGCATGGTTCACTGCTCTTACCGTATACTGCCCGATTCTTGATCGAGAAATCCAGGGTGAATACGTTGATCAGAAAGAACCGCTACAGATCCCGGGGTGTAAACCGGTCCGGCCGGAGGATGTGGTCGACCCGATGCTAGACCGGAGCGATCAGCAGTATTTGGAGTATTTAAGAATGGGGAGAGAAATTCCTTTGTTTGATGGGATTTTGATTAATTCTTGGAAAGATCTCGACCCAAAAACCCTCCATGCATTCACTCACAACGATACATTCAAATCGCTGATCCACATCCCGGTTCGCCCCATCGGACCGCTCACCAGATCGATCGAGCCGGACGACGATTCGAACCGCGAATTGACAGCCTGGCTGGACCGGCAACCGGATGAGTCGGTGGTTTTCGTGTCGTTCGGCAGTGGCGGAATGTTGTCGCAACAGCAAATGACAGAGCTCGCCTGGGGTTTGGAGCAGAGCCGGCAGAGATTTGTCTGGGTGGTGCGCCCGCCCACCGCCGGCCGCGTGGACGACGCTTTCTTCTCTCAAACCAACGCCTCTCACGGCGCTCCAAGCTTCTTGCCGGAGGGATTCACGGCGCGCGTGCTGGATAGGGGATTCTTAGTCCCGAATTGGGCGCAACAAGTGCGGATCCTGAATCACCGCGCAATCGGGGGATTCTTATCCCATTCTGGGTGGAATTCGACGTTGGAGAGCGTCACGAGAGGCGTGCCGATGATCGCATGGCCCCTCTATTCGGAGCAGAAGATGAACGCCGCCTTCTTGGCGGAGGAGGCCGGCGTGGCGTTGCGGCCCACGGCGAAGCAGGTGGTGGGGAGGGAGGAGATCGAGAGAATGGTGAGGGCGTTAATGGAGGGAAAAGAAGGTAAGCGTTTGAGAGAGAAGGTTAAGCAGTTGAAGAAGAGTGGAATGGAGGCTCTACACGTCGGTGGTTCATCCCACAGTTCCATGTGCGAGCTGCTTGCAGAGATCGCCAATAAATGAATGCCACGGTTTGCTTCCAATTTCCTGTTTCTTTTCCATATTATATTAATATATTTTCTTGTAATAAATTATTGTGCTTATTATGTTTGCTTTTATAAGTAAACAATAAGTTGTTGCATGTACAGCAGCACTAGTTGAGTCGTGTTTATTAAAAATGAAATTGAATTGAATCAAGTAGTATTTTGTTTAAATTTGATTCATTTAGTATTAAGTTGGGTCGTTGAGTTATGAATTTTCTTAAAAAGTTATTTATTCCAAAATTTATATTACAGTAATACTTAAATTTGACTTTTTTCTCATGATTTGAAAGATATGTCATTTTTAATACTCTTATATCAACAAACTTGCTCACAATATCATAAATCAAATACTATAAAACTCAAGCTTAGTACATTTAATAAACGATATTCACTAAACAATCAAGATCAAATCAGCTCTAATTGCATGCTACCATATAATTATATATCTTAAGCCAAAAAAATGAATATTTTCACTTGCACCCCGGAATGGAACATCGTTCTATAGACAATTTTAAAGAGAGATATAATAGACATGGAGTATGATGAACAAAAACCAAAAGCAAACAGATTATCGTACAGTAACGGATCCAGAAAGGGGAAGAAATATACAGAATTGTTAAGAATATAATTGAATAAGCAAAAGCTGAGAAAGCTCAAAGTAAAAACAATGGTTTGCAAAATTCAACTGAATTTCTTCACAAGGCGTCAGGGCTGAGCAATGCGCTTGACAATGGCGGCCATGTACTTGCCCTGGTGCTCTGCAAGGGCCAGCTCCATTTCACTCGCCTCTCTCGTTCCGTCACCTGCGAAAACTCCAGCACCATATGGGGAACCCCCTCTGATGGAATCCATTCTGAACATACCCGCCCCAAAAGTGTATCCTATAGGAACAAAGAGCATTCCATGATGAGCTAACTGGGTAATCGCCGTCCACCTGCACATTTTCGAACCAGTCAGTCGATTTCTCAATGTCGTATGCAAGAAAAATAAGCTAATGTGAGGTAAGAACGCACAAATAAATGGAATTTCTGTTGAAGGGGAACTTTTAGAGCAAGAATCTCATAGTGGGAATCTCCATATATGTAGTGAGATGAGGTAAATATATCAAACACAAAAAAAAAAAAAAAAAAAACTTGCATGACATACACATGCTGGAAAATAACTTGTTCAAAAAATATCAATGTTAAGTACAACACGAAGCTAAATACTGGGGGTCGCAAAAAAAATCAACTGAATCATCCCCAAGAAAATCTCACATCTATAGAGTCATACTATGCAAGCAGAACTAGAATTGCAATCAAATATGGCAGTAAAAGAGAGATCTAATAATGAAGCAGTTCCAGCTGTCTAAGAAAAGTGATAATGTAGCTAAACGTTGATGAAGAAAACCAAAATTTATTTCTCCAAAGATGGAACTTCTTATACAAAAGTAATCCTGGCATCATACTATCCCTGTTTAAATATTTCCCCTGTACTGAAAGTTCTACTCAATTCCAGGCTTAGCAAATCGTAGGCTCAGACAATTCAAGCTTAATTCAAGTTCTTTAAGTAACCCCGCAAACAAAAATATGCAAAGAAAATAAAAAGAGTAGCTTATTTGCCAAAAATAAACCTAGAAAACAAAAGAGAGTATCAAATGCAAGATGGCCATACTTCATTCCGCTTTGAATTATCTTAAATGATACTGAAACCAAGATAAAGGCCTAAAGCTGAAAAATCCCATATGAGCATCTGAGTTATAACTTAAATTTAACTAAAGGCACTAAATATTGTTTAGATCCATATACTACCAGCTACTAAATTCAACCAGGGCTCTGACAAATGGAAATCTAAAAAACATTCCCATTTAACTTTTCTGCTACTATTAAAAAGAAGGGTTTGTTTCAAAGAGTCAGATTATCCAGTTTCCTCTAATAGATGAAGTCAAGTTCCAACTCTCCTCATGAAAGTTGGTCATGAAGTCTGCACAATATCAAAATGGATCTTTATGAGAAGACAGAGGGCCTTGCAAGGAAGACATCCATATTTATTCCCTGGCTTTCTCTTCTTTCATTTTCTTGTAGAACTAAACCTTGACGGACCACATATACATAGAGAAAGGAGACCAACATCTTAAACCTGGTGCAGGAATTTTTTGACTTAAGATTTATAACACAATTTTTTTTTGTCAGAAGCAAGTGGATTGATTATGTTTGTTCAAAGTTTCTTAAACACACTTGTTAGCTCAATCGAACAAAACGGCAAGAATATCTAATGGATAAAAGAAACACAGTTGAACAATCAAACATAGATTCAAAGACAAATCAACAAATCTAATGCATAGAAAACATATGAAAAAAAAGCTATTAACCTGATAGTTGGGCATTTTGAAGTATAATGAAGAGGAAACATATATGAAAACCTAATGGATAAAACTATATTTCAAGTCTAATCTAATGAAGAGGAAAGAAATCTAAAATCCACTTGATGAAACTACATTTTCCAAAACCAGTGATGAGAAAACGAACGTATAAATCTAATGCAAAGAACCAGATAGATAAGACTACAATTTATACTCATTTCCCACATAAGCAAAATCAACACCCGACTATCGGCGAATTGAAAATTTGAAGTATCGAAACAAGAAATTTGATCCCCCTCTGAGAAACCCTCTTCAACTCATGTTCCAATTTTTCAAAACATATTTGTCATCAAATGGAAAATAAATGCATTGCCAACATAAAATATATGAGAAAAAACAGAAAAAGAAAGGATAGAATGAGGGGATTACGCAGTGGTCTCTTGGCCGCCGCCTTGCGTCCCAGTGCTGACAAAGAATCCGGCAGGCTTCCCGGCGAGCTTCTGCTCTTTCCACAACTGGCCGGTGGAATCAAAGAACGCCTTCATCTGCGCAGCCATGGACCCGTACCTTGTCGGAAACCCAAAAAGAAACCCATCAGCACCCGCCAAATCAGCGGGCGATCCGATCTCAGGAATGGAATCATCCTTCGGCGGGGCCCGCATTTTGGCTAGAGCTTCGTCGGTCAAAGTTTCCGGCACCCTGTACAGCACGGCCTCGACTCCAGCCACGCTGTCAGCGCCCCGCTTCATCCGCCGGGCTAGGCCTTCGACGTGTCCGTACATGGAGTAGAACACTATAAAGAGTCTGAGATTTAGTGGCTGCTCGGCAGGGGCAGCAGCAAGAACTTCACCGGCAGGTCTAGAGGCGACGGAATCTTCGGTGGCAGGTGAATGGGACTCGGGAATTTCACGGTCGTCGGCCGCCGGGGCGCCGTGGGTGGTTCTTTTGGGGTACTTCTTCTTGCTAGGGACACAGCCCCCGCCTTTCCCCATCAGTAGTTGCGGATCAAGAAATTAAGAAGATGGGAGTGGGACGCGGCGGCGGTGAATGACGACTGCGGAGCTACCACAAACAATCGAGTGTTGATGACAGGCAGAGGTTAGTCGGAGGTGTAAAACGGCGACGTTCGCTAATAAATGGGTAGGGTTGAGAATTGTATGATCTTTCGGGTCCTGGATTGAGAATTTTTGTGATCTTTCAGGTCCTGAATTGACAATTAATCTTTCGGGTCCTGAATTGACAATTAAACTATCTTTCCGGTCCTGGATCGATAAAACTCCAAACTTGAAATTGAACACACACCACTTCGCCGCACTATTTTCAATAAGGGAAAACTATTTAAAATACCCTATTATATTGGTCAACCCTCAAAAATACCACAATCTTTATCTGTCAATGAATTATACCCCAATCTTTTTTTCTGTCAATTAAAAATACCCCGTAATGCTAATATTGTTAAATTTGTGATGAATCATACCTTAAATCTTATGTGGCGTATATGTGGCATTTTTCTTTTCTTTTTATGGAATATGTGGCATATTAAAGATTAAAATAAAAATAAAAAATCTAACTAAATTAAAAAAATACAAATTAAAATTTAAAATTAAATTTTCAACCAAAAAGAAAAAGAAAACAACATAAACCCTTCCCCTCCCCCACCATAACGTAAACCCTTCCTGCACATAAAATCCCAAATCCATCGATTTTTATGCCAAGAACACGATCTATGCAGGGATAATACAATAACCAGGTTCACAATCTTCTTATTGCTAGTAAATTTAAATTATCGAATATATTTTTGTGTTGAGGTATTATGAGTTGATGTATTCTCATCTTATTTGAAAATTTTGTGTTTTTTATCATTCTTATGACGGGGTTTTGAGATTTGATATTTTTTTAACTCCATTCATTTGTTCCTCTAACTGTCTGTAAGTTTAGTCATGACTGAAATTATGGTTTGACATGTAAAACTAGTGATCTCGAGTTCTTTTGTAATTGTTTGTATTCTTATTCATACTTATTGAAGTAGTTCTAATTTGAGTGGTTTTTTTTTTGTTCTATTGTTAGATTTCAGATTATGTACTAATTTTTTTTAGTTTTGAATTACTCATAATCTCCAGACCTCTTGTAGTTATTGTCTTCAACTACAAATTATATTTATTAAAGCAAATCTTGATGGGTGTATCAAATTGTTGTAGGTGATGGACAAAAGTCATGAATATGAGTCCGATTGTGATGGTTTGGTAGAAATTGATGAGGAAGTTATATCAGAATATGAGTCGTCAGATGATTCATATGCTTCCTTAGATTCTAATGAAGAAGAAGTGGGATATAGGAGGAGTAAACGAACGAGAAGAACAGGAACATATAATGCCAGCACCATTGATTCTGGAAGAATATCTTAAATGAATGATGCACACATTTTTCTCAATAGATTAGTTAGCTAAGAAAATCTGTGTATTCTGATTATTAGATACTAGTATTTTTGTATTATCAGTTATTGTGATGCTCAAGATTTTATGCATTATTTGGGAATTTGTTATTCATTTAAGCATTTCTCAGTTTATATTTTATCAATTGGAGATGTGTTGGTTTTGTGGTGTTTTCCTTTTCTTTTGATATTGCTGCTTATTGCCTCGATTTGTATAGATGAAAAAAAACTCATGTTTTAAGGGAAATCATCTTGATGACAGTGATGCCTCAATTTTTGTTCATTCTGTATTACAGGATCTATATTATGTGGAGTTATTCTCTTGAATTATATTTTTTGGTTAAATAACTTTTATGAAGATGGCTGTAATAAACTAACTGGTAAGTGAATTGAGTTTTTATTTATTTTTTGTTAATTAGCCGATGACTTTAATCAAAAACAGTGAAATGGAGTAACACCAGCTATGTTGATGCATTACTTTGTTCAGTTCACCAATATAAATTTTGTGTTGCCTGCTGAATTATGAATCCTCACCAATTATTTCAAAACCAAAATAAATAGATAATTGACAATTT
>JAPKLW010000482.1:190321-255090 GCA_026898455.1 Plectranthus barbatus
TATTATCGAAATTGGACCCATTCTAAAATCTTACTATATAATTATATGTATACAATTTACAGTGATTCGGTTATATAAATATCAAAATATTGTATATTTAGGTCAATTCAAGATTTTAATAATATTTATATATTACTATATAAAAGCATGATCATAAAAATATAATCTATATAATATACTAAAGAAATTTCATAAATTTCCCTCCAAAGTTTTTGAAAATGTACAATGCTAAATAAAATATACTCCCTCCGTCGCGGTTGATTAGTCCCATTGAGATTTGGCACAATAACCAATGCGAGTAGAGATAGAGGAAATGAATATTTTATTAGTGAGTGGAGATTAACTTTCCATTTTAGGTAAATGGACAATTAAATGGGACGGACGAAAAAGAAAAGAGGGACTAATGAAGTGGGACGGAGGGAGTATTAAATAAATTGATTAATATTTTGCAATTATTTATTAATTTTAAAAGATAATTATAGTTGCAATTAACCAATTTTTTATTTATTGTGTTCATCCACCCATTTTCCAAATTTAAACAATAACTATGGTTTTTTTTATGTGAATTCAAGTTCTAAATATTACCAAATTTAGGATCTTTACACTTTCATTAAAAAAATGTATTTTGAACAATGTGGAAGTCTGATAATTCTTTACATATGAGATACCATAGATGAATTAAATTTATATAAACTATAATATTATAAATTATAATAATTAATATGTGGAAAAGATGTCAAAGTTATTCAATTAATATATGAAGAATTTAATATATGCATATATGCTATTAATAGAATTTAGTATATATTATTTTTCATTTGAAAAATATTTTACTTATTCATATGATAAATACAACTTACATTTTATAAGTATTCTTATTTTGGTATTCTTTATACAAATTTTAAATATTAATATATTTTTTTAATATATATAATACTTAGGTTTATCTGGATGAAATATAAGTTTAAAAATAAATATATTATCTTATATTAAAATTTAAAGGGCATAATTCTAGTATCATAAAACCAAAATCTTTTATATATTCTCATAAAAATTCATATTATGGGTATAATTATGTGTATACAATTTATAGTGATTCAATAATATAAATCTCAAAATCTTGTATATAAATAATTATTACGACTATAATTTTATAAATTTTTTACATAATTATATTCATAATTCGGTAATTATATAAATACAGTAATTATAGCTATAATTATACATATTTATAAAATATATACCAAATCTCACTAAAATTATTGAATTCAATAATTATAATTGTAACTATCAAATTCATATCAATTGCCAAATCATTAATTACCAAATCAACTTAATATTTAAATCTATTATAAAAAACAGATAAAAAAATAAATATTGTTATAATTGATCCAAAAAAAAACTGCTACTATAACTATTTTCGCTTATTTTTATGTAACTAACTATTCTCTTTTTATATATTTGTAGATAAAGCATACATAAATGTATGTTGTTAAATCTATTGATGTAATTAACAATTTTTATGATGCATTAATTATGAAAGTTCATTTCGAAGATGCAGAGAGAAAGAGAAGTAAATGGTTGAAAATAGAAAAAAAAATTTCAATAAAACCTATTGAAAATTTTCTAAACAATAAAAAATAATGAAAATAGTTTTGCATCAGAAATTATAAATTATAAAATAAAATTTATCATATCAAGAAAATAATATATAAACTTCGATCGAAAAATGCAAGTGGTTAACACTTTGCCTATGGTTAATTGGCTATATTTTCGAGTCGTGTTGAAAAACCCACTTCCCATTTAAATAGTATATCTTAATTTAAAAACAAAATAATGTATAAATATTTTTTTAAATAAGAAACGAACATTTATGATTATAAAATAAAATTTACAATTAATCAAAGTAAATGTAAGTTAATATAATTTGATATATGTATAATATATATATAAATTATATGTGTTATCATATAATTTTGTAGTTTATGAATTTTAAATATCCATATTATTTATCTACAGCAAACAGTGTTAATTAACAGATGATTCATCCATTAAACTCGGTGTGGCACACATGTGCCATACATGTGGCATTAATTATTAGACCAAGTTTAACAATGATCTTTTGTGGTCTGGTTTCTGCCACATCACATAAATAATAATAAAATTATTAAATGCATTCAAATCAAGCTTGTAAAGGGTCGATCTCAAACCACATTCAACCCACAAGGTCTGTGGGTCTCACTAAACATTTCATTAAAGTTTTTATTGAAAGACTTATAATATGATAACACTTGTTATCATTGTATTGATCTATTATTGTTTTATATATACAACAATAAAATTCATATATCTTTTATATAATGATATAAAAATAAATAATAAATATACCAAAATTCATAATTTTGAATTCTTTACAAATAGAGACCAATTTATATATATATACACTAAATTATAATCTATTAATCTCCTCAATTCATTTTTTATTGCATTAACCTATAATGTAATTTTTTTAAACTAGCTGATAAATTTATTACTCCCTCCGTCCCGGTCAAATTGTCCACATTTGACCGGACACGATAACCAATGCATGTGAGTAGTAGTAGGTGATAGTGAGATGAATATTTTATTGATGAGTGTGAGAAATTTGCTATTTTAGGAAAGTGGACTAATATTGTGGGACAGACAAAAAAGGAAATATGGACAATTTACTTGGGACGGAGGGAGTATTTGAATAGAGTTTTTGTAGATAAGTTTTGTATTGGTTCATTAATTCTTTATATGTATATAACATTAAAATTGATATATCTTTTATATAATAAAATAAAAATAAATTATAGATATACCAAAATTCATATTTTTAAATTCTCTATAAATAGGGTCTCAGCTTTCACGACGTTGTTATTAGGGCCAGGACGGTGCCAAGTGCATGGTCCGAAACAGACAAATACAATAGCAATGTCTCACCCTGCTCCGATTTCGAAAGTAGCGGAGGGTTCGCTAGGTACTCCTTTAGTTGTTCCAAAACTTTCGCGCATTCCTCTGTCCATGCAAATTGCTTTCCTTTTTGTAAGACTCGGAAGAAGTCGTGTGTTTTATCTGAATAACGTGATATAAACCGGCTCAAGGCTGCCAACCTCTTGATAAGTTTCTGGACTTCTTTCAGGCTTCGTGGGTGAGCCAGCTCTTTCACCACCCTGATCTGTGTCGGATCGGCTTCTATTTCTCGATTAGTTACGACATATCCTAAGAACTTTCCTGAGGCCACCCCGAACGTGCACTTTGTTGGATTTAGTTTCATATTGTATTGCTTCAAGATATCGAAGGCTTGCTTTAAGTGTTGTACGTGCTCTGTGGCCTTCTTGGATTTTACCAACATATCGTCGATGTATACCTGAACATCTTATTTACAAGGCGTTGATAGGTCGAGCCTGCATTTTTGAGCCCAAAGGGCATCACTTTATAGCAATAGATTCCCTTATTTGTCATGAATGTCGTCTTCTCCTGATCATCTGGGTGCATCATGATTTGGTTGTATCCCGAAAATGCGTCCATGAAATTGAGTAGTTCATGACCCGTTGTGGCGTTGACTATACTATCGATGTGTGGCAGAGGATACGGGTCTTTTGGGCAAGCCTTGTTGAGATCTCTGTAATCCACACACACTCGATTCTTCCTATTCTTCTTCTTTACCACAACAACATTAGCTAGCCATGTCGGGTATTTTACTTCTCTAATCGAACCGATCTCGAGTAGCTTTTATATTTCCTTGTTGATATCCTCATTCTTTTCTGGCAAGAATTTCCTTCTTTGTTGTTGCACGGGCTTCATGTTGGGGTTAACTTGCAACTGGTGCGTCATTATTTCCGAATCTATATCGATCATATCCTTATGTGGCCATGCGAACATTGAGCGCTCCTTGGCTAGAAACTCCAAAAGCTCGTTTTGGACTCCCGGGTCGAGATCGCTTCCGATGTTGGTCTTCTTATTTGGGTCCGACGGGTCAAGCCCCACCTCTGTTGTGCTGTCGAACTCTCTTGGTGGTGGCAGTGGCGGGTTGGTCAGGAAATGTTGCTGCGAGCACACTGCTTTGAAGCTCGCATAGTAGCATTCTTTGGCGGCAATTTTGCTCAACTTTGATCGTGTGAACTCCGTCTGTGGTTGGAAACTTTACCATTTGATGGTACGTGGACGGTACTGCTTTAAGATGATGGAGCCACGGGTGCCCTAGTAATGCATTGTAAGCGCTTGGTGCTTCGATAATCATGAATTCCGCCGCAATAGGTTGGTAAATTTATAGTTCCCACTGTCATCTGTACTCCTCCGTTGAATCCGATCAGCGGGGTTCGACACTTTACAATCCTCTCTTCGGGTATCTTCATTTCCTTTAATGCGTGTTAGAAGAGGATATTGGCCGAACTGCCGTTATCCACCAAAATTCTTTTGACGATGCAGTCCAATACCTGTAGAGAGATAACTAGGGAGTCGTCATGCGGGTGGTTTAATTCTTGCACTTCCCTATCTTTAAACTCAATCGGTGCATGTGTGGGTTGCCTCGCAGCGTAACGACCTCTTCGCGGTATTGCCTCCTAGCCCGCTTGGCAGCTGACCTAGTTATTCCACTGATCTCGGATCTGCCGGTGATACAATTGATGGGGCAAACTGGGGCCGGCGATTTGTCGGTCCGGCCGGCATCTCCTGCGGGATGTATAGTCTGCTTCTCTCGGGTCCAAGTCCGTTTCCCCTTGTCTGTTAGGAATTCTGCAAGTAAACCCTTTTTCAATAACTCGACCACCTCCAACCTTAGTGTGCAGCAGTCCGCTGTAGTATGTCCGTGGTCATTGTGGAAGTCGCAGAATTTCTTAGGATCCCTCATGGATGGATCCGTCTTTATCTTTTGTGGCCACCTGACCTTCTCTGGTATCTGTCAGAGTACGTTATGCACCAGATCTGTCGGCTCGATTGCGAGGGTGTACTCCGGCACGTAGGAGTTCAGCGTGTTAACCTATGGTGGTTTGCTGCTCGTCAGTCGGTCGTACGGGTGCGAACGTGCAAGGCGCCTATCTCGTTGTTCGTGCTATTGATCATCTCGGGCTACCGACCTCCCCCCGCTGCGTCGTGCCTTTCTGTAAGGTTCATCCTCTTCCCACTTGATCAACGCCCCATGCCCGATTAAGAGCGTCATCCATAGTTTGGCAAGGGTAGATCGACAGTTCCATGTAGAGGTCGGAATCGACGTCCAGGCTCTTGGTGAACGCTCGTATTGTGGTGTTGTTCGGGCAGTTCGGCACGACCACCATTTTTTTGTTAAACTGTGACAGGTAGGCTCTAAGTGGCTCTCCGGGTCTCTGGATCACCGCGTATAAATCATCTGGATGCTTGTCAAGCTTCCTGCTACACGAGTACTGCCGGAGGAAGAGCTGGTGCAATTCGAAGAAAGTTGAAATCGATCCTCTAGGCAAGCTGATGAACCACTGAAGGGCAGGTCCAGTTAGGCTCGAGCCAAAGCTTTTACACATGCAGGCCTCACGCTGTGCGCTGGGAATCGCTAATGCGGACATTTTCTGCTTGTAGACTGCTACATTATTTTCCGGATCGGAAGTGCCATCATAGAGCGCGAAGCTGGGCGGAGTGAATCGATCCGGGAGCTCGGCCTCCGCGATCTCCGGCGCGAATGGTGACTCTGCATAACTTTCTCGGGGGATAGTTCTTTCCGGTGGCTAGAGGCCTGACACCCTGGCGATTAAAGATTCAAAGTAGTTCAACCGTTGCTCGAACCGCCTTTCCATTTGTGCCAGTATAGCGCTGCCCGCCACACCCGAGCTCGTCAGCAGGTCTGGGTTCACACGTTGATTCTCCGGGGGAGTTCTCGGTGTTGCGTGCTCGGTTCCATTTTTTGTAGTTTGATTGAACTCGTCTCGCAGATCCCTAGCCATAGCGGGTTGCCTTCTACTAGTGCTTCCTGGCTCCTCCACTATTGGTTGCGCGTTGAGTTGCTGCTGCAGCCGTCGCTTATCTTGTTCAAGGAGTTGGTACTTTTGGGTCATGGTGTCCACTTGCACTCACATTTTTTCCATGAGGCCCCTGGCCGTTTGAACCTGGCTTACCAGCTGAGCCACGTACGGTTCTTGCATTAGTGATGGGGGCTGCGGTGGGAAGGATAGTTCGCTGAGTGGGGTTACGTTGAAGTTTCACCGGATATCATCCAAGGTCTCACGATGGTCTCGATGTTGGCCAGTCCCCCGACCCATCATTGTCGATTGCCCTCGTTCCGCTCCGGTGGGAGTTCCACACCCCACAGTTGATGGATTTTGTATACTGAAAGCATTTATTACAATGAGTATACAATGGTTTATTTCTCCTATCTGTCAAACAAACTTACATGTATGTAACAATGGTATCCTCTTGTCTCACCGATAGGGACGATCATACGTCATGTAGTAGATCGCGGAAGACAGTATGATTACTTGACCTAGTGAGACATAAACTTCATCACAGCCGAGATAGCGTATGAGGATACGTCTATCCGAATGGCTGCGACATTATCGGAATAAGTAGTCTGTCTTGGTTACTTGCCATGCTGGTACACAAGGGTGGCGTATTGATGGACCGCAGTGAGGTGTATTCGACTGTCTAACATCAGCAAATACAAGATCTCGTTCTTGATTGAGTCCAAACCCTAACGAAGGTTCAGGGGTTTGCACGGATTGAATGTTGCTTTGACTTGCCATGGTAGAGAGCCTAAGTAACGTGCTCGTATATCCGCATCTTGGGTAACAACAGTTCGTGTAGTACTGCCTGAGACTGGGTTTAGATAATCATATCCGAGTAATAGGATGAGGACATTCCCTGAGGAGCTCAATGAAATTCATCGTGTCAAAGTCCTGCAGGCTGATTAAGTTCAGGCACGAGTGATAAGGATTGAGTGGTACTACTCAGGAATAACAAAATATTAATTAATTGTAGATAGAGCTTGTCATAAGCTCCGATTAATTAATGAATGTTCGGTAGCCTTAAATATGGGGATTCTCAATTAATGCAGCCCGTTCTCATAACGTGGTAATAAAGGGGTAAGTCAGTATTAATTCTGTGGTGAAAAAGAATTAATATTAATTAATTAATTGTGTCCTGGGTTGTGGACATGAGAAGTAATTAATTTATAGGCCCACTTTATTATTTGCATTAGGTCCCAGGACTGGCGCAATTATATATGCTGAAAAAAGGCCCAGTAGCCCATTAGGGATAAAAACCTAGGTCTATAAATAGACAACACTCTCTCTGAAACCCTAGCCGCTTCATAACATTCAAATCAGTTTGAAACCCTAGGGAGAGAGAGAGTAGTGGGCGGCGCCTGTAGAGGGGAGAAGGAAGATTTCTCTGCTCCGGTCTACATCACATATCTGTGGAATCCTCACCAGTAGCAAATCTGAACAGCATTGGGACACAGCCCTGAAGATCTGATCTGGAGAACAAGATTTTGTTTTCTTTAATTTTCTTATTCAATTAAATCTTGAAATTAATATTTTAATTCATATTCCACAGATTTATTGAATCGCGTGGTTGAATTAAAGGGAATATTCAAACGCGAAAGATCGGATCAGACTCTGCGGATTTACGGTAATCTCTTAATCCACGAATTGAATAAATTCATAGGAGCCTGCTAGGTTTTTATTGTGAATTTTGATTATATGCAATATCCGTAAATCGATCCGGTTCACTTGGGTTTTTGTGATTC
This sequence comes from Plectranthus barbatus, assembly GCA_026898455.1. Taxonomy (NCBI): domain Eukaryota; kingdom Viridiplantae; phylum Streptophyta; class Magnoliopsida; order Lamiales; family Lamiaceae; genus Plectranthus; species Plectranthus barbatus. The sequence continues at coordinate 198,054 of JAPKLW010000482.1, forward strand.
GGTTCACTGAAAATCCCTACAACAGTTGGATTGGCTCCTCGTCTCTGGTTAACTCCTCTCCCTGCTCCTGAGGGTGGAGTGGTCCCTTCTGTAACCAGTTCGATGGGTCTGGAGTTATTTCCTTCATCTGCCATTTTCTGCAAAGAAAGAATTAACACGCCTTCGTTCTTGGGCCCCACGGTGGTCGCCAAATTGTTGCGGGTATTTTTGTGTATTAGAAAGCCCAATAACGAATTCTATAACTAGAAATGTAATGAACATAATTACGACGCAAATTGTTGAAAACTGAATTAAAAAGCTAGTACTAAACTATTATTGAATGCAAATAATGGATAAATTGAACTGCTTCGACCAAGTATATCAACAAGAAAATAAGGAATAATGCATAATTAGATGAATTTGCTCCTTTTTAGCTAAGGTGATGATTAACCCTTTGATTTTGCATTTCCCAGAAGGCAAAAACTTGCGTTAGGCAGGCCTAAAAGGTTTAGGCGGGTTTTATCCTACCCAAATAGGTTGACCCATCCCAAATAGGGTTTATTAATTCTAATTAGGGTATATTATATGGGTTTGGGCTTGGATTAATAGATAAAATCCGCCTAAATCGTTTAGGCCTGCCTAACCCAAGACCTTCCCTTCCCAGAATATTTATAGGGATCTTCAAATGGGTTCGAAATGGGTAACGACTCCGGATCTTCCGCCTCGCAGTAATGACTGACAATTAACTCCTCGATTGCGCTGATATTGGTTTTCGTGAGAGCCGCCCCTCGCTTTTACTCCCATTTATTGCCCCTTCTATCCGCACGTGTATATCTCTGACTTTAATTACGCTTTATCGAATTGACCACATCAACCTGCCTTACTGTCCTTTTATTCTGACTTCTTTCTGGCTGAATCGAACTACCTCCAGTCGAGCTGCATTTCGAACTAGTTGAGATGAATTAATTTTGGCTTGTTTATTGGGCCTATAATCCGGGCCAATTAACCTTCTTTTTATATGAGATAAACTTTGGGCCACATTTCTGTGCCTTTTAATCAGGCCACTTATTTTTGAGCTTCAACAAATACTATTTGCTGTTACCTAGCTACTAGTCAAACTTGCGAAATCACATAGTTATAGACTATAATAAAATCAAATAGAACTTAAGATTTTAAATTCGGTAACTTATAAAAGAAAAAAAGAATATGATAGAATTCAGTCAAAGACTCAAAACTAAGACTTTGATCCACTTCAACTTTAATTTACTTAAAATAATTTTTAACAGTCTATTTGAATTAATTTGTCAAATATATTTGAAGTAAATGACTGGATTAATAATCAAAATGTGCATGAGATCTCATTCTCTTGTGGTCTAGACTAGATGATAACCATGCCATGTCATGCATGTGACTTATATATAGACTATAGTCCTTCACTCTAATGGGCTAACTATACCCCAAAGACTGTGTGACATAATTAGCCGGCCTTTACTCCAAGTCTGCAACAAAAATTTAGGCTCAGATTATGATATTTGTATTGAAGTTCTCTGGCTATAGCAATACCGTCGGAGAATATTTTAATAGCTAGGACCAATTTGTTCTTGAATACATATATTGCACACAGAAAGTGATCATTTCAAACAGGAATCCTAATCGTTTTGGGTGTGCCAGTTTCAACATACAATTGAATCATTGAACTGTAAAAAATATTAATTTTAAAAAAAATTTGAAAAATGGTTCGATCGTTTCCATTTCCAAACCGTTTGAAATAGTAGCAAAATTCAAAATTTTGAAATTTTAAATCGGACATTCAAAGCGCCTCCATGTCATCTTGAACCCGAGGTTCGATCGAATTTTTTTTAAAAAATAAAATTTAAAATTTGATTGAACCGCCAGTTCGGAATCGAAATTGCTAAAGTAATGGGCCGGTTAAAGTTCCAAATTTTTGAAATCGGAACCTAAACCTGAACAGTGGCCACCTTTAATTGCGCACATCCCCTACTATCCTATTTGTGTTAATTATTTAAAATGACCAAATTTATAAAGCACATCATGAATTTGACCACTATTATAAATACATCTCAAAATATAGCCATAAGTACAATTTTATACATTTGGAATCAATTTAAATTTGATTTGAAAGCAAATTCTTTGACACTTTTAGTTAAATTCAGTTTTTAACAAATTCAAGAGAGAAATGTGAATTAATATGAATAAATAGAGATAAAATATTAAAATTTGATCTCACAAATTATTTGGAATGATTTTTATTTATATATATATATTTAAAACTTTTTAAACCTTGGTCGCTCCCGTGTCGCATCCAATCGCTCTAGGGTCGTCCCGAGTTGATTTTTTATATATATATTTTAATTTTTTAGACCCAAGTCGTGTTCGGGTCGCGGTCGCACTCACACTCACACACTGACACAAATTCTCTCACACGCAACACATATTTCTCTCGTATACTCACATTCTCTCACACGCAATCACATTCTCTCTCATATTTAATATTCTCTCTGTGATGTCACATTGTCACATTTTTCTTTTTTGTTTGTCTCATCTATTTGTATCATTTCCTAAAATGACAAACTTTTTCGCTCTAAGCAATAAAATATTAATTTCACTCCACTACCATACATTGGTAACTGTGCCAAAAGTAAATGAGACTACTTAGACGGGATGGAGGGGGTACTTTTTTTTTTATTACATATATTATTTCAATAAATAAAATGATATTAATTTTGAGATGAATTGATAAAAATGGCTAAAATCAATAAATGTATAAACCAAAAATGACTATTTCAAAATTTCTCTCATCCTATTTCATACGATCCAATCACAACATTAAATCGTGCATACACATCTAACTTGAAAAATTTCTCACATGACAACAACCACTTTTTAGAATCCAAAGTAAGACTCATTATCTCAGCATGCATAACTGCTCTCTGAGAATTCTTGTATAAACTTAATAAATTTTGAGCCATAAATTCAAACTTTGGTCTCTTATGTCAATATTATGCTTTATTACTTTGGTCTCTTATGTCAATATTATGCTATGAAAACATGTTGTTATTATATCATAAACATATACTCCCTCCGTCTCAAGTAAATTGCCCACATTTCCTTTTTCGTCTGTCCCACAATATTAGTCCACTTTCCTAAAATAGCAAATTCTCTACACTCATCAATAAAATATTCATCCCACTAACTCCCACTACCACTCACGTGCATTGGTTATTGTGCCCGGTCAAATGTGGACAATTTGACCGGGACGGAGGGAGTATATCACTACCAAAATTTTGGGTTTTTGCGATAGGAAAATTGCCCGTCGCAAGGAATTTTTTGGTCGCAAATTAATTTCCTTCAAAAACTTAATTTCAGTGGTCTGCATGCATCCAAGGGGATTCAAACTCGGCACCACTTTAGCGACGGATTTGTGACGAAATATTTCGTCGCTAAAATTTGCGACGAAAAATTCGGTTGCAAAATTTAAAATTTTATTTCGTCGCAATTCCGTCGTTAGTCCGTCGCTAATTCGCGACACTTTTTTTTGTTTGGTCGCAAATCCGTCGCAAATTTTCAATTTTTTTTATGTACTAAATATTGATATAGATATCTATAACAGTATTACGCACAAAACTTCTCAAAAACACAACAATCAAACCCAAACTCATATCACAACTCATACGTGGACAATTGTTTACTTGGTTCGGTTTTTCAACCTACGTCCACGAGAAAAGTAACAAAGAAGCTTTATTGATCATAGTGTAGAAGCAGGAATACAAATTCTAATTTATCTGCGGACTCTCTTTTCTCTCTGAAAATTATCGCATGAAAAATGAGAAAAAAAAAATGAAGAAGAGAATAATTAGTTTCTCTCCCCGACTTCAGCTCAAAACAGATTCCCTAACCAATTCTCACAGTCAGTCATAACTTTCCACGTGTCCCAGAACTGTTACTCATCTCAACCAGAAACAACAAGCTCAGTCTCGCACTTCTTTAAGTAAAATGCGACTTTCCCAGACTTGGATAAATTTTGTTTTCTACTTCATTCGATCACAACTAGAGCTGAAGCTAACTCCACATAAAATCATGCACAATCTTGTAGTCATACTTCACAATGTGCATGGGAGATTCGAATTCTATGCATATTATGAAGTTTTCCACTTGTTTAAGCTTGGATATCAAATCCTGCATCATAATGATATTCTATTTAGTGTTTCACTATTTCAATTACTAAATTTTATGATTGTTATAGTTGGGGCCAAGGCCTAAATGAGCCTACCCGAGCCCATCAAGGAGGCCCAAGGTCCAAGCCCAGATTCTCGCAACCGCTTAGGTCATAGCGCCGGAGGTGCAGCTTCCCAGGTTGGCCCCAAGCAGGAGCAAGACGCAGCTGAACAAGGCAGGTCGCAAGGGAGAATCCGCACCTAGAGACCTCACTAAGGAGGTCGTCCCGAGGAGGTCTCCGGATAAGGTCGCTGAGGTAGCAGTTCGCGGATAAGCATCAGTAGTTGCGAAAACAGGTGTCAGCGGTTGCAACTACTCCTATTTCCGCGGAGACAGCTCCAACAACTTCCTAAAATAATGGAAAACCTAGCGGCTAGGGTTTAGGCAGTTAGGAGACATGTATTTGACTCTCCTATGAACTATAAATAATGGCAGTCGACTTCGTTTCGAACTTAACTTGACTTCTGTACTCTCAACGCTCACTCTGCTCGACTTGTTACAGTGCGTCGCGCGCCTATTTTTTCTAGTCATTGAACTGTTATTAGATCTCTTTTCCAATTCACTTACTTATTAGTGGTTATTCTTTGTTGATCTTGCATTCATTTGTTATCTTTAATCTATTTCCACATATTATTTTTACTTTTCTCGAATTGTTTTCTGCTATTATTCTACTAATTTTTTGCCCGTATCCGTACGAAATCGAACTTCAACAATTATTAAAAAAAAAAAGGCAATAGTTTAATTAAACACTATTCTGTATACATGAGCAGTTCTTAATTCGACCTTAAGATGCGAGCTTTTTCATGTCTCTTAGAAAAAGTTAAATTGATGCCCATCTTAAGGCGTAAATTTGGGGATCTTCATTTGTAAAGTAGTGATAATTGATTTTAAAATAAAATAAGGGAGAGAAGAGAAATAGAGTTTATGGTAAGGGAAGCGGGAAAAATGGTCTAATCTTATGTTATTTTAACTTCAGTCGTAACAATTCCAGTAAATTAATATCGTGTCGTGCCTAGCTTAATTACTTTGCAGTATTTTGTTTGTATTCAGTAATATTTTAATTACTTAAATTAATTCATTAACTTTCACTGTGGCCGATGATTGGCGTATTATAACTAGTCAATGCTCTCTTAATACAGAGGTTAAGGTAGTTTGGATTTTGATGGAATATTTTATTAGAATTTTTTAATGATTATATGATTGCGATTATAATTTTCACATAAGAGTTTAGGAAAAAGGCAAAAACTTGTGTTAGGCACGCCTAAATGGTTTAGGCGGGTTTTATTCATACTCAAATGAGTTCATCCAACTAAATAGGGTTTATGAATTCCCAATTAAGATATATTAAATAGGTTTGAGTTTGAGTTTGAGTTAATGGATAAAACATGCCTAAATGATTAGGCACGCCTAATCTGAGACCTTCCCTAGAAAAAATAGTTATGTTTATGCCTCTTGTTGTGAAAGAAGTCCAAGTATGTGTGTCAATTTTATTTCCACAAATCTAAAAATGGGTATGTTTGGGATATGGTAAATCATATCCCACATCAAAGGGAGAAAAAAAGGATTATTTTTCAAAATATAAGAATCCACAAAACTTCTTTAATATAAATTTTTTTGAAAGATGCTCAAAAATAAAACAATACAGTCTTATTCGGCCACTCAAATTTAAGGTAAAATCAATAATATTATTGACCAGATAATAATTTGTATAGAAATATTGTCACTCCATCTTCCAGATGCTAAAATATAATATAATGATCGATATTAATTGAGGGTTGTTGGGAGCTAGAACCAGATCCGGCCCAACAGGGAATTAGACCAAAGTCCAATGAAGGGTCAATAATACAAGCAGTCCAACAAGGTCGCAAGGGCCCAGTTCGCCGGACCCAAACGTGCCGAGCAAGCAGCCCGTCAAGCCGAAAGCAGTTCGATCAAGGTCGAGAGCGGTTCGATCAAGGTCGAGAGCAGTTCGATCAGCAAGAGGAGGATTCGATGTAAGAGCTGCAAACCAGTTCAGCAATTACTCAACGATCAAGAAGAGATAACGGGCGCACAACGTCTAGCCCGCGAGGTTTCCGGAACTACTCAACTACCATGTGAGCAAATCGCCCCGAAATTCATGGGAACGACTCCTAACAGTCGGGAGAAGGATGTGGAAACCCTAGAGCCAGCCACTCCCTATAAATACTTTTTCAAACGTCGAGAAGGGGGATGACAACAAGAATAGAGAGAAAAACCCAGATCCTTGCTTACTAGAAATCAGGCTAAGAAATTCCAAAGCTCAAACGCCTTCATAGTTCCAGACCAGTTCGATTTATCTGTATTTTCTACTAGTAACTTGTTTATTACCATTATATACTTTTGTTATGTCGTTTCCTGTTTGTTTCCGCTCATAGTTTTCGGGGCTCCGTATTCTGAATAAATTCACCATCAACAAGGGCCTAAAATGTTTAATTCAACCATGAATTATTGATAATAATCTTTTTAATTATTATTATTATTATAAAGCCTTTTGAGAGATGCCTAAAAATTTTATTCGACAGTTCGAAATTAAGGTAAAATCAATCACATTATTGAGCAAATAATGATTTGTATAAAAATATTATCACTTCAAAACATAAAAAAATAAATTAATTATTGATCTGAATTCAAGACCTAAAATATTTTAGTAATGAATTATTGATAAAAAAAACCTCATATTTTTTTAATTCTGGAGACTAAACTTTTTATCCGGCCCAATCAAAACTAAGGAATCAAAATATATCGTACAATAGCATGGTGCAGGACCACTTTGCCATTGCGATTAGCAAGTAATTAATGCTCAATTAGTGTGCTAAAAAAAGAAGCTTTAACACCTATACAAATTACTTTTAAAAGATAATTATTTCAGGCATAAAGCAAGAAGACGAATGTGATTAGCCTGCTTTAAATCTCGAAATCTGGATCGTGATTAGCTGTTAAGCATTTAGGAGGTAAGTTGGGAAATGGGAAACAAAAGCTTAGGCTGTCGGGATAAACATAACACCGCCATTAATTAATATTAATGACTAATTAATCCAGGATAAAGAGTAAGAAGAAGCCAAATTAGGCACAATTAGAAAGCAAAAGGAATCTATTAGAATAGATATGCATGCAAAAGATATCTCCACATCACATTAGGATATCTTATTAGTTGTTATCTTTTATATCTTCAATTATTTTATTCATATCTTGTAATACTCTATATATACATGATTAATAATACATACATTATTGAGGCAAATATTATTGGTCTATCATGGTATCAGCCAAACCCTAGATCCTGACCTAATTCTCTCCCCTCTCACTCACGCTCTCGCGCCGTTCTCTCCTCTCCCTCTCGCCGATCTCCCCTCCTCCCCTCCTCAATCATGGCCGATCTTCCCAACCCTACTGATCTTCTCCCTCTCTCTACTCTCGTCCATATGATTACTATCAAACTCACATCCTCCAACTATCTTCTTTGGCGTGGGCAACTTGTTCCGCTGCTTACTTGTCAGAATCTATTAGGGTACGTCGACGGTACGACGCCCTCTCCTCCCACGACGCTCACGACTGCTGATGGCGTCTCCTCGCCAAATCCGGCATTCCTCTCTTGGCGTCTCCAGGATCAACGCCTACTCAGCCTCCTTCTCTCCACTCTCTCCAAAGAAGCAATGGCCGAAACCCTTGTTCTTCCTCTCGTTCAGTCTGGCGCGCGCTTGAGTCTGCTTTCAGCCACAAGTCCAAGTCAGAATCCTCCAAATGCCATGTCCCCTTTTTCACACTCAATTAGTATTCAATGATAAAGAGAAATAGAAAGAGTGGGATCATTATTTATTTATTTTTTGTTTATATATAAATTTAAAAAAGCCCAAGGAATTTTGAACAAACAAGAATGGGAGCTCCAAATATTAATTCATGTCTTGGAAATAGAAAACAATATTACATATTTTTGCATATACCCAAGTTTAGCTCCATTTGTGTACAATACAATGTTATCTATATTGGAAAGTATGAAAGAGTAATAAATATACAAATTAAGAATAAAAAATCACAAGATAAAATGGAATATTTTGATATTTGATGATTTCTCCTTCATCCTTATCCATTAGTTACCACCACCTTTGACTACAACACATCTTATCCAACTAGTAAACTCCCAAGTAATAATGCTTGTCTTATCCCTTGTTGGTCGTGACAACTTCCTCAAATAGAAGCTATGTATACCTAACTACTAAATCCAATGACTCATCTAACCACAAAAGAAAAGAATAAAAATAGTTTTAACTAAAAAGAATTGGAGTATTGTTACTCTATATATTGAAAAATAGTTTAATTAATTATCGATTTAGAGCTTAAAACATATTGAAGTTCTCAATTTAGGAGCTGATAATGAAGATCCGAATTGATAATTTCTTGAATCTTATTAGTCATGAATTGAAATTTTATTTTTAAGTCCCGAAGTAGCAATTAAACTATTTTAATCTTAGGTCCTAAATTTATAATACTCCCAAAAAAATTTACAACTAGATCATCAAAAGTTGTAATTTCTTCAAGTAATTAACCACATGATTAGACATCATATGATGCACTAGAGGGGAGATGAATGCATTCAATCACATTTTATGGACACTTAGTCTTAACATATATATGAAATATGACATATAATCAGTAATTATAATTTTATTTATCGTTTAACAGATACATGTAACATCTACGTTATTGTGATTCTTTTTCTTCTATCGAACTACAAAAGTCTTCGCGTCCTAACTATACCCTCTCCCCAACCCTGTGGGACATGGTTCACCATCCGGGCTAGAGGGGGTGCATAGAGCTAGTACTACAAAGTTTCTATTTTTGGAAAATAGAGTTCCCACCACTTACCCTAAATGGTGTGTATTTTTAGGATCCATGCATGAACTGAATTTCTGGAAAATATTACTGCGCCTACATGCATGCATTCCAGAATTCTTGTTTCTTCACTCTACAAGAATATTATGAGTTGGTACATTTTGTCATTCAGTTAGAACGTGAAAAAACTTTTTTGCCAGCACAAGTTTGCTTATTGTGACGTCTACATACATCCTATCCCTTTGTAACAAACAACAAAATTCACAATAATCAAGTTCATTAGGATCTAGTTAGCGGACAATTAATCACAAATATATACTAATTAAATAAATCCAGTGGCAAATCCAGAAAATCTTAATGAGGGGGGCTGAATTTTTTTTTTGCCTCCACTTAACTTCAACCCCTTTGTATCCTTTTTGTTTTCATATTTTCATCCATACTATAAAAACGAAAAAAAAAATCCCGGTTAGGGGAGGCTGGAGCCCCGGCCCCTAGCCTCTATGTAGATCCGTCTCTGATAAAATTTTATATTAAGGGATATAGGTACAACCCACATGTATAAGATACATTATAATAAATGGATCTTTTAGTCTCCATTTAAAGTACAAGTAATTTAAACGCTTTACATACGTCTAATAAGTTATGGGTTCGAGTAGAATATACGATATATTAGACACATAATGATCTCATTAGTTTATGAGGGGCATTCTTGAAAATCAAGCCAAGACCGAGTCCCATTACGAAAATCCAGCTTTATAAATAATGTTTTGGATTCACCAATATATATCCTTTGCGCTGCTGAACATAATTAAGCTACCACAAATTATAAAACACTATTTTTTCTTCCTTTCTAATCTCTAATTCTTCATCTTCCAACACATTATGAACCCTGAGTTTCATGATCTGATCATGTATGAATACTATGACTATCCCGAAGGAATGATGAGCCAGTTTGTCCCAGAACAAGGTAAATCATTAGATTAATTAAGCCATATTGTGATCATGAATTTGAATGCTGAGGATGTGAAATGTGTGCAGGGGCGGCGGAGGAAGTGAAAGGGCGGCGGAGGCGGAGGAAGAGGGAAGGTGGCGGTGGTGAGTTGATGAGGAAAAGGAAGTTGAGTGAAGAGCAGGTGAGCATGCTGGAGAGAAGCTTCGGGAGGGAGCATAAGCTGGAGTGCGAGAGGAAGGAGCGGCTGGCGGCGGAGCTGGGTTTGGACCCCCGCCAGGTGGCGGTGTGGTTCCAGAACCGGAGGGCTCGCTGGAAGGCCAAGAAGATGGAGGAGGACTACTCCACCCTCCGCTCCCAGCTCCACTCCACCGTCGTCGAGAAATGCCGCCTCGAGTCTGAGGTACATTACTCTCTCTCTCCCTCAAAATGTTGGGATTTATAGAAGAAAAGTGAATATGTTTTCTGCAGGTTGTAAAGATGAAGGCAGCACTGAGTGAAGCGGAGAAGGAAATAGACAGACTAGTGTGGGAAGGATTGAGGAGCATCAATAGCCCTGCTGCAACTGCGCCTTCACCGCATTTCTTGATTTAGAATGGGATCATCCTATTTATTATATGTAGATACATATATATATATCCATTATTATTATTTATTAGTGTACATTATCTAAACTGATTTTCTCCAACCTAAATTCTATTCTCTCTTCTACACCTGTTTTTGCGAAGTTAATTTGGGAAGAACGTGCAATTAAAGTTAAAAACTCGACACTTAATGCATTTTCTAAATGTCTAATCCATTCATTAGCAATATTTAAATATATATATATATATACTCCATCCGTCCCATTAGATTAGTCCATTTTGATTTCGGCACAGAAACCAATATTTGTAAGGGTAGTGAAATTAATATTTTATTGATATGAAGAGATTTTTTTCCATTTTAGAAAAGTGTACTAATTTAGTGGGACAGATGAAAATAGTAAAATAGACTAATCTGGCGGAATGGAGGAAATAATTTAAAATTGACCATCACATTATATTCAATGGGAGAATATATGATTAAATTATGAAAATAACTTCTTATTACTAGAGAAAGAGGTAAAATTATCTCGAAAGTCAAAACTTATTATTCAAATCCAACTCATCTTGTTCTGGGCCCTGAATATTTATGGGCCTTTTGCAAGGCCCTACTATCACACGAAGCATATATTCGTTTGATTTTGGTTTTTATTCTTTTTCATTTGCTACGTGTTAAAAAATAGGGATGTCAAATGGTCCAACTTTTGGTCAATCATACTAAATTGTGGGTTAATCGATCCAAGTAGATTTGAGCTGAAATTCTTTCGAATTAAAATTTTTTAACCGATTTTCTAGCTAGCCATCAACCAACCAATTTATGAATTGTATTTTTTATATTATTAAATATTTTTTTTTCTCTTTTTTAATATTCTAAATAATAAAATAATAGACAATATCACTTATCTCTTATAAAAAATTCAAAACACGTCACAAATCTTTATGTTTGATAAATTCAAATTTATTATTTTAACAATATCTGAATATATTTTACCTTTATAATTAAATAAACTTAACTATTTATTGAAACTATTTGAACTAAATATAATTATATAACTTAAAAACCTCATTAAGACATGATCTTAGATTTTAGAAATAAATTTTAATAATATAATTATGATAAAAATATTTGGAAAAACATAAATTGAATCAATCGGATCAACCTGTCGAATTTCGGGCTTAGTTTTATCAGGTCTTGGGTTATTGAATCTCAGGTTATATAGGCTGAATTTTCTTGGAGTCAAGTTAATCGGATCAATCCATGATATTCGGGTTAAATTGACATTCCTTATTAAAAATTATAATTTTTAAAATTTATAAATAAACTTTATCTATCTATATATTGGATGATTTAACGATGGAATGATGAATTTATTATTAACTAGTAACAAGTAAGAGTAGAAATCAATTAAATTGAAGTGGTTGAGGATGGTTGGTTGGGGTAGCAAATTGCAATTAAAAAAAGTTATCCATTAGGGCAAGAAATAAAAGAGGGGGCATGAGTCACCACAAACACTTGGTTGCCGCGTCATGTCTATCCACTCTCTTTCCGCCAGTTGGATTCTTCTCCTCCCTCACGTGTCACCCTCCTAAACCCTACCCACCCCCTTCCGCAACCGTGCTCCACCACCCCCACCACCACCACCATCGCAGTTAGTTAACTTCCACTCTCTCGCATCACCGCCTCTATATCTTCCTTTCGTCTAATTTTCCGCGACCCTTGATTTTGTTTTTTTTACTACTAGCATACTTGTGCGTAGGTAACGGCAATTTCGTTTTGATTTTTGGGTTTCGGGGTTTTCCGTTTTCTTTTTTAAATTTCTTTTGGGATTTACTTACTATACAATCTGAATTTCGCTACCGTTGGATCTCAGGGAGAATCAGGCGTGCCTGGTTTTGTGTGGGTTTTTTTTGGCGCTTTTATAGGCCTGCAATAACAGCATCCAACAACCGAAATTAAGCTTTCGCCCATCCGACTTGGACTCCTTTTCATTCCACCTCATACGCTCTTCCGTACCAGGTCTGTCGTCTTTATCATAACTTGTTTTGTTTCTCTCTCTTGATTTTCCTTTTTTTAAAAGTTTCTTACTTGACTATACGGACCGTTGGGCACTATGGTCTCGATTTATATGTAAACTTCATCCTTTTTACCCGGGATGTCAACCGCCGAATTGAGTTAGGTTCTACGAGGAATACGGGCAGGGTTTTTCTTGGTTTTCATTATCTTTACTGATGGATGGGTTTTGCTGTTTGGGAATCAGAATATAAGTTTGAATTCGGTGCCTGAATTTTAGGTTCTTTAGCATTATAATAGCTTTTAGTTGATTAGTTGGGCACAGAAATTGATTGTAAGCGATGACTGGATGTAAGACATAATTGGATGTCTGTTGGTCTTTGATTCAAGGTTGTTAGTGGTCATGGGGGTATTTAGATGCCTATACATCTATAGGTACCAGTTCTCGTCATTATTATGTGCTTTCTGTAATAAACATTAGATATACGTCTTACTTGGATGTTATTACCAACTCTATTGGAATGGCATGGGTCTTTAGCCCAACATAGATGCATTTTCATTGATCTTCTTATTTGCATTGCTAGTTTTGTCAGTAGCTAGAGGTGCAATTTTTATCATGCCAAGGTTTGATTTGAAGCTCTGGCATTCTTATTTTAATATCTATATTTTATAGTAAGAATGTTGGAATTAATGGCAATATGTTTTGATCATACAGTTTCTTTATGTTGCATAATGATTTAATGACTCAATTTGATCATATAGCTTAGTATGCTTGCTGAGGAGGGTGCATTTTTAATTTAGTGAGTTATACGCTATTCTGTCTTCTTACGGGCTTCATTGTGAACTATCTTTTGGCACTCTTTCCTCACGCATCTCATGGGCTATTATATCTCATGAGCTTCATTTGAACTATTTTTGGCACTCTTTCTTCACGTTTCTCATGTAGAGGTTTATGGTAATTGGTTACTAGCTTATTTTTTACGTTTAGTCAAATACTTTTAATATTTATGTAACTTGAAAACGATTTCATGCATACTGTGATCAGATTGATATCTGTAGGCTGACTATTGCATTCTCTATATTCAACAAAACTTCCATTCCACTAACCTAAAAAAAAAATTTGTTTTAAGCCATAAGCGTAATGTGGCCGATGTTGGGAGTCTACATAAAGTGCAAAGGTTGCAAGTTGCAACATTTATTTTCTATTTATTTTTTTCATCTTCTTTTGAGGAAGAAATTCTGATATGGAAATATTTTCTTATTTTATTTAAGATTGTGCATTTGGGTAATGTGTAGTTTTGGGCTTGAGTTAACGGAACAGCACTATTAAGCTACCCCATACCATAGGAAAATATACTTATTTTATAGTATTCTTTGTAGCTGCACTTTTGACATATATTTGTATTAGATGATTACTTGTTTGTGTCTACCTGTATTGGTATATAATTTTCTAAAAATCTATCTTCGATCTTTTCTCTTTATGCTGTTTTTAGTTTTTAGTAGCTGCTACCAAATTCAAATGGTTGCCTTTATTTAGAGGACCCATATATTCATTAATGTTAACAGTTATTTAAGAAAGCCAACAAAATAAATAAATAATGTTCTGCTTTTATTAACTCACCTGCACGTTTCATTGAATCAAGTACCTGCATCGTACTCAACTCTGAAGATCTTGACATTCCTCCTTGCTGTTACATGCATTAACACTAGTGCTCTCACAGAACTTTTGCTAGTGTGGTTTTCTTAGTATAAGATATGATTTGTTGGAACTTATTATTGATTTTTAAGAATTTAATTTACTGCTAGATGTCCATTGATCTATTTTATTTCTTGAAAGCTAATAATATGACTGTTGGGGTTGACCTTCCTTCAGAATGTCACCCTAGGCGAAATCGAGTTTTTAAACTTACCGTAATGCAATGTTGTCAGGTTCCATTGTTTGATTGACAATACCAAGATCCCTCGTAGAATCACCAGTACAATTTCAAGATTCCTTAAAGAACCACCAGTACAGGGTTAGGAATTGAGAGCAGAATCTGCCGCTGCTCTAATGGGGGCTGGGGAAGAATCCACTCCGCCAAAAGCATCCAAACCTGCTTCATCTGCGCAGGTACACTCTTCTCTCCTTATGCATGGGTTTGTTGTCCCTGTTTCTTTTTTTTTTTTTGCTAAATAAAAGCTAATACTTGTATCTGACCCAAATGAACATCTGTTTTCTCTGCGATTAAATTTCAGGAAGCACCCGTTACACCTACTACACCTATGTATCCTGATTGGTCAGCTTCAATGCAGGTCTTATACGTTTCAGTCTCTTCTTATTTTTTTATTTTTTTTTGGTTATGAAGTATGAAAGATTTTTTGTTTGACAAAGTTGCCTGCCCATGTTAAACAACATTAATTTTGTGGCTTTCTTCGTTATAGGCCTTTTATGGTGCCGGAGCAGCTCCACCTTTCTTTGCTTCAACTGTAGCTTCTCCCCCTCCCCATCCCTACTTGTGGGGAGGTCAGGTAATGATTAAAGAATATCAAGTTTCTCACCCATAATTTATCAATAATTTTTCTCATTGGAGTTTTTGGTTTCTTGTTAATTGACATCCTTGTGGTTTTATTAATTGCTCTTTCAGCATCCTATGATGCCACCTTATGGGACCCCAGTTCCGTATCCAGCTTTATATCCTCCTGGGGGAATCTATGCTCACCCTAATATGGCTGCGGTAATAAAGAGTCTCAATCTTTGGTGTCTAATAAATTTGAGTGAACTCATAAGCCGTTGTTCATTAGCAGTTTTATATCTTTGTTTTCGGATATATAATTTCCCAGGAGTTGAGTAAGCTTCTCTATTCTCATATCCCATTTTCATCGTTGCCCTTACAGACGCCAGGTGTTGTACATGGAGCTGCAGAATTGGATGGGAAGGAGCGTTCATCAAGCAAAAAAACCAAGGGACCTTCGGCTAATCATGGAATTGTTGGTGGAAAAAATGTAGATGTTGGAAAAACGGCCTCCGGCTCTGGAAATGATGGTGTTACCCACAGGTGGTCTGCCACACATTTGTTTCTGGAGCTTCTATTGTGCTTATTTTGTTATATTTATTCTCTTGTTGATTATCCAAAGCATCTATACATCTACTATATGAGGTTCAGGTTCTGATTCTTAATTTTGCTCATGAGCAGTAATGAAAGCGGGAGTGAAGGTTCATCAGATGCAAGCGATGAAAATAATAACCAGGTAACTTTTTTAAAACTCATTTGGGGTTAGGAATGTTGGTTTGGTGCATATATTGTAGAGTTTAGTTAAAAAAGTTGTTAGCATATATAGGATCATGCATGATGGTTAAGAATTTTGTTGGCATATATAGGATCATGTATATTGAACAGAATGTTTTGAAATTTGTAGGACTTTTCTGCAGCAAAGAAAGGAAGCTTTGACCAAATGCTTGCCGATGGTTAGTGTTCTTAGTGCGCATCAATGTTTATGCGCGGCTTCTTTAAAATAATGAGAGTGATTTATATCAGGTGCAAACGCACAGAACAATGGCATCCCAACTAATTTCCCAAATTCCGTACATGGCAATCCTGTAGGCTCTGTCCCTGCAACTAACTTGAATATTGGCATGGATTTGTGGAATACTACTCCTGCTGGTTCTGGGGCCATGAAACTGCGACCAAATTCAGTTGGTGTATCTCAGGCTGTTCCGCCTTCTGGCATGATGAACGATCAGTGGACTCAAGTATATCTACTTTCCTTCAATTGTTTCTTTTCGTCTTTTCATTCATATCTAGCTTCCATGATATTGTGATGACTTTTTAAACAGTGTTTTTTGGTGCATCGCCAACTTACCTTTTTTTTTTTTTTTTGTAATGATTAGCTCCTTAAAACACTATAATGGTACCATATAATAGATTTCATGTGCGCTTGGTGGGAGTAGCTATTTTGGTAGATTGCTTCTTACCTGGGAGTCTGGTCAATGAATTTTCTGGAGCTCATGCCTGGCCTCTTTCGTCACCTCGAATATTAGGAAACTTCAAAGTGCATTAGGGATGGTGTAGCTCTAGTACTGATATGCGTATCCCCTGGCTAGGAAAATAATTTTTTCTGTGTCTTTGTTTTAAATACTAAATTTATATTCAAAGAAACTCATGTTTAGTGGATACTGGTTAATTTATAAGAGGTTAACACGACAATAGAGAAAGACTGTCAAACTATACACATGTATTCAGGATAGTATAGTTGGGCGGAGAGCTGGGGTTCTGCAGTGGGTGAACTAAGCCTAGGGCATAACTACTTGACCTGATTGCTTATAATGAAAAGATTTATGTTTTGGAAACGTTCTGGACTAGGAATCTTGGGAATGCCTAGTGGTGCAGTACACCCGAGCTTGAACTGAAATCCATCTGCTGGCTATCCTTTTTTTTTTCCCTATATGATTTTCAATGTCCTTTAGTTGCCTTGGTGGCGGAAGATTCTCATTTCATCCTTTATTTGTTCACTGAGTTACCGAACTGCTTTTCAACACCATAAACTAGAAGTAGCATGAATAAGAAAAAGCATGTGATAGGAGTCAGCGGGAATGGAGAGTATACAAGAGAGGCTCTAGAAGGATCATGAACTATGGAGGGAGAGTGGAAGATTCGCGAGTTTGTTAGGCTGTTGGGGAGTTTGTTAGTCAGGGAGGTGAGGGGAAATTAGTTAAATAAAAGGGGGAGTTATTTAAAGAGGGGGTCATGTTTTTGAGTATTAAGTGTAACAGCTTAGCTGTGGGCTCGGAAGTTATTCCTGGTAACCTTCCGAGAGCGTCTGTTATCAATAAAAGTTTCCATTTCCATTTACGATTCTATCAGCATGTCTGGAAGATTTAGCTCATTCATGGTAAAAAAGAATTTGAACATTGATCTTGCAGGATGAACGTGAATTAAAAAGGCAAAAGAGAAAACAATCTAATCGAGAGTCTGCTCGGAGATCAAGATTACGGAAGCAGGTATTATCATTTTCTTTTGTTCATGGGGTATTGCAATTGTTGCCTTGCATATGAAATTATATTTACTAGTGTTAAGTGTTAACTATATTGAGGATAGATGTATCTATGCAAGTGTCAAAAATGTTGTTGCATATAACTATATTTGTACGTGAGTCGGTACTTTAGTACTAGCTAGGTGAGCATGCGGATTGAAAATAACAGTATTGCTTGAAAACTTTTGATAAGTTAGAGACCAAAAATTTGTCTAAGATTGTAAAATGTGAAAAAATAAAGCTTCTAGTTCTGCCATCAACACCAGATCCTGTATAATAGGAACCTTAAGCATTACATCTTATAAAAGATCTCTATGTTCTTACTCTTGAGATTCCGACTTAAGCACTGTTCTCATGTCAAAGTTTATTACTTGCATTCATCATTTCCACTAAATTTCTTTTGATATAGATTTCAAAGTATGTACAATTAGAAGATATTCGTTCCCAAAATTTTCGAACATACATATATTGAACTGGAATCTCGAATTGTCATTTTGAAGTTCTCAAACAAACACCATTTTACATAACTACATCTGAAGAACCAATGTGGGTTATGTATGTCGGGTTACTCTCAATGGTATTGGTTCGATGAATCGGCATCCCAGAGAGGCACGTAATATGTGTATAGAGAATATTAGTAGTGTATTTGTGTGGTGTCTTTGGTAGTGGATAACGATTGAGAACAATAAAGAGATGGATGATTCATGTTGTTGTACTGCATTGGCAGGCGGAGTGTGAAGAGCTACAGCAGAAGGTGGAAGTGTTAAATAGTGAGAATCGGAGTCTGAGAGACGAGTTACAAAGGCTTTCTGAGGAATGCGAGAAAATTACATCAGAGAATAACTCTATAAAGGTATATATACTATTATAGTGGTTCGGTTTCTCCTTCCTTCCTCCATCTTAAGAAATATGTTGGTGGTGATGCAGGAAGAGTTAACGAGGCTGTTGGGGACGGAGGCCGTAACTAACTTAGAGAATGGCAACTCTGATGAAGGCAACTGTTAGATAATGAGGGAACTGGAGTTAGCTGCGTAGAAAGCTCTTTCTTTTAGTTAAAAGTGATGATATTATGCTTACTACTACTAATACTTACTAAACCTAATTCCTGTATCAGTTATTTACTTGGGTTTTACATGTTAATGATGGCGTAGTTGTTATTCTGTTGGCTCCGATCCACCCAAGACGGGGCAGGGTCGACCCGGTTCCATCCTTGGTGGATGGTTTGGACGATCCAAACTTTTCATGATTGACAGACATCTATAATTTTGTAGTATTTTTTTTAGAGTATAATAATACCCCAAGTCATTTTGGGCGTAATATAATTGGTTGATTGTTCTCCAAATTTAATTTAAATTTCATTTTTATTAAGTTTTTTTTTTTTTTGAGCAAAATTTTGAGCGAGAGAGAATGATAAGGCAATTGATGATGCATTTATGAAGCTAGTCATACATAAACAAGAATTACAGGCAGGGCAAATTAAAGAAGCTTGATTTCCTAATTTATGATTAATCGCCACATCTCTCTTTCTCTCTCATTATCGTTAGTGATTTAGAGAGAGAGAGATGAGTGGAGCCTGTGTTGTTGTTGGTTGCCTCTGTGTTAATACCTCCACGCTGACGTGGCAACGAGTGGCCGGTCGTGCCAGCAAAGCATCATCTCCGCCTGTCGTTTGACGACGTGGAATCCTCTCACCTGCACTCTCCGGAGCAGGCACTCCGCCTGAAACTCCGCGAACTGCCCCAGCCCCGTCTGCCGGAGCCCCGCCGCCACCAGGGCCTCCCTCCACGCCGTCCCCCGCCGCCCCGCGCCTTCCACCCCCTCCACTATCTTCGGATACAGCACGAACGTCTCTATCTTCCTCATCCAATCTCCGCCGCCCCCGGCCCCGTTGAAGTTGGCGGCCTCCAAAGACTCCAGCAGAGTGGAGTAGAACTCCAGCCCGTCGATCACCGCCTGCCGGTACGACGTCGTCCCGAAACCCATCTGCCCGTCGATGTCCACGTGCACCACCACGTGCGGGGAGACACGCCGGAGATCGTTCAGGAAACCCGTCCCCACGTGGCGGAATATCGCCGGAGACAGGAGGACCGCCACTTTCTCTCCCTCCATGAACTTGATCGACTTGAAAGAGAGATACTCAAAGGTGCGGATCAAGATGAAGTCGATCTCGAACCTGATGTTCAGGTCCCGAGCGAACTGAGTCAGGTTCTCCCTGATCAGCCTCGACTCCGCCGCGTACTCCTCCGGGACCAGGGCCGATATCCGGAGCACCGGCGACGCCACCTTCCGCGCCTCGGCTTTGTCGGAGAACTCCTTCATGAACGAAGCCCAGTGGCCGCCCAGCCCGATATCAAAGTCGATGACGTGGACGTGCACGGAGCCGTCCAGCGCCTCGAGCACGGCTTGGTTAGCCGTGAAGCTGGAAAACATCGGAATAGGAGATATGCTGGAGAAGGTTTTCTGGGCCTTGATAATTTGAATAATCTCCGAAGAATTAGCCGGCTGATGAGGCAGCCGAGTCGAGCCAGTGAGCAACGACTGCAGAGCTTCCTTGAAGTAGAAGGCAGCTCGCTGGAGCGGCTTCCCGGAAGGGGACCTCAGGCGTTGATTCAGCCGCGCCAGTATGACCTGGCCGAGCTGCAGAGAGTTGGTCTCGAAGCATTCAGCCAGTCGGATCAGCTCGTCGACGAAGTCGAATCCCACTCCGGCGTTCCAGCTGAGGTCGGCGTCGAAGCTATTAGGGTTAGGGTTGTGATTGGCCGCAGTGTAGGTGGGGATATCGGGGAGAAGGGAGAAATCGGGCGATACGAAGTGAGCGGATGAATCGAAGGAGTTGTTGTTGTTGATGGGGAAATCGAGGGGGTAGTGATTATTGTGAGGGATTTGAGAGTCGATATCAGGGTGTTTGGGATCGTCATGCAAGCCCAAGTCTCTCATCAACGAATCCCAGTCGTCCAATTGTGGGTGGATATTGGTCAGCACATGATGATCCTCCAGTTCCAGGTCGGCGGCGGAAGCGACGGGGCTGGGGCTGCCGCGGAGGTCGAGGACGGATTTGGGCTCGTAGACGGCGACGGCGGCGGTGGGTTTGTTATCGTCTGAAAGTGCAGGGAAGGGTAGTTTCATTTCTGGTGGGAAGAGAATGGAATGGAAGGGAAGGAATAATATAAGAGTTTAAATTGTCGGAAATGGAATCAGGTTTTTGTAGGTGAAGAAGAATGGTGGGGTTGGGGCTTTACATTTATCGATCAATTTATTACATATAATAATAATTACTAAACATGAATTGCAATGCATCGATCATGCATCATCCATTGACGCGGACGCAACACAACTAAACGAATATTGATTCATCATCTATGTCTCCTCTCTCTCTCTCTCTAGAGATCTCTCTTTCTCTCTCTCCCTATCTATATATCTTCTTCTTCAAGACTTGTTCATGCAGCATACACTTTATTCTTTCTCACCTTTCCAATTCCATCATTCATTATTGCCCCTTTTTCTACATTACACGGATCTTTCTATTACATTTATAAATTGATGTGTCCTACTTGTTTCTTTCCTATTATAAAACTTCTTTAAACTTATAATGAATGTCTTTCTTATTTTTATTCAATTAATATATAAGGGAAGAGTATGAATTTTACCCTAATACAATGATCAACACTGAAATTTATGCCCCAATATTTTTCGGATATGAAATTATACTCTAATGTTTAACAAATTAATGAATTTTATCCAATTTTTTCATATCATGATATTTTATACTAATATTTATTTTTATAGTTAAAAATAATTTGAGTCGTTGACGAGATTAAAAATATGTTGAATCGCATGTTATAAAAACACAATTTATGACTCAACTTATTTTTAATCTTGCAATTCCTCTAGGGTAACTTTAACTAATAAAAATAATTACTAAGGTAAAATCTCATATTATTAAAAAGTTGGGGTAAATTTCATAATTGACCGATATATTAAAATAAGATTTATAGTTTTTCCTTTATAAATGCACCTCACGTACCTCATGCATGTAGGGGTATTCGCGGTCCAGTTTCAAAGCAAAATCTCGAGCCGAATATATTAGTGTTGTTGGGGTTCGAACTCATTCGGCCCACTTAAAGGTCCAGTACGTGGCCAATTTATCTTTGTGCAGGTCCAGCGAAGGGACCGGCCCACGAGAAAATAGTGGAGCGGTTCGATCAATAGCAATCCGATGAAGAGCAGTCCGATCAGCAAGGAATGCAGCTCGATTGTTGTAGGGAAAGTTCGATATGCATACACCAAACTGTCCAACGATCGCCTAACGGTCAAAAGGGAGTAGCGAGAAGATAGAGATAAGCTTGCGGAGTTCTTGGGGAGGGCCAACTGCTTTAAGCTCAGCGACTCCGATATTCCTGGGAGACACCGCCGAACGCCCCAACGAGGTTCGCGGAAACCCTAGAATAAATCCTAGGTCCCTAATCCCTATAAATATCCCCTTGTACGCCGATTCGCGGCATCTAGTTTTGGAGAGAGGCAGGATTAGGGGTGATCACGAGCCGAGTCGAGCCGAGCAGGACCAAGCTCGAGCTCGAGCTCGACTCAAAAACTTGAAGCTCGAGCGAGCTCTATTTTCTAAGCTCGAGCTCGAGCTCGACACCATTTTCTTAAGCTCGAGCTCGACTCGAGCTTATATATATACATATATTTTTAATAAAATAAAGAATTCAACTAATAATTTTATTACGAACAAATCTAACATTCAGGTCTAAACAAAAAAAAAATCTTACATTTATATCTTAAATACAACTTTAAAAAATTAACAACAAAATAAATGGGAGTAAAAGATGCAGATTTTAGATAGTTGGCATATTTATGTCTATTCGAATGGCAGCCTTCGGTGTTATGTAGGTGTATGTAGATGCGCAGGGAGAAGAAGAATAAACAAAAAAAAATGAAAAAAGAAAAAAATGAAGACGAAGAGAAACTGAGAGGGATGCGCCGTTATAGGAGAAAAAGGGAAGAAGAATAAACAAAAAAGAATGAAAAAAAAGAAAGAAAGAAAGGCGAAGAGAAATTGAGAGAGATGCGCCGCTGTAGGAAAGAAATAAGGAGGGGTAAATGAATGAAATTAGGTTTTGTTTTCAATTTATAATGTGGTGTAAATTGTAAATAAGTACATTAGTAAGGGTAATTTGGTAAATAGCACAAAAGCTCGATTAGGCTCGCGAGCCTATCAAGCCTTGTATTATTGAGCTCGAGCTCGAGCTCGACAACTGCTCGAGTAGCTCGAGCTCAAGCTCGACTCGGCAAGCATCGAGCCGAATTCGAGTTTTTTTCGAGCCGATCCCGAGTAGCTCCCGAGTAGGCTTGACTCATGATCACCCCTAGGCAGGATCATACACATACAGTCCCATCTATACCGATATATTGTAAACAGGAAGCACGCATCACTGGTTGAGCTTTGTCAAAGGAATTACCCTCCCTGTGTCACTCATTTGCGGTTACTCTTATTATTGAACGTATTTTATTATTTTTTATATAGTTTGTGCTCTCCATTTTCTTCATATTATTGTATAGTTTCCGGGGCTCCGTATCCAGTACATTTCGAACCTCAACAAGTGTCAATTTTTTCATTCATATAGAAGTTTTTTTTAATTGAATCTCATTCTAAATAATTATTATTGAGGTTCGATTTATACAGATACAGGGTCCCCGGAACTTCGTGATCCACCATGGAATAATTACAAAAAATAGCTGAAAGCAAAAGAACTGAATCAAGTAAATAAACTGCGCAACTAGCTCGTAAATAATCTAAACAGGTGGCAAATAACGACATAAATAGTAGCAATAAAATAACGAGACATGAGCAGGGTTGAATTAAACAAAATAGAGGTAAAGCACCGGTCTAGTTGAGTTTCAGCGAACTGGCCGGAAATCGCTTCGTCGTGAGCTAATAAAATTGTTCAGATGAGTAAGTGAAGAGTAGACGAAAGCTTAGGAAAAACTAGATGCCCATTTTCGGCTTACAGGGGCCTATTTATACAACCTAGAAGAGAACTAGGGTTCCCCTGAGCACACCTCCAGGTTGTTGGGTGTAGCTCGCCGATTTTTAGGGGTCATTGCAATGTCTATGCCGTTTGCTTCTTCGAAACTGTGGCATCCTTATCTGTTGGGAAATCTGGCTAAGTTTCCTTTCCCTCAGTAGCACTCATAGAAATGATGTGATTTTGTTGTCTAGATCATAGTTTTGGTGCATCAAATCCTAAGTCCAACCAGCGTCAGTTTGTCTCTAGAATAGCTCTAGTCTCAAATGTAAAGTCCTGTTTAGGTCTTTTGAGTTGTAAGTCGTAGCTGATCAAGACTCATGCTGACACTGTTCATCAGCATGAGAATCTCTTACCTGGTGAAGGATTTCACCAGCCGACGACTGACAGACCCATGCTGACACTGTTCATCAACATGGAGTCAAGAGCTAATGACTGGCTACTGTTCACCAGTTGGAAGGATTTCACCAGCAGGAGACTGACAAATCCTACCAGCAGAATACGTGTTCTGGCTGACACTATTCACCAGCGGTGAAGCCACCAGTCATGGGAGATTCCAAGAAAGGGTTAACATCCAGACAAATTGGTAGACCTTGATTGTGCTAAGGAAAGTCACCAGCAGAGACTGCCAGCACAAGATCACCAGTATGTTCTACCAGTCGGAGGTTACCAACAGAATTGAAGATTCACTCTCCCAGCATCTTAGAGACAAAAGGAAGATTCGTCTGAGGAATATACTGACAAAGTAAGACTTTAAGGAAGGATATCCTTAAAGTCTATCAGTTCAAGACACCAGTTGTGATTCCTCGTACTGACGAATAGAGCCGTTCTGACACAAAGAGGTCTGTGTCAGAAAAAGCGGACACAAGCATGGCGCTTTCCGGAAACTCCTACCTGCCGCCGTCAGAAGGACATGCGAGGACAGAGACTTTTCCGGATGTGTCCAAACGGCTAGAATATTTGAATGGGATCCCTCGGCTATAAATACCTGGGATCCATCAACATTCAATGTTCTTGGCCAACTCTCCACCTACCGAAAGACTGAAATTTATTACGCTCAAGCAAGTAAAAGCATACGACTTTCGAGGCCTTTCAAAAGGCTATCCGTGTGTTGATTTATTCAAACATGAGACTTCAAGCTTCTAGCTTGTAAGTTACAGACCTCGCTTGGTGTTCTTTCTCTTTTTGAGGAAGAACATAGCAGCTCTAGAGCCAGCCAGCTCTTGAGTTATTACGGGCAGTTTGCCGTAGAGGATTTACGTTCTTGGGAGAACTCAACACCCAACCAGCCAGCTGTGGAGGTTAAAGTGACGTGCTCGCACTCCACCAGCTGAGAGAGTTGAAGAAGGACAAGGACCGGGAGCGGTTGATCCAGTGGACTGGTAGACGAGGCATCTACCAGCTGGAGATAGATCGTAGGACTCTTTGTACCGAACTACTCTTATAGTGAATTTCCAGTGAGTCGACTGGAGAGTGGACGTAGATCAGTTGATCGAACCACTATAAAAATCCTTTGCCTTTATCTGCTTTCAGTATTTAAATTTGTATTTGAAACCCAGCACTCAAGTGCTGGTGTATATCTGAAAACTGATAACTGTGCAAACTAGGCTTAAAATATTCTAAGTGTTGAGCTATCAGCTGACCAGCCAGTCAGCCAGCCAGCTGAGCAACCAGCAGGACAGAGTGCAAGTTAGACTTATAAGTTCAATATTTCCGCTGCGTAACGTTATACACTCTGATAAACCGGGACCAACATTATCCAGACTACTCTTGGCCATTGAGCAGCTCGATTGAAGCGGTTCTCTATTGATCAACCTGCTCTGGATGCGGCTCTCTCTTTGTCGAACTGTTTTCCTCGACCAACAGCTCACTATTGAACTGTCCCCTAGCCTTGACCAGGTTGCATTCGGTGGGCTTTGCACTGCTAGACTTCTATCTTGACCCAATTGTCTTGTAGCCCCAACAAATATCATGGCCCTCAATGGAAACTTTATAAATCTTAATGGTGATTTTACAAACCTAATTAGGATGAACAAAAACTTCTAATCAAGATGTACTAAATTTCCATAAAGATAAATAATGCCTAATTGAAATGTAAAAACCTCAATTGAGATTAAATAATCAATAAGATGAACTTTTTTTCTTTTACTTTTTAACCATATCTCTACTTACTAGCATGGACTTAAAGAAGATAACATATGAGTGTCAAAAAGTTAATGCTGGAAATTTTTTTAAATGAACATCCCAAAATGTACAACTTTTGAGCTTTTTACTGCTGTTGAAGTAAAGCAAAGATAAAAATACACAAGTAAAATATAAAGAAAGGCGTCCACTCATAAAGCCCCAAAAAAGCCAAATATTTTCTTTAATTTTAACCCTAGAAGACGCAAGTTTATTATTTTTACTTTCGAAACTCAACAAAGTTGGTTTGTTAAAAGTATGGATGAATTTGGGAGAGAAATATATGGTTTTGCAATTTTTTGCTCCCTACGCGACAAAACAAGCAAAGGGAAAAAAATAAAATCAAAAGTGTGGGCGGTAAAGGCCCACTTTGCACCAAATCAAAATTCCTTTGCGCTCCTCCCAAACTAAGTCAACCCACTTTTAACTTAATTATTATTCCCCTTCAAACATAAAACATTTTATGGATTATAGTTTACTTATAGATTTTAAACTAGAAAAAAATTATAAATCTTCAATCCATATTCTCAATATAAGGCTTTAGATTGGAGATTTTAGAGTTTTTTTTTATTTTTTGAATTGAAAATTCATTTTTAAGTCTTAATTTAATAACTAAATTATTTTTGAGATCCTGAATTGATAATACTCATAATTTTATTTTTAATTTTTGTTTTATCTTATGTAGATGACATTATCACTAACATTATAATCTACCACTATTTCCCATATAAATATAAACGTATAGATAAAGTGGATTGTTGTGTGCTATAGTGTATCTATAGAACCAATGCGCAAGTATACGCAATCTACAAGTAATACAGTCAAGTGAGACCAGATATCGAACCTAAGGGAGTGAGTTTTAAACCGTGCACTAAGGATTACTTGTAAATAAAGGGGTGTTTGTGACTAACTTCTACTCAAAACATAAATATGCACAAACTATAATTCCAAACAAGACTAAAATCAATAATACTTCCTCGTTCCACAGAATGAACATATAGTATATAAACTGGTTCACAATAATAAAAGGGCACACTCGGGTCATGGAATACAATTCACTTTTACTATCTTATATGCTAGAGCTTCTGTCTCGCATGCATCTGAACCTTAGAACTTTTCTCTATCTGCCTAGCAAACTGTCGTTCTACTAGATCTACACTATCCTACCGGGCACCATATGCCTATGCTTACCACAGTATTCTAGTGATGAAATCAATAAATCCAGTTATCTTAAGTTGCATTATCTCATATGCCTATGGGATTAACACAATTGTCTAAAATCTTCTTGGCCTATTTTACCTTCCGGTCTCCATAGGTGATGTGATTCTCTCCACTTCCGTGCTCAAGAAACGAGTTTAAGCAAGATCAAAGACAAGTTCAGACATACAAAATATTATTCTAACATATAATTAAGCATAAGCAATTTGTTCCACAACCCAAGTGTTAAATGAAGTTAGCTCATACTTGCGAAGAGAATAAAGTAAAATAGGAAATCATTCATCATCATATACAACTCAAAATCTAAAAACAAACTATCGATGATGATCTCCTTATCTTCAATGGCTTCTCCTCCAAGCTTGTTACTCGATCTCTCTCCGTTCGTGTGTTATTTCTGCGTGTGTATTCTGAAGTGTTATGTGATGTGTTTTTCCAAAAAGTGTTTTTCCCCCTTTCTTGATATTTTCGCATCTTTCTTCTTGCAACACCATTGATCTTCCTTCGATTTCCAGGATCCTTCCACGTGGATAAGTGTCATTGTTCCTTCCAGACCAGAGTTTGGCTACAAATGTGACACCTGTCCTCCCAGCAGACAAGATCAAAAAGGAGCTTTAGCTTTGTCTTCAAGTGGTCCCGGAGAAAGAAGATCCTCTTCCTTCTATCCATTTTGCGTCTCCCATGCTCGAGCATAATTTATGGCCAACATGCGGCAGGAAAGCTCTAGCATTCTGAACCTGATCAAAACTTCACCAAAAAGCTTGCAAAAACTTATTAACACTTGCAATAGCTAAAATAACATGCCATTATTACAAAGATGTAAAAACAACCAAAAAAGACTCTGATTACTAACAATCTTATTCAGAACAACACCTAAAGTTTATAAAAAGAGATCAAAAGATAACTCTTTATGAGAGTTATCATGGATCCATACTAATTGATTCTATGTGCTAATTAGGTTATTATTTAGTTCGATTTATTAGTATATTTTAATTAGTGTTGATGGTAGGTTTTTTGCTAGATTTAGTTCATAAATAAATATAATAAAAAAAAGAGTACTTGAAATGAAAGTATTGATAAACTATTAGAATATGTTATTGCTGTGAATGACTAGTATTTTCTTAGGAATTTTGCGTAATAAATGATCATATATTTATAGATATTTAGTGAAACTACATGATTTTTGACTAAAAATTATGATTCTTAAGCTAAAACACCAATTCGAGTAGCCAAGAATTGCTCTTCATTCAGAGACACATCTTTATCTAATCATAGCGTCTTATTCTTCATCGGAGCACAATCATCAAAGTAGCCCTATACGAGTGGGAGCCTTATCATCGTGTAGCCAGAGTGACTCGACCCACTTATTTATACTTGGATGAGATCCTCCTCCAATCATCTAGCGCTTGATTACTAGGTTTCATTTGTGGACAAATGGGCTTAGTGTTGGCTCAACCACAACAATTAGTATATTATGCTTGATTAGTCACTATAATATATATGTAGGTCGAATATTTAATTCATTGTGATATTATGTTTAATTACTGAGTATATCATGTTTTTTTCGAAATGCAATCACTCCAAATAAAATATATAATTGTCTATATCGGTACCAGATTTGTCCATCTATAGAATCAAGTCTCAAGATTTGTTCATACTTAATAAATTTACTTTGGTTAACATATGAATTGTTTCCATTATGTATAAATTGTAAAAGATTTAAATGGAAAATGAAGAATATTGTTGGGATCAAAGGCATAATTGAACTCGATCACAAGAGCATATACCTGCAGTATTTTTGCGTTTTGATGCTTTTGAAATAACTTGTTACACATGATATAAAACAAACTTAACTTTTCGACATGCAATGACGTCAAAATTTGCAGATAATCACTTTCTCTTCTTTTTTTTTAGTGAAAGAAAATCCATCTAATTACTTTTGCTCAACTTAATTAATTTAGTAGATGCATGATAATTAATAGGTAATAATCAAGAGTGATTTCATATTAGTGTTTATGGTGTGTAATGAGAGAGCATTATTGGTGAAAAAGCTAATCAAGATTCAAGAAATTGATTGGATGGTGGAAGATGCATGGATAGATCAATCGAATGGACATTCCACAGCATCCTAATTAATTTCTTCTCTCTCTTAGATGAGAGAGAAGCATCCGTTGCACATAATCATGATTCTAATAATATTCGAAACTCCAAGTTTAATTAAATTACTATATACCCACAAAATTAATAGTAAAACATAACTCAAAATCATGTATATATGTGAATATCCATAGAGATTGGAACATTTATAACATGAAGAAGAGGACCACAAACTGATTGAAAAAGAAGAGGTAATATATATTTTTCATTTCTCTGAATTTCTAATTAGGAATTTGGATTTTCCGAAAAAATGTTTGGAACTTTTAAATTGGGAATTTAAGGTCAACACTGAAAACAAAGTGATAGATGAGTGGTGGGTGCATTAATCCTTTGTATTTTCAGTGTCACTAACTAGGACCACTTCAACATTAATATATATATATATATATATATATATATATATATATATATCACACCACACCCACAAATATATAGAGAGAATCAAGCATTAAAAATAATATTTTGTGTTCTTTGGAAATGGGTATGAATTGTTAAGACTATCCCAACCATAGTCAGCTCCAAGTCTCCAACACAATTATATAATAAAATATTTAGTTATTTATTTATACATTATATAATCTACAATTTAATATTATTTATATTTATCATTAGTGAATAATAATTCAATCTTATCTAACTTTCTGAGTAAAATATTAGTTATAAAAAATATTTAAATTTATAATCATAATAAATAATTGTTATGCACTTGACAGATAAAAATTACAAAAGTTAATATACAATAAAATATAAATGAACATGGTAAAAATATTACACATAAAAATTTAAATTATTAGTACATGAAAATGAATTTCTTCTAGCTTCTATATAGAATCAAAATTATATTAAAAGCAAACAAAAAATAGCACCCAATAAAAGGTTGCCACATGTGTTGTACAGTGGCGGATCCAGAAATTATAAATTGGGGTATAATTTATAATAAAAATTAAAAAAACATAAATAAACAATATCAAGTTGACATTCAAGAGCCATCAATTAAATGCTTGAAAATTTGGAAGGGTAAAATGCAGCTAGTTTAAGTATTTTTTTCCTTTTGAAACGAAGAGTAGTCATTTCTAAGATTAAGCAAGCTATACACATAAGTGATTTTGTATTGACTTCATCGAATCGCTCATTGAGTTCTTAAAATTATAAATCAATCACTTTCACAAATAATTCAAAGTGAAAGTGATGAAAGTTTGTGAGTTGTGAAACAAAACGCTTTGACTTTCCTCATTAAATATAAGGAGCATTCATATCATGAACATCAATACCATACTTAATCCAAAATAAACCAATCTTATTTAAAGAGAGTCTCTCATCTATTATTTTGTATTTTTTGTAAAATATCATTAGTTAAAAAGACAAGGACATGATATTAACAATATCTTGATCTTTTATTTACAAAGCAATGGTGAACGGTTGACAGGGAGAGTGGGATGAAATAAAAATTTTAAATTTTAAATTATTTGGGTAATTTAGGGTTTAGGGCTTTTAACTTCATGTTTATATTAAAATATTTTTTAAATTTATTTTAATATAATTTTTATATATTAAATTTGATAAAATATTTTAAAGATAAAATAAATTGAGGTACACTCCTAGTTAGGGATGTCAATCGGGCTAACCCGTCGGGTTTCGGGCCAACCCTATCGGGCTGCGGGTTAATCAGTCTGGGTTGAATCGGGCTGAAATTTTTTCGGGCTAAAAAATCTTGACCTAACTCTAACCTATCAGTTTTCGGTCTAGCCCGTAATTACTTTTTATTTTTAATATCTTTTCACTATTTTAATATTATAAATAATAAAAAATAAATAAAAGAATACTTCTCTCTTATAAAAAATGCATACACATCACAAATTTTTAGATAATGATAAATTTAACTATTAAACACATTATTTTTTATTTTAGCAATATTTTTAAATTCAAAAATAAATAAACTTAACTATATATTGAATACTATTTGAACAAAATATAATTATATAACTTAGAACTTAATTAATAAATATGATCTTCAATATTAGAAGTAGATTTTAGTACTAAAATTATGATAAATATATTAATAAAAAAATAATCGGGTTAATCGGACCAACCCGTCGGATTTCGGGCTCAACCTTATCGGGCCTCGGGTTATTCGGTCCCGGGCTATTTGGGCTACATTTTTTTCGGGCCAAAATATTTCGACACTAACCCGCATTTTGGCTCGGATTAATCGGGCCAACCTACAGATTTCAGGCTAAATAAACATCTCTACTCCTAGTGTTGGAACTTGGAATGCAAAAAAGTCATGTTCAGCTGCCCGCACTAGGTCATAACCATTCTCCAATTTTCTTTAAATATTATTGTTGCTTGGTTTGTTATGACCATATTTCAACATGAATTATTATGGGTGGTGGATTGAGAAAACTTTTATAAAAAGAGTTTAATTTTTTTTTAAAATTTTAATTTCAACCTCTTTATTTCTTATTTTTTCTTTTTTTTTCTCATAAAAAAGATTATCTCATAAAATATAAAATCATGATACTATAAAAATGAAAAAAAAATGTTTTAGGAATGATTAATTCAACTATTGTGACTTTTTTATAATATTTTATTAATCAAGGATAAAGATAGATTATATAAATATAAGCAATATGCATGGGTATGAAGAAAATATCAGGCAGAGAATTTACAATCTACTTTTTAGGGAAAAAATTTGTGCCACACAATTATGCGCCGTCCATAATAATGGTCCAAGACTTTTTCCCATCCTATATTAAAGTTGTTACTTTTTTGTTGGTAATTTTTATCATGTTGGATTGCTGTTTTTTTTTTTTCTTTCTTCAACTCATATATAACTCTCCACTCTCACATCATTCTTTTATAATTATATGGGTACATTAGATTTTAATGATCTCTAAAAAAAATTGATAACATTTAAATTTTTCATAGATAACGAGATTAATTCTTTCAATATTATTTAGGGTTGAAGATATCTCTCCCCCCCCCCCCCCCCCCCTCTTCTTTTCAATTTTAAAATTTTTTAAATTTTTTTATCTATTTTTGTAAACAAAAAAAAAAACCTTCAACTTGTAGATTGATTTAATTAATCTGCTGAATTAAGATTGTGTCTCATTTTCGAGATGTAGTGGTCAAAGTCTATTTCTTAATAATAAAGAGATTGTGAGTTTAAGATATCCTGAAAACATCCGAGTGCGTGAAATTAAATTAATGCATTTTACTTAAATTATATAAAGTAAAATAAAAAAGTCTTCCTCTCTATAGTCTATACCGTTCACACGTACCTTCAGTTTTAGTAGAAAAAAGCTTTTTCCTTTTAAAAGGTGTTTTTAATTTTTAAATGCAAAATTAAAACCCACATTTAGTTTATTATATATTTATATGCATGTCATAATCATCCATGCACCTCTTACAAGACAAATAATGACTGGATTAATTGAAAATTTTAGCATAATATTTTACTAATTTTGTAGTTCCGTAATTTTAATTAATCTTGCCAATTGTAAAATATTATTCATGTAAATTAGATATATACAAACTAACAATTAATGTATAACTGAATTTTAATTAACATTAATTTAACCAAAAAAGTACGTACGTACTATAATTACTAAAATTTCTGAAATATGGTATTATTGTCGCATTCATTTAGTGAGAATATGATGGAAAAACGTATTTTTGGACTATGGTATCAAATATGCCAACTTTTTGAAGTTAGTGCCCAACATTCCACTTTTAATCAAAATTGTCATCAAGTTTTTTTTTTCTCTCTCAAATTTGACCTAATACAATCGTATTAGAAAAATAAAATAAAATTAATTAATCAACTCAAAACTTAAAATTATTAACCATTCATATTAGTTTCTATTTTATTATTCATGCAGGATAGTTTTTATTAAGAAGCTCGAGCTTATAACTTCTTGGTCATATATAAGGTGTTTTTACTATTGCGCCTGAAAGGATTACATATATATTTATGATGATAAATGACGAAATATTTAAATGTAATGATTAGATTTGATATTTATGCTTTATCATTTAATTTTGATTTAGATACACTTCTAGGACTTTATATTTATTGCTAATATTATTTTACATTATAAATATGCATTTGTATAATTGTTAATAGGGAGTTGAATTATGTAAGGAATTGGTAAAAAGATTTATACAAAGAAAAGTTAGGGTTTTATCCTTTTCAAGCTGTCCCCGATATTCTTAGAAATGTGATATTGATATCTTACATTTAGATTGATTGATATTTAGGCTAATGATATGGATTTTATTTAGATAAAAAATTATATGTCTTCAATCTTCATCATATTCAAAAAATAAATTGATGTGAATCTGTTCAAGTTAAAGTATATGATATCATAATAATATCATAGTTTCGGTCTACATAAGTGGCACTGCCATTTTGAATCAAAAATCACTACCACTTAAGTTCAGACGAGCATCAACATGAGTTTGTGGTGATATCGATGCGATTAGATCGTTGGAGTCAGTATTGTAAAAATTCCTGCCTAGGACCGATTAGGCCCCGCCTAAGCGCTAGGCGGTCCTCTACCGAACCGATTATCCACTAATCCTTGTGCTCAATCAGTCTCGCGAGTAATCGGCGCTTAAGCCGCCTAATCCGCCTAGGCGCCGACCTAGGTGGCCGGCCAAGCTCGCTACACACCACTTAGGTGGCCGACTAAGCATGTTGTGTGCCGCCTAATCAGTTTAAGCAGCCTATTTTTTACGCCTAAACCGCCTAGGTGCTAGACCTCACTTGAGCGCCTGACGATTTTTACGAACATAGTTGGAGATGAGTATGAGATCTTACTTATTAAGCCTAAAACAATTAATATATATCATATTTATATGGGAGTTTGGATCCTAATAATAAAGAAAAATCTAGAGAGAGGAAATAGTTATGGGGATGGATGGAGTAGTGGGGTAATGATATGGACACTGGCAAAGTGGTGATGGCGAAATCTATTTTACAAAAGCGACGTTACGTTTCATTCAGCCTTAGCAGTAAGCATCTTTCTTTTCCAAAAATCAACTCCCTTTTTAATTTCACTCAACTGACGTACTCCATTTCCCACCTCATGCAATTTTATTTTATTTTTTATATTTCTTTTTTCTGCCAAGAAACACAATTTGAAATAATTTAATAATACAAATCCCCACGCTTAACTCGTGGATTATAATTAATAAGCTAAAGCGTGTTTAATCAAGTTTATTCGCCGGTGGATTTTTTGTTCATATAAAATTATGTGTATGGTAGAAAAAGAAAAAAGAAAACCAGAAAAGTGGAGAACTTAGGAGCTAAGTTTCGTAAATAAAATAGACTGAAAAATAAATAAATGAAGAAAAAAAGGGGGAGGCTTGAAGCATACAAAAGTTGAGGCGATTTGGGATTGAGATTCTGATTAATACCATTCGTAAAAAGGATTTGTTAGCCACTCCCAAAATAAATAAATAACGTAGATGGATCGACCATGATCACATTAAAAGATAGTTTAATATTCTTCATAAAATTGAATTTTCAATGACTTTGCATTATAATAGTATCAATGAAGGGAGAATGGTGGTCCAATTAAAAATTTAAAAAAAGAAATTGCATAAAAATGATCCTTGAATTTGTGGTATATTTCATTTGGCTCCCAAAGTAATACCCTTTTTGATTCATTTATTTGACTTTTTTCCTTTGTGACCACCACTAGGCGATATGACGGTTGATTCCTTCTTCAATCAAACACATCTTCACTTTTTTTATTTTATTTTTTGTGTTACTAGAATTTGTGTAATTCTTGGGCTTTGTAATGAGTGGATTGGGCCAATATCTATTTGTTGCAAACATTGTGTAAGGAAAAGTTATGTTTTGGTGTTTGATTTTTTGTAACACATTTAGGTTAATACATGTGTGTGCTTCTATATGTTGAGGTTCGATTTTGTTTCATGAAGACCGAGTTCATAGATATATATTGAGATGAAGAATTTGAGAATTACAGGCAATGAATAAAGCTATTGGGGGAAAACAATAGAAAAAAAAGTAAGGTGGTTTTTTTTCCTCCTTTTACAAGTGAAATTCCGTATCTATTACTAAGTTAAAATCTAACTATTTTCCTAAATTGAGGGAATAGTGGAGTATAATCATTTATTTGGTTGAATCTTTCTTGAATAAATCTTTATCTTGACCGGATCTCGTTCAAATGGGTTGCCACGTCACTTTAGTTTCTGGGTCTCGATTAATTGTGCTGCAGCAATTAATTTTGAATCCGGCTTTGATCTATTAATATGACCCTAATAATCTTGGGTACAACACATGCATAACAGTATATTTATCAAATGTTACTT
This sequence comes from Plectranthus barbatus, assembly GCA_026898455.1. Lineage (NCBI taxonomy): Eukaryota > Viridiplantae > Streptophyta > Magnoliopsida > Lamiales > Lamiaceae > Plectranthus > Plectranthus barbatus. The sequence goes on from JAPKLW010000482.1 coordinate 233,595, forward strand.
GCATAAAATAAATACAAATAAAGAATCAAGAATTTTAATTTTTAGTGATCTAAATTTATCATATGATTGTGAAATTTTCAAAATTCATGTTATAATTGGTAAAGTGTAAAAAATATATTAATGGCAAAAATTTGTGCAAAACAATTTCGCAATCTCACAAATACATTCTGAAATAAATGTGATTTGGGCATCATTTATTCCGATCAGAATGATTGATTCTGTTCAAAATGAGCTGATTCCTGTCGTTTTTTTATTATGATCGAAATGCTTTGATTACGATCGAAAATAGCGCATTTCAAATAGAATCAAAAAGTATTCCGATCGAAATGCAAATTCTGAATGAAATGTGCTAGGCACATATCATATTCTAATTGGAATGCACGAAAATATTGTTCGTAATTCGGGAACTTTGTTGTAAATTCTTGATGTGAAATATTTAATTTTGTTGAAATTAAATATTACCAACTTAATCTACGCGAAGAGTAGATAATCGTGGTATATTTATTTTCTCAAAATCGATTCCGGTGAGTGAGAAATGAGTCCACGAAGTGACACGGTTGGTGGGTTTATTACATAAGCGGAATATGCAATAAATGAAGTCCCACATTGATTAATTACAATAATTAATCTATGTATATAAACCTTAATGATTGAGTTGCGTAATAACAAGGTGTGCAGTGTATGTGGCACCCGGTGGCGTCCTCGTGCGCCACCGCTCGCCTCGCTCGTGACCCGGTCCTGGCTCCGGCTCAGTCTTGGTCTCAGTTCTTGGCAATTGGTCTTTGGGCCTTTGGCTTGGTTTGGCCCGCTTAAGTCTTATTTTTTGAGCAAGTGAAATCAACCTTCGGGCTTGACATGTGGGTTGTCAACGTGGTGCACAAGAAGCATGTGATGTGGCGGACGAGTCAGAGCACGTGTTGAAATGCTTGTCGAACGGTTTCAACCACGTTTAGCACATGGTCAAACACACCTGTGCGCGTCCGTGATTGGCGTGCACGTTACGCTGTGTCTCACGCCTATAACGGCTCAAGTCTTGATGGTTGCTACTTGCTACCGTAACAGACAGGCTCCCCTCGGTGGTACATGTAAGCTCACATAGCCAGATACTGCATCTTTATTCTCATATTGCTGCATCTTTTTCCTTGCTTTTAAGCAATTCAGTTTCACCTCCGTTCAGTTTGGCGGAGCTTTTTGCAATTGCGGTGCTGCCTCGTAAAAGACAAAGTTGTTGTACCTTTGGGGACGATCGTCGGTTAACGAGTACTATATTGACGAATTTGTCTTGCGGGAAGAGAGATTCCTCGACTCGTCTATTTCTATTTTATTTTTATTTTTATTTTTATTTTTATTTATTTACGTACTAGCAGTACTTGCAGTTCTATTTGTAAAAACTTGCATTAACAGACATACTTCGTTGCAGTGTTCTCAGTCTTGAACAACAAATTATCCTCCAAATATCTCATAAAGTATATGTATAAGAAGAGACTCGCTCTATTATAATTTTGTTTTCTTTATAGAGTTTATTGAATTACAAGCACTTTCCTAATGATAGCCATCTATCTCTAAATGAGAAGTCTTGAAATGGATTATTTTTTCTTTAGTCCATATCATAAGGAGAGTGAAAGCTAATATATAACTAGTTAAATGACTCAATTCTGCGGATAAACTACGAATGTGTCAACCGTGCAGGCCAAGAATTATAGAAAAAGTAGTTTTATACACAATGTAATAAAATAAAATTTCCGAAACTCAATAAAATAAAGACCAAATTCCCAAAATCATTCTCTCTTCTTTTTTTTTCTTTTTTTTTTCTAGACTTCTTTAATTCGTTTTCTTGGGTAAAAGACTGCAACTTAACATATGATATAAATTATAAAGCTAGCCGGCATCATTTTCTCTCAATCGTTTGATATCAAGGGTTTAATTATAACAATATACTCCACTAGATTTTTCCAACAAATATTTAACGAGATCAAGTGTTCAGTTTTTCTTCTTGTTTTTATCCTGATTGGGGAGGAGAGACGAATCACCCTAATTTCTTGATTTTAATTAACTTTTAATACAATCACAACTTAGACATAAATAAATGTTTATCGAAACTATTGTCTCAAAAACTAATCCAATGGACCATGTACATACATGATTTTTTTAGTTCCACGGTTTCATACATTTCCCAACAAGTTCCTCTCATACCTCAAACTTTTAAGACCACCTTCTTGTTGGTCGCCTCCACTGCATCTACATAAATCATCATATCCTTCTATTACAGAGGACTTAGGCCCCTGAGCTGAGACTCCCATAAAAAACTGGAGCTTCTCCACAGTATGATCAAACACCATTGTTGAGTTTCATCTGATATCTTGGCCACCAAACTCTCTACCATCGAATGGAGTTGCTGTACCAACATCGAGACTACCTGTTACGTTAGTCATCAGAAGGGATAGCCCGCCAGTTGAGCCACCACTAGCAGCCATCCCCAAGCCAAGAAGGTCGAGGGTGGTATGCTTAGAGCCGAAAACAGAGGGAGTGCCCAGCATCAGTTCCTTCAAACCAGATCCGCTGTCACAGGCTAGCCCAAGACCAAGACCGGCAGCTAGTGATGTCCCATCCGGCCCAATGTGTTCGTGGGAAACACTAGGAGATGGGGAGGAGGAAGAAACAATCCCAAGACCCCTCAGGAATGATGCATTTGATGCAGCAGGACCCATCTGAGCAGCCTTTTGTAGCAGTGCTGTAGCTGAGAGAGCAGGCTGTGGTGGTGGAGGATACTGCCTGCGTTCTTGTCCTGCTGTTCCGAAAATTGATGACCCTTGATTCACTGCGAGGCAAAGAGCTATTGGTTCTGTGGTTGAGGATGGTGCAATATCTGGTGTATGGTCAGGACAAGTAATAGACCGAAATAAGTTGGGAAACCCAGCTGTTTGAGATTGAAAGCTTCCCGAAGATGTGGATGAAGCAAAGAGACTGCCAAAGACATTACAGGTAGAGCCAGTACTGCTGCTGCTACTAGCTACCAAGTTTGTCATGGCAGGAGTCTCCGTTAACATTTGGGCACTGGTCGAATTAGGCTTCGTGTTCTCCAGCAATTCCACAACTAAAACAGATAAAGAAAGAAGAAGCTATAACTTTTGTTCTCATCAATTGTTCAATGCATAAAGCAAAAGGAGGTCTAATAATAATCTTGATCTTACTATCCTACTTTTAGATTTGGATCTTAATGCTTGTTGCTTTACATAAAGATTCCTCTTTAAGCATTATAATTTATTAATCATAGTCTTTCTGCTGATTTGTCTTCTAATCTCTAGTCCTTCTGTCCTTGTAATAAAATAATAGTTCTTGCAATTTAAAATTTAAATCCCCAATCAGCTAATCCTAAGTCATATGCAGACAGCAGCAAAGATCAGTAACAGACAAAAACGAATCAGAAATGAAAGACAACAAAAGAAATATTCTTTGTTTGTCCCAGACGCTTCCACATAAAAAAGACAATCTGAAGATGCCAATTCAGGTTTCAGCAAATTACCAGGATTGTGATCTGGTAAGACCAAAGACACAGCCTCAGCAGGAGCAGAATCCTCGGGTGCTGGAGCTTCTGATGGTAATGGTGCCGGCTGCAGCAGCGGTGGTGATGAGGCGGCCATAGGTGGCGGTGGCGAAGGTGGTGATACATCCTCTGGGATTCTTGGAACATCATCACCACTAGGTGGTACAGTGGCTGACTGCACTTTCGAGCTTTCCTCTGTCAAAGCATCACAAAATGCCCTGTGTGTAATAAAACTATCCTTCCTGCATATCATTCAAAACCAGAAGTTAAATACAAAAGAGTTTGAATCTGCAACAAAAGGATACCGATTCCTCATTCCAAACCTGTTGAACAAAGTCCCACAATCACATTTGTACTCTTTAGTCCCACAAATCTTGGAATGTGCCTTCCAGTCCGACTGAACGGCGTATTTCTTGGAGCATTTGTCGCATTTCCACTTCTTCTCCCCATGCTTCCTGCAGAAATGCTTCTTGATCCCGGTGAGATCGCCCAGAGCCCGCGAAGGGTCGTGGTGGACGCAGCTGGGCTCAGGGCAAACATAAACCCTTTTCTTCACATCCTGACTCGATCTTTGCCTGAGCTTCCATGGCAGATTATGCCCCCTCCGGTGCAGCTGCAGGTTCTGGTCCCTTTGAAACCCCTTGTTGCATATCTCACAGACAAATCTATTTGTTGCCATTAATGTCTTCGGCGACAAAGCAATCACCTCAGCATCAGGATCTAATCCAATTATACACACCCAAATCAAACTCCCCACAATCAAATCGCAAAAAAATCCAACTATATCATCAAAAAAAAAAAAACGATCGATTTTTTTTCCCCTTACCGGGCATTCCGGGTAGATTCCGCTTCTTTTTGGGAGTTACTTTTGAGGTGGAAATTTGATTGCCGGAAGAAGAGTCGCCGGAAACTGTACAATCATTCATCTTACTAAATTTTTTTTCTCTATTTTTTTCTGGGATTGGTAAGAGGTGGGAAATTTATGGAGGAGAAAACTTGAGCTCTGGATTTCCTTTTCAGAGTCAAAGCGTGAATTTTTTATGAATATCTACTAGTCAATCTTGCATATTAGGTATTCCAGCTGACAGTTTCTGACCAAACCGAATTGAGCAACACAGATAAATTACATGCCCTAACAAAGCCGGCAGCAAGAATCCAGCAAACTGGCACGCAATAGCCGCCGAGAAACCATCACTGGCAGCGGGAGAGGGCAAGGAACGCGAAAGTAGTGAAATTTACGAGTTCACTGAAATGGGTTGTGGATGAAATCGGAGTGAGTGAGAGGGGATTTCGAGACTAGATATGGTGAGTTGCATACTTGCATGTTCAAATGAAGCAGCGGACGAGGGGATTGTGAGAGATTGAATTGTCGAGTGTTTTCCGGCGGAGGCGAGGAACGGCGGCTTCAGTGAGTCGGCGAGAGAGAGAGAGAGAGAGAGAGAGAGAGAGAGAGATGTTGCGTGTCTATGTTTGCGCGAAAGTCTGCAAATTGAGGTGTTGACATAGCTTTCAACTTATCGTAGTCATTACTTCCATCATAGGAATTTCGAACTACCATGTGATGCTTCATTATTATCGAATAAAATATATCTCTGCAAATATCCAAGTGGTTTTGTATTTATTTATTTTTAATTTTAAATCAAAATTAAAGCTTAGAAAGATTTGATTCTGATCTCACACATATATAGAGGAGAGTGTGATTTTAGACTACACAGTCTACAACACTTTTAGTGGTTTTTTTTTTTTTTTTTTTTTTTGATGGGTTATAATTATAGTGAGTTTTATTAGGCTCATTTGATCGAAAACTTCAACTTATGATTAATTGATTATAAGTTTTTTATGGAGGTGGCCTAATTTTTGAAGTGGGAAGGGGAGATCGTGATACATATTCAATCTTCAATATAATCAAACAAGTTGGGGGCCAAAATAGGGTTTGCCCAATTATGTACCTTTCCTTTAATAAAATGGATGCACTTGTGGTTATCAATATGAAAATGTTTATCCTAAGAAATTATAGGCTGATTCATCAATTTGACAGCACTAGCATGTACAAAAAGAATTCAAAGTAGTAAACAAATAATGTACTTTTGAGTATATTCAAGATGGCCAAATAATGTTTCAAAATAAAACCGGCCAAACCGTATAAAAATGGTTTGATTAGGTTGATTTGACGACTTGAAATGAAATATACTTCAACTTTCAATAAGCTACTATAATTTGTAGAAAATTAGGACCTAAATATAAATTAATTGATTTTTATTATTTATTACTACTTATAATAATATAATTTTAATTTTAAAATATTATATTTATAAATTTAATGTAAAACCAAAAGAAATGCATGAGTCAATTATATTATAATAATGATCATACTTAATTTTTCTTAAAAAAATTATATAAAATAATACTCCCTCTGTCTCACCTCAATTGTCTCACTTTCCTTTTTCGTCCGTCCCATGTCAATTGTCTCATTACTTAAAAAGACAACTTTTTCACACTCAACAATAAAATATTAATTCCACTCAACTTACTTTACACTCACACTCCTTGGTTATTGTGTCCGATCAACCCAGGACAATTCAGCCGGGCCGGAGGGAGTAATATTTAATGTTAATACTTATTAGTTATTTTTTATAAAATAAATTAAAACTAAAACTAGAGTATGTTGGCCAATAAATTTAAACATGGGTTACTTGTAAGAAAAAATAGAAACTTAACAAATAAACTACAAATTACATTAATTAATTATAATATATTTAATATATATATCTATATATATATATACATATAAATACGGCCGGTTTGAGTCTCCAAACTGTAACAAAATCAAATTTAATCGGTTTCAAAATTTTCAAACCGCCAATTTGAAAATTAAATTTTAAAGCAGCCAAACTGGTCAAATTAATCCGGTTTGGCCGGTTTGACCGATTTCGGCCAAACCATGAACACTCCTACTTTAAATATTAGCTTGGTTTAGTTGTGTTCTCTAGCTCTATGTCGTTATTATGATAAGTTCCTTTAGCAAAAGAGTTATGGATGCTGAGATACATTATGCAAGAAACATGAATACACGAGTTAAAAATCTGGAATCCATGGTAAATTCTAAATTCTCTAAAAGGAAATACAAGAGGCTGTTTTCAAAACTGTGCGCTGTTAAATCTCTAGAGAAGTAAGCAGGCAACTTTTTCCCATAATGACAGTAGGAAGTGAATGTAGAGGAGATGAGGGAGAGAGAGAGTCTCAAATAACTGGCTGCATGCATACCAAGGGAGTCTTCACTTGCTTTCAGCAACGGGAAGATATACACCCTCTGCTGCCAACCAAATATTATCAGGTCGCTTTTCACGAACACCGCAAACCTGCAAAAATTGCAGCAGCGGCAATTATGATCGAGAGATGCTGGGAATTTTTAATGTAGCTTGACCTGTGATGGTTATTATGTTTATTCAATTCTTACCTCTTGCTGACCCCCGGCTATGCGTTGGTATTTCTTGTCATGACTATGTAGGTATCCGCCAGTATCTACATGCCGAAGCCTAACTCTTTGATCTTGCCTCCAAGTCTTCCCATTTCCCTCGATTTCAACACTGAACCACAATAAAGACTATGAATTGTTATCTCACTCAAAACCTAATGATATAAGGCAGTTAGGTTCATAACCAGTAGTCTCACCTCCAATAATCCCCAGTGTCAGACTCGGTATCACTGCCAAAGCAACTGACCTGCATTTTTTTCCATCACATATTTAGGCTTAAGGCAATAGAGTAGTAAGCCAAGTTGATACAAACTGGAATAGTGCAGCAGAGAAACAGCTTTCACCACAAAGGATTTGTGAAACAATGAAGATCTAGTTAGAATTATCGCACAGAAACTAGGTTTGATGAGTAATAACTTACCAGATAATTAGTAATTATACCAAATAAGAAGGTTCTGAAAAAGAAGGCAACAAGAATCTTAGGTCTTTTCCTTCAACTATTTAGTGGGATCTATAGGCACCTTTGGCGGAAAAACTTCCTTAACAAAAACATTACTCATATATTACAACTTGGTTGCACAAGGAAAAAAATGGATGCCTTATATGAAACCATCAGATAAAATAGATTACCATATTATATTATAATACATTGGAAATAGATGACAAAGCATAATCAGCACAGAATACATGCTCTATGTAGGGTGGAATATGTCCAGCTTGCAAGTGCCATGGGAAGATGCCACTGAAAGCTTAGTATTCAAAGAAGCTGACTGTAGAAGAGATTAGCTTCTCTAATTAAACTAGCATAGACTTTCTGTTATGCTTAAGCTATATATTTCACCAATCAACTTTCCGAAGTTTAGACTTTTCAGTTTTCACCCACTAAACTGTACAAGCCTAAACTTGGAATATAGTGGGATAACATGATTTCAATAGACAAGGCCATGAAGTAACATAAGACTACTCTGCTGTGCATAACATTAAAAGAAGCCTCAACCTATGACCAAGAGGTCATGGGTTCGAGTTCCATGGGGACATGTAGGATGTGTGTGTTTAAATTAATGTTTAAAAAAAAAAAAAAAAGAAGCCTCAACCTCCACAAAGAATTATAATTAGTAAAAGGGATTAAAGTTCTTTCCCGTCAATAAAACATAATCATCATGATGAGTGATTTGGTTGCATTGGACGGAAGGATTTGAAGAAAGATTTGAAATCCATAATAGAAAATGCATTGTTGGTTTGTTCTACTAGATGTTTCCCACTCAAATGCAATGTTTGATTGGTGATGAAAGATAATTATTGATTATGTATCCTCTGATGTTAATCAAATTTAAACATCAGGCCGCATAAATTTATAACAGAAAAACAAAGAGTAACATTGAATGCCACCATTACTCTACCAGAATCATAGAGTTTTGCACAACGAAAAATAGAGAAAGATACAGCTATTAGAACATTTTATGCAGAAGGAAAGGTGTTGGCAAACTCGTGAACACTGACCTCCATATTGCCTGATATTGGGGAGGCATGCAAGTGGCTGTGCAGCCACTTCCTAGTTCTCATATGTTGCAACCTAATAAGGGTTCCACTTTTGATCGGGTCTCGTTGCTTTGCAGAATCTGGTATAGGCCTGACAATCTGCAAAATAAAACCTTCTATTTAACAGTCCAAAAATAATTACATATCACATACTCAAAGGAATTAACATATACAGCAAAATAATAGAATGGTGTAGTGTTGGCATACCCAGTAGCTATTGGAATCATCAACATTTGGAAAACCAGTAACAGATTGCTGGCCACTGCCAGAGCCATAAGGAACATCATGTGAATGCAGCCTGAATTTTGTCCGCTCGTGCATCAGCTTGATGACTGAACCATATGTTATCTACAAATAGTGGAGAAATACATCAGCACGTTAACAAATGAAGCACAAAGCATACAGATATAGCATCTTAACTACATTACAATTTAATTCACCTACTCAACAATCCCGTTAGTAAAGCTGAAATTCACACAAAAGCAGCCGTATTAGCTCTCAACTTTCAAAGCGCATCCTCAGTGTAACCAGTTTTCTTAGTTTCATCACTAGCAAAAGCGGAGGCTATACATTTCGACTTCCTATGTACAATTCCTTCTTTATTAGTTTACATGGAAATCATACATGGAACGCTATTCGGAAGTAAAACAAAAACCAGTAATCAAACAGCGAGTATATTGAGACTAGCTAAATATTTTTAGGCAAGCAAGGTCTTGCAATTGAACATAACCCAAAATCACATAAAGCCGAAGCTGGTATATTTGAGTGATCCCACCAGTTAATCAATTACTCACTTTTCTTCAATTAATCACTAAGTTGGAACCAAATTAATACCCCATAATCCTGACGTCTCCCTCCGGAAACAAAAAATCAGAATGAGAATTCCTTTCATGTTCGAATACCTGCTCTTCAAATTTCACAATAAACCAGAAATCTCCTCTCTAGCTCACACACAATGTAATGAAAACATAATTAAGGAAAAAAAAAAAAAACTTGCCTGGACACCTTCGGAGGCGGCGGAAGCCGGGGCTGAACCATAATCAGAGTCGAGCGTAAGAAGCAGGAATATCGCAAGGCCGAAAAAGGAGGCTGCCATCACTAGCAACGCAACAATGAACCAAGTCTTCTGCCAAAATGGCAGGCTCAGATCGGGATCGGATGAGCGCCCGACGGACTCCCGGTACACTATTCGGGTCGGAGCGGACGCGGAGAAGGCGGACGCCGGCGCGGATTTCCTGCGTGTGAGGTTGCTGTGCTGGTGCTGCGGCGAAGCGGGGGGAGCCACGATTGGAGCTTCTACGCCGGAGCTCCGGCTAATTCTTGATCGAAGTTGGAACTCTTGTTTCGTCAAGGATCAGAGAGAGAGCTACACCGAAATATGCTCCGATTCTTTTCATCTGGCGTAATTAATTCAAGTGGGGATTGGAGTTCTGGGCTCGCCACGTGTACCCGACGGAGCCTGCGAATTGAATTGTCCCACGTGGAATCTCGTTGACGTGGACTGTCATTATTGGATGGAGAGAGGTGCCATTTTGGCGTGCCGCACGCTGAATCTATTGTGGTTCTACAGTAATCTCTGCCTCTCCTCTCCTATGTCAGCGTGCTTGTTACTCCCTCCGTCCCGAAATAATTATCCTGTTTTGTTTCGGCACAGAGACCAAGGCAAGTGTAATAAGAGATTTTAATGGTATAATTAGTAAAGTGATTAAGACTTAATTAAAAAAAAAAAAGCTGAAATTCGAAATTTTCAGAATTCAAATTTGGTGGCAAAATTCCAAAACAAATCAGCCACCAAATTTTCAAATCTCCCACTAAATCTGTTTTATAAATACACAGCCACAAGTCCAAATAAATTCAACAAACATAAACAGCCACAATTCCAAAATTACAACAAACATTTCCAAACTACAAATGGGGTTACAAAAAGATGTCACAGATGCAGCAAGAGATGAAATTGTGCAGATCCTGCTTCTTCATTGCAAGAATGGCAAACCAGAGAGAGGAAAGATTGGTGAAGTTGCTGCCAAATTCAGCTGTTCTTCAAGAACAGTCTCAAGGATATGGAAATCTGCAAGAATGCAAAAAGAAAGAGGGGAATGCATAAAAGTTGCTACAAACAGACATGGGAAAGGAAACAAGCCTGCAACACAGATAAACATAGAGCAGATTGAGCAGCACAGCTTTAAAATATGATCAGCTTTTTTGTAAAGAATATGCAGGATTTGTAAAGAATATGCAGTATATAGGTGTTGCTGCAGAATAGGATCAGCTTTTTTGTAAAGAATATGCATACCATAATTGGTTTTTGTAAGCCTAAAGAATTTAATGAAACCACTTCAAGTCCGGTTTACACATTTCAGATCACAAATGTTGTTAAAAATGGTATGGTGAACCAACAGGCATCATTTCAGACTTTAATCCTATCTTCCCACAGTCGAACTTAAACATTAATGAATCAACATATGAGCAGAACCAACATAAGAGCATAAACCAAGATAGGGTCAATACAGCATATGAGCAGATCCAACTAAGGGGCATATCCATCATAACCGAACCAACATATGATCAAACCCAACAAGATATATCCACAGATCAACAAAATTGAACCCGAAAAATGAGCAGATCCATCATAACCGAACCAACATATGATCAGAACCCAACAACATATATCCACAGATCAACACAATTGAACCAACAAATGAGCAGATCCATCATAACCGAATAAAATGGCAAGATAGCACCTGATATCTGGAAATTGACATTTCCAGAAGCCACGAAGAACTTCCCTCCGCATTCTCCAAAATTTGCGCAGAACCTCCTCTTCTTCATTCGCCAATTCCGCATCCTCTTCTGGCCCGCTCAGTGGACCATGAAAATCGACCCGGTCATCAGACAGTCCCGCCATCTCCGCATCCTCTGTCCCGGCGGCATCGACTTCAGGGGAAACTGTCACCAGCAACGGATCTGAGATAGACGGCGAGAGGAGCGGATAGAAGCCGTCACCAGCAACGGTATCAGAGGACGGCGAGAGGAGCGGCAGATCTGTGGTAGAAGCCGGATCCCCGAGTGAATCGTCGTCACCAGCAACGGTGTCAGAGGACGGCGAGAGGAGCGGGTACGAGGTTTCAGAAAAGGTAGATCTAGGCTTCGTCATCGCGGGGAGAGGTGCGGGGCAAATGAATCGGAGGGGGAGAGCGGCGCACGGCGATGAACCCGAAGTAGGGTTTCGTCGCGCGAGAGATAGAAAACGAGAGAGGAGATATTGCGGCGCACACCACAGAGGAGGTGTTGCGGCGCACACGAGAGGGAGAGGTGGGGGAGGGGGGCGGAGGGTTGATTGCAGAGAGGTGGGGAGAGCGGCGGACGGAGATGAATCTAGGGTTTCATCGCGGGGTAGAGAGAAACGAGAGAGGAGCATATGCGGCGCACACACCAAAATGAGAAGGTGTGTGCGTCTTTAGGGTTGGGGGGGGGTTAGGGTAGATTAAAAATTTAATTTAACAATTTTAATTAAATGAATTTTAAAGATGGTTAATTAGGATTAAGGATCCCTAATTTTTTCCATTTTGGGAATACAAAACAATTGTTTGGGACAGACCAAAAAGGAAAACAGGACAATTGTTTCGGGACGGAGGGAGTATAATAAAATAGAGATGTTAATCGAGCTGACACGTCGGGTTTCGGGCTGAATTTTTATCGGATTAAATTTTTTTGAAACTAATTCAAATCCACCGGTTTTCGAGCTGATCCGTCGGGTTGGCAAGATTTACGAGTTTATTTTTGTAAAGATTTTCTTAAAATATTTTAACAACTCTCAAAATAAAATTAAAATTAAAATGATGATCCAACATAAATAAAAGACACCAGACAACAATATCTTCGCAAAAAAAATAGTGATAAGTAGATAAAAGGTTGGTCAATAATAGTTTACAAAATATCAATCCTTATATACCAACTAATTTAAGTAATAGAAGTACATTCTTCAACATATTAAATGATAAAATAGGGATTATAAAATTAAATGTAGCTTTCACTTGGGTGAACATAACAACGAGAGATTAAAGGTGTTTGAAAGGAAGAAATGAATAGTTACACTAATCAGGAGAGTGACGAGTGGAAGACAATGAAAGAGAAAGAAATGGGGGATTTTTCGATTTGAGGGTAATGGACTAAATCATTGTGAGAGATATATGAGATTTTGTGTGACGAAAAATTAAGTCTAGAGAATTAATTTTTTGGGTATAGTAGGATATAAATAATATTAGAAATAATGAATAATAAAATATTATATATATATATATATATATATATATTATTAAATATTTCCGGACCTACGGGCCGACCCGCAACCCACCTAACTCAGCCCGTTCGGGCCGCCAACCTGTCGGGTTCAATCCGTTCGGTTACAAATAATTTCGGGTTGAAAATTTTTACCGTAACCCGCATTTTAGTCCACCGATTTCGGGCTTTATTGACATCCCTAAATAAAACCCTCCAACCCCTCCGACTATTCTGATCGGATCAATTTAATCTATGCTTGATCATTTGGCTCAACTAAATCTTTTTAACTTTTAAAAATGAATCAATTTGACCCCTCAATAAAAAAAATGACTGTTTTAAAACAAATATGAAATATATATTCTCTCTTAATCAGGGTAAAACAACCATTTTTCAGGTTAAGCACGCTTAAACGGTTTATGCGGGTTTTATGCATTGACCCAAGTCAAATCCATCTAATATACCATAATTGTAAATTAATAAACCCTATTTGGGATGAGTGAACCCATTTATGTATGGATAAAATCCGCATAAACCGTTTAGGCGTGCCTAACGCAAGTTTTTGCTTTTTTTTAAATTGTGGATTTAAATTGAACCACTTCTAAAAGTTAAAGAGTTTAATTGAGTCAAATAGTCAAATAGGGGTTGTTGGGGGTCGATTTTAACGGCCCAACTACCGATCCAAGTAAACGGCCCAACTAAGAGCCCATAAGTGTGGCCCATGTTATTTTGCAGGAAAAGGAAGTGGGTCAGCCTAAGAAAAACAGTTTGAATACTGATCGATCAAGGGAGACCGAATAAAGCGGTTCAACGGAGAAAATAGCTCGCTCAAAAGGAGTTCGATTCAATCAAAGAGTGGTCCGATGAACGAAGCAGATGTAACGAAGGGACCAAGCGAACTGCCTAACGGTCGGGAAAAGCTACTTAATGGCGATGAATTATGATCGCGAGCTCTCCGGGAAATGGCCAAAAATGCACGCGGAAGATCAGGAACATATTTATTGCTACCTGACGGAAAAATAGGAAACGTTCAAGCTCGAATAAAGCTTATAAATACCTCTTGTAAACCTCTTTTTTCCGACATCTAAGCTCGTGAAAAGACTTACTAACAATTCATATTTACGGAGTTCCTTGCATTCTGAATTTCTTTGAAGATAGGACTCTTCGAAATGATCTCATAACAATCATCGTCAGATTAAATACTCGAATCAAGATACGGTTTGGATCGATCTTTAATTAACTCATTTTCACGTTATTTTTTGTAATTTATCTCGTTTATTTTATACAAGTTCCTGGGTCCTATCCGTCCGACAAAAAACATCCTCAACATGGGCTAAATTGATCAAGTCGGAAAAGTCGGAGGATTAGATTAACCCTTATCATTTTTTTTTATTCATTATATAACCACAACCAAATATTTTTCACTTCTCCCTCTCATCACTGATATAACACAACCCACTTTCTAATTAATATAAATAATTTAAAATATTTAAATACATAAATATAACAAATAAAATATTCTCAAAATTCATAATTTAATTAATAAATAAAATTACGATAATTAATAAAAATAAAATATAAATATAATACATGAAAGTTTAAATTACAGGTAAATTAATTATAGAATTTTTTTTGAAAGTTTATTGTAGTTTTTATTTGTAGGGGTTTTACATAGATTTAAATATCTTTTAATAATTATATATAATGAAAAAAAAACGAACATAACCACGTGTTTGTTGCATAACAAATGTGAGGCAGGTCACTTGTGGGCGGGAGACAGTTGTGGTCAAGCAAGTGTCTAGCAATTGTTTCAAATTTTAATATCTTTAAATTAAAAAAAAATGTTTGTCTTTTAGTTATAACCTATCACACGGGCAGCACTGTGGGTGGCCTTATCACTATTTTTTAAAGGGAATTTTATACCCATAGCTAATAAAAAAAAATTATTTCAAATTTACATGTTAATTGAAAGAATCAAAAGGAGAAGACTCATGGAGCCGATCATGATTTGAAAGATTGTGACTTGTGAGCAACACAATACTTGCCTAATGCACTTAAAGGAAAAATAAGCATAAGATCTAGATATGTAAATGATGGAGCAATGAGTGTACTAACTTCAATGTCATAAGTGATTCCTTATTGAAGCTCAATGCAAAGACTTTTGTTATCCATTTCGAGATTAATATTCTTGAACCCTTCTTCACGAGCCATGAAAATACTACCAAGACATGTTGCTTCAGCAAGATCAATACTCTCAGACAAATGTGATGAATACGAGAAAAGATGAATTGGCGTGTCACCATGATCGTGCAAAATCTTGAATAATCCTGCAATAGTTGGAGCTTCGTAGAAGATATATAAGTTAAATTTAACCCATCTAATGGGGGTGCAGAAGCCCAAGAAGGGTGTGAAGTGGTAGTACGTCATACGAGACGCGATAACACAAGTATATGAAACTTGAACATCAACAATCAATCTAAAGACAATATCAAAACTAACTTGGTCAGAGAGGAAGCGACCTTGAAACTCCAACAAATTATGAGCTTTCCAATTCATTCAAAATAGGATAACAAAAAGCTTAACAAATTCCACCGGTTTGTCTTGGATAATAAGGATAATCCAATATTGAATGTAGAGATGTTGATAACACTGGATTTCAAAGATTCTAAAAGAGCATGCATTCCATAAGAAAGAACTCCATTAGCAGTCACGGAACACATGTTTAACATATTCTGCCATGCATTCGATGTACAAAAAGGGTTGATAATCATTCTTATAGAAAGAAGATTCATTTTGGTCGGTAAGATACTCCTCATGCATCATAATATAAAAACTTCATTTTGTAAAAGATATTGAGTATCTGAAACTATCTCCAAGAATACAAACTATTAAAAGACGAGTAAGAAATAGGCGAGTACAAGTAATCTCATCTCATCACAAAGTTTGATGCAATAAGTTTTTACATAAATACCTTAATTATATGTTACATATGCACCATAGTACTTTGAAAATTCTTAACCTTAATCATCGTATATTAATTAATTATATATTTAGTATATATTATGGAAAAAATATAGATTTTCAACTAAGTCAAATACAAATGACGCTTTCCCAAATAAAATTATTTTATAATCCAAATAATATTGCCATATTAATAGTTAATAATTTAATTCAAGCTCCTGGATAAGGGTACATTTTGGTATCCCTATATGAGGAGTATATGATTAGTGTGATGCACAAACAATAAACATACATATAGCTTTAATATTATTTTAAACTTTAGAGCTTCTTCATTTTATAGAATCGAAGGTTTGGGAGTTTATGTTTTTTAAGTAATGTATTAATTCAAAACTCATACATTCAAATATTTTCGAAGAACTCAAAATCCATAATATTTTAATAATGGGTAAGATACTTTCATCTAGGGGTGTGTATGATTTGGCCGAAACCGACCGAACCAGCCAAACCAAATTAATTTGGTCGGTTTTGTTACATTGGAAGAAATTAAGTGGTCGAGTTGGTTTGAAAAATCTTAAACTGGATGATTTAGTTTGACCGATGGTGTGAAGGGTGTAACAAGCCGTTTCGACTGAAATGACCGTACATATAAAATTATTTCAAATATAATAATAATAATAATTGTTGAGGTTCTATTCGTACAGATACGAGCCCCGAAAACTTTACAATCTGATAACTAATAATTACAAAAAATAACCAACAATAAGCGAACCAATTTAAGATCGATCGATAGAATATGAGCAATAACCGAAATTTGAAACAAATAGCAATTAGAGCTAATAATCACAGAACAAACGAAATAAAAACAACGTCAAAACAAGTTCAATAAAAGGGAGCATCGATCTACTTGTGCTATAGCGAACTGACAGAGAACCCTTTTCGAGCTCACATGAAAGTACAATTATAAGCCGATTAGGGGCAGAAAATGTATGAAAATCGGGGATAGTTGCAAATAAGTAAGTTATGAATCGACTTACAGTAGACTATTTATAGAACCTAGAGGTGAACTAGGGTTTCCAAGTTCGCCTCCAAGTTGTTGCAGATAGCTTGTCGGTCTTTTCAGGGTCGTTGCAACGATAATATCATTTGCGTTCTCCGAGATTGTTGCACCCTTATCCAGACCTTTTTAATCGTTGTGCAGCTCGATTGGGGTAATTCTTTTGCATGTCGACCTATTCTAGGACGTTCCCCTATTCATTGAACTATTTTCCTTTACTGCTCGCTATCGAACTATTTTAGCCTGGACCAGGTTGCCTTAGGAGTTAGGTGGGCCTCGCGGCCTAATGAGCTTTTATTTTAGCCGAGTTATTTCGTAACCCCAACATTAATTAAATATTATTTGATAGAAAATATAATTATATTAATATATATGCCCAGTTTTTATATTATTTTCAATGATACCTTTATAAATTAATTTTTATTTTGTCTTTTACAACCGCAATCTCATTTATTTATATCACTTATCTCATATTTATAATTAATGACAAATGAATTATATTTATATTAGTTGCATCATAAATGGCGAAAATGTTTAACGCATTTCTTTTTTTAATTATTAGTCGAATAACTTTTCAAATCATTTCAAGTGAACTAAAATCATTTTAATATGATTTAATTTACTTAATTTAGAATAATTATTTGACCGTTTAATTTATGAAAATCCCAAATGATAAATATCTATTTGGTTCTTAGGGTGGTTGTAATGGCTAAAAAAATTTCAGGTTTAAACCTACAAACCCAACTTTATACCATTACAAACTTTGAAGTGGATGATGTGTCAAAAACTTTTAGGGTGATTGCAATGGATCTTTAATTTTCAGATTTGAACCTATGAAGTTAGGTTTTAACCATTGTGGAGGTTTTTAAAGGATGACGTGGCAACAAAATTGAAAAGCTGAGTATGGATTTTAGAACCTGGGTTTTAAACAAAATGGTGGGGGCCTCAAGAAACATGTTGGCCACCAACTAAAATTAAATATATATTTTTAGTTTATTATTAATTTATTTATATATACTATATAGTTAATTATTATGTATCTTTTTATATATCTAATATATATAACTAATTGCTATATATATAATATTATATATATTTATTATTTTAATTTATCAATTTAATGAATATAAATGGCTTTATAGTCGTTATATAACGGATACTTTTTTTTCTTTATAAATACATATAACACTCTCATTCTTCACATCAAAATCTCAATTTATATTCAATTTTCTTGTCATTTCTATTGTTCAATTCATTATCTCTTTCTCAAATGGCCGAAAACAATCGTGATTCCTTTTCTAGTTTTTTTACCTCATCTCAAAATCAAGGAAATTCAAACTCACAAAATTCTCAACCATATCCTCCGAATTTTCAAAATATTCAAGTACCCTATCCACCATTTTATTTTTAAAATATTCCCAACTATGCCAATATTGCTCTTCCAAATTATAATGAAGCAATGAGTGATCATTTTGTTATGTCACGTCCTCAAATGCCATTTTATTCATTATCAACACCACCACCACCACAACAACAACAATCGGCTTATGATGATTTTAGACGCTTAAATATTGGAGGATCATCAAGTGATAAAGAGCTAGAGACATTTGAGGCAGGTGGCTCTCAGTTCCCACCACACTCCACACACCCTATAGTAAATATCACTCCTAACAATGAAGAAGTGGCCGACGTGCAAAGACGGCATGGACACATGATGAGGAGAAGTGTCTTGCTCATGCATGGAGCACTATCAGCAATTGCAACATAGTTGGCAATTCACGGAAGAATAAGGAATTTTGGCAAAAGACTGCAGCTTATTATAATGATAATCGACCGAAAGATTCACAGCCAAGAACATGGGTATCAATTAAATCTCATTATTATTCTATTATTTCGGACGTCAATATGTTTTCAGGGTGGTATAATAATTTCTACATCAATCGAGCTAGTGACTAAAGCGATGATGATGTCTTACATGCCACAATAGAGCCATTAGAAAACTAGTCGTTGCAAACTAGTCGTTGTAGGTTTATTTATATATATTATCCAACCCTAAAACACTTTTATTCTCTCAATTTCATTCTCTCAATTAGTGAAATACTTCCTCTCAGTTCTCCACCGAAATATGTCTGACGTTCCAAGTGATGATAAAATTTTTGAGATGGAAAAAAATCTTATTCGAGAATTGGTTCAGATTATGAGATGGATCAAGAGATGCTTGCCATACTTGAGGAGGACGAGCACAAAGCATCTCAAAGGTCTTCAAAAAAAGCACATCGAAGAAAATATTGGGATCGAGAACGTGAGAAGGGACACGATCATCTTGTATGTGATTACTTTTTCGAGAATCTAATATTTAGTGCTGAAGTATTTTGCCATCGATTTCGAATGCAAAGAGATTTATTTCTTCGCATCGTCAATGGTTTGAAAAATCACTCTGATTATTTCAAATTGAGGCGAGACGCTACTAGAAGGAATGGATTATCACCTCTTCAAAAGTGCACAACAACCAAACGTCAGTTGGCATATGCTACTCCAGTTGACTCACTTGATGAGTATATACGAATGGGTGAGAGAACCACATTGGATTGTCTTCTCAACTTCTGTCAATCTGTTATCAATGTGTTTGGAGCTCAATACTTGAGAAGACCAACAACTGCAGATACTCAACGTTTGCTTCAAATGCATGAGCAGAGGCATAGATTCCCTGAAATGTTAGGGAGTCTTGACTGCGTGCATTAGGAATGGAGGAATTGCCCTGTTGCTTGGAAATGCCAATATACCCGGGGGGGGGGGGGGAATTATAGTGTCCCAACAATAATTCTTGAAGCGATTGCGTCTGCAGACTTGTGGATATGCCATACATTTTTTGGATATGCAGGTTCGAATAATGATATAAATGTTCTTAATGGATCACCCTTATTCAATGCAGTATTGCAGAGAAATGCGCCACAAGTTACATTTACGGTGAATGACACATCGTATCGTAGTGGATACTATTTGACAGATGTGATCTATCCAGAATGGGCTTCATTTGTCAAAATTTTCCAAACGCAAGAAATTTAAGGAGAGGCAAGAAGCTGCAAGAAAAGATGTGGAACGCGCGTTTGGAGTGCTTCAAGCTCGTTGGGCGATTGTTAGAAGTCTTGCATGGTGTTATTACAAAGAAGACTTGAGAAATCTTATTTATACATGCATAATTTTGCACAACATGATTATAAAGGATGAAGGAGATGCATCTATCAATTGGTCCGATGAAGACACGCCTCCATCCGGAACAATAAATTTGGGTTCTATTCAAGAATTTCAAACTTATCTTCATAATTTCATAGAACTACATGATAAAGATACATACCATCAGCTCCGGGCAGATTTGGTTGAACACATATGAGCCAATTATGAAAGTGCTTAGTATGTTTTTTACCATGTAGTTGCAATGTTATGTCATTTGATTTTTCTTTCATGTAATAGTGTGATGTTGTCTTAATTTAATTTTTCTTGTTCATTGTTCTAAACTTGTATTATTTTAAGTGATAATAATCCCTCCGTCCCAGCAGAATACACCCTCTTACCAAATCGGGCGTCCCAACTAAATTGGCCCCTTTCCAAAAATGACAACCTTTTCACACTCAACAATAAAATATTCATTCCACTAACTCATTCTACACTAACAACTCTTAATTTCCGTGCCGAAAATAAAAGAGTCTAATAAACCGGGACGGAGGGAGTATTTTATTATGTACCACTTTTTATATAAATAATAAAATTAAAATATGTAATTTGCGAATGCAATTCGCGATTTATATGTAATTAATTACTTTCGAAAAATGAGTATGTAAATTAATATTGTAAATAAAAATCTATTTAATATATATATATATATATATATATATATATATATATTATATTATATTATATACTCCATTTGTCCCAATTTATTAGTTCCACTTTCCTTTTTGGTTTGGTCCATTTATTAGTCTCATTTCCAAAAATGACAAACTTTTTCACACTCACCAATAAAATATTAATTTCACTACACTCACAAACATTGATTACTGTGCCATTTCACTTTTGGACTATTAATTTGGGACGGAGGGAGTATGTAAATGAATTTATATGTGGGTCCATGTTAAAGTTGTCTAATGGGTTTACTATTGTAGGAATATGTTTTAAAAAATTGGTAAGTTTAATTTTTGATGTGACGCTAACGTGACGGTGTAAATGTTGGGTGTGTGGGTTTATGGATTGGTTGCAACCACCCTTAGATCAAGTTTAACAGCAACCACAAACTAGGGTGGTCTCCTGCACATAGGATAGAAAAAAAGAAAATAATAATAAAAAAATTCAAACCAACCAAACGTAGGTCGGCCTCCAACCTCTTTCAATTTAAAAGGTTTGTGGGCCCCACCATAACTTTTTCTTATTTTTTATTGCTGGGTTAATAAAAATGTGACACTTGTTGCTATTGTATTGATTCATTAATTCTTTATATGTATACAATATTTAAATTGATATATCTTTTATATAATAAAATAAAATTAAATTTTAAATATACCAAAATTCATAAATTTTAAATCCTCTACAAATAAAGACCAATATCGATATATATATATATATATATATATATATATATATATATATATAT